>JANRMT010062833.1:38178348-38199977 GCA_026402145.1 Polypterus bichir lapradei
ATAGATAGATAGATAGATAGATAGATAGATAGATAGATAGATAGATACTTTATTAATCCCAAGGGGAAATTCACATAATCCAACAGCATACAAAAAAAAATCAAAGAGTAATAAAAATGCATGTAAAAGCAGACAATAACTTTGAATAATGTTAGCATTTACTCCCCTGGGTGGAATTGAAGAGTCACATATTGTGGGGGAGGAACGATCTCCTCAGTCTGTCAGTGGAGCAAGACAGTGACAGCAGTCTGTCGCTGAAGCTGCTCCTCTGCCTGGAGATGACACTGTTTAGTGGATGCAGTGGATTCTTCATGATTGACAGGAGTTTGCTTAGTGCTCGTCGCTCTGCCACAGATGTTAAACTGTCCAGCTTTATTCATACAATAGAGTCTGCTTTCCTCACCAGTTTGTCCAGGTGTGAGACGTCCTTCTTCTTTATGCTGCCTCCCCAGCACACCACCGCGTAGAAGAGGGCACTCGCCACAACCGCCTGGTAGAAAATCTGCAGCATTTTATTGCAGATGTTGAAGGACGCCAGTCTTCTAAGGAAGTATAGTCAGCTCTGACCTTTCTTACACAGAGCATCAGTATTAGCAGACCAGTCCAATTTGTCATCCAGCTGCACTCCCAGGTATTTATAGGTCTGTACCCTCTGCACACAGTCTCCTCTGATGATCACAGGGTCCATGAGGGGCCTGGGCCTCCTAAAATCCAACACCAGTTCCTTGGTCTTGCTGGTGTTCAGGTGTAAGTGGTTTGAGTCGTACCATTTAACAAAGTCTTTGATTAGCTTCCTGTACTCCTCCTCCTGCCTACTCCTGATGCAGCCCACAATAGCAGTGTCGTCAGCGAACTTTTGCACGTGGCAGGACTCCGAATCGTATTGGAAGTCTGATGTATATAGGCTGAACAGGACCGGACAAAGTACAGTCCCCTGTGGTGCTCCTGTGTTGCTGACCACAATGTCAGACCTGCAGTTCCCGAGACGCACATACTGAGGTCTGTCTGTAAGATAGTCCACGATCCATGCCACCAGGTGTGAGTCTACTCCCATCTCAGTCAGCTTGTTCCTAAGGAGCAGAGGTTGGATGGTGTTGAAGGTGCTAGAGAAGTCCAGAAACATAATTCTTACAGCACCACTGCCTCTGTCCAGGTGTGAAAGGGATCGGTGTAGCATATAGATGATGGCATCCTCCGCTCCCACCTTCTCCTGGTATGCGAACTGCAGAGGGTCGAGGGCGTGGCGAACCTGTGGCCTCAGGTGGTGAAGCAGCAGCTGCTCCATAGTCTTCCTCACATGTGACGTCAGAGCAACAGGCCGGAAGTCATTCAGCTCACTAGGACGTGATACTTTTGGGACTGGGGTGATACAAGATGTTTTCCAAAGCCTCAGAACTCTCCCCTGTTCCAGGCTCAGGTTGAAGATGCGCTGTAGAGGACTCCCCAGTTCCAATGCACAGGCCTTCAGCAGTCGTGGCGAATCTGGACCCACTGCTTTGCTGGCACGAAGTCTCCTCAGCTCACTCCTTACCTGTGCTGCTGTAATTGGGGGTGGGTATGTCTCACCTATGCTGGTATCAGCAGAGAAATGGTTGGAGGATGCAGTACTCCAAGGTGAGAGTGGGTTAGGGTGGTCAAACCTGTTAAAGAAGTTGTTAATTTGGTTTGCTCTCTCCACGTCTCTCTCGATGGTGGCACCCCGCTTCGAGCTGCTGCCAGTGATGATCTTCATCCCATCCCACACTTCCTTCATACCGTTATTCTGCAACTTCTGCTCCAGCTTTCTCCTGTACTGCTCCTTTGCCACCGTGAGCTGGACTCGGAGTTCCTTCTGCACGCGCTTGAGCTCATGCTGATCACCACCTTTAAAAGCCCTTTTCTTCTGGTTCAAAAGGCCCTTGATGTCACTTGTAATCCATGGCTTGTTGTTAGCATAGCAGTGTACTGTTCTTACTGGAACTACAATGTCCATACAGAAGTTGATATAATTAGTTGTGCAGTCAACAGCCTCTTCAATGTTCTCACTATGTGATCCCTGTAGTATATCCCAGTCTGTAGTTCCAAAGCAGTCTCTCAAAGCCTGCTCTGCCTCAGGGGACCACTTCCTGAATGAGCATGTGGTTGTAGGTAGCACCCTCACTCTTGGTTTGTAGTGAGGCTGAAGCAGAACCAGGTTATGATCTGCTTTCCCAAACGCAGGCAGCGGGGTGGCGCTGTATGCGTCTTTAACGTTTGCATACAGTAGGTCAATAGTCCTATTTTCCCGGGTGTTACAATCCACATACTGGGAGAAGGCAGGTAATATTTTGTCCAGCGTTACATGGTTAAAGTCTCCAGAGATTAGCACGAGCGCCTCAGGGTGCTGCGTTTGTAACTTAACAACTGCGGAATGGATGACGTCACTCTCTATCTCCGCGTTCGCTCGAGGGGGGATGTAAACAATAACAACAATCACGTGTCCAAACTCTCTGGGCAGGTAATAGGGACGCAAACGTACGGCCAACAGTTCGATATCCCTGCAGCAAGTGGAGATTTTAACATTTACATGTCCTGAGTTGCACCACTTTGTATTGACATAGAGAGCGACTCCCCCTCCTTTCTTCTTACCATAGATATTTGCGTCTCTGTCCGCTCTAACTGTGCTAAACTCGGGTAGCTCCATTTTAGCATCTGGGATGGTAGTTGTTAGCCACGTTTCACTAAAACACAGCAAGCTGCATTCTCTGTAGGTTCTGACATTTTTCACCAGCACAGCCAGTTCGTCGATCTTATTTGGTAGTAAGTTCACATTTCCAAGGATCACAGAAGGCACCGATGGTGTATAGCGCCATTTTCTTGCAAGCTGCTTGGCTTTTATCTTATCTTTTATCTTAGCGCCGGCTCGGCTGCCCCGATATCGTTTTCTTACCTCATCAGGTAAATAGGGAACCACACCGGCGTGGGCATTTCTTCTCAGTGCTTTAAGTTGGCTACTTGAATAGGCGAGTTTCGGAGTGTAAAAATCCATGTCAAGTAGTAAAAATAGTAAAAAGTGTCCAGGGAGTGATTCCACATAAAACAAAGTGGTAGAAGTGATCAGTGAAATAGAGAAAAATAGAGAAAAAAAGGTAAAACGATGAAGTCATACACGGAGCTGCTGGAATGGCTGCCACTCGCAGCGGCGCCGGCGATACCATATGAGCATACAGTATGCTCATTCCCCTTTATCTCCTGTTCAGCTAGAGCTTGTACTGATAAACCAAACCACATTCTAATATCCATGTGGTGTATCAAATAACAAAGTCTTTTTATAAAATAAGACTAGTGTACAGTCATGGCCAAAAGTTTTGAGAATGACACATATATTGGTTTTTACAAACTTTTCTGCTTCAGTGTTTTTTGACCTTTTTGTCAGATGTTACTATGGTATACTGAAGTATAATTAAAAGCATTTCATAAGTTTCAAAGGCTTTTATTGAAAATGACATTAAGTTTATGCAAAGGGTCAATATTTGCAGTGTTGCCCCTTCTTTTTCAAGACCTCTGCAATTCACCCTGCCATGCTGTCAATCACCTTCTGGGCCAAATCCTGACTGATGGCAGCCCATTCTTGCATAATCAATGGAGTTTGTCAGAATTTGTGGGTTTTTGTTTGCCCACCTGCCTCTTGAGGATTGACCACAAGTTCTCAATGGGATTAAGGTCTGGAGAGTTTCCTAGAATGGACCCAAAATTTCAATGTTTTGTTCCCACTTAGTTATCACTTTTGCCTTATGGCATGATGCTTCATCATGCTGGAAAAGGCATTGTTCGTCACCAAACTCTTCTTGGATGGTTGGGTAGAAGTTGCTCTCGGAGGATGTTCTGATACCATTTTTTATTCATGGCCGTGTTCTTAGGCAAAATTGTGAGTGAGTCCACTCCCTTGGCTGAGAGGCAATCCCACACATGAATGGGCTCAGGATGCTTTACTGTTGGCATGACAGAGGACTGATGGTAGCGCTCATCTTTTCTTCTCCGGACAATCTTTTTTCCCTGATTTACCTAAACAATTGGAAATGGAATTCAACAGAGAAAATGACTTTACCCAGTCCTCAGCAGTCCAATCCCAGTGCCTTTTGCAGAATATCAGTCTGTCCCTGATGTTTTTCTTGGAGAGGAGTGGCTTCTTTGCTGCCCTTCTTGACACCAGGCCATCCTCCAAACATTTTTTGCTTTATTGTGTGTGCAGATGCACTCACACCTGCCTGCTGCCATTCCTGAGCAGGCTGTGCACTAGTGGTGCCCCAATCCCGCAGCTGAATCAACTTTAGGAGACGGTCCTGGAGCTTGCTGGACTATCTTGGGTGCCCTGAAGCCTTCTTCAAAACAGCAGTGGAAATGGGTTTTTTGAGATTAAGTTCATTTACATGGCAAAGAGGGACTTTGCAATTAATTGCAATTCATCTGATCACTCTTCATAACATTCTGGAGTATATGCAAATTGCCATCATAAAAACTGAGGCAGCAAACTTTGCGAAAATTAATATTTGTGTCATTCTCAAAACTTTTGGCCACGACTATAAAGTGGCAATTACTCTAAACAAAAGTTAAATTCACTGCATGATCAACATATTTAGTTAGAAATAACAGACAAGATGTGAATACAAATGCTGCAGCCATGGGATCAAGATCACTGTGCATTGATCTCCAGGAAAATTTCACATTTAACATAACAGTAATTTTTATTCCGTTCATATGTATGATGTAAATACATGCATTAAAAATATATACCTACAATACTATATATAAAAATGTGTTTTTAAGAATTTTTGTTGAGAGGGAGCTGGTCTAAATGGGGGAACCTGGCCCCCACAGGCCCTGGTGGCACCAACTGTGCTACTTAAAAGACTTTTTTCTGTTTCTGAGTAAAGTATGCACATACTTGATTATTTTTCAGAAGATCAAATGAAGCTACTGCTTGATCTTTCTTCTAAATGAGAAAGATGTGACAGTGGAAAGTGCCATTGGGAAGCTTGTTATTAAAATGGTTTTGTGGATTAATACAAAAATTACACCTACAACAAAATTCATGAAAAGAAAATCAGTCACTACACAGTAATCATTTAAACTGCTAAGTTATGACCAAAATATCTTAATAATTAACATTTTAATTAGCACCTTTTCTCGTGCTTAGTGTGTTTCACAAATATTTAAAAGAGAAACAGACTGAATAGCAAAGCTCAACAAATGAAACGGGATACAAATATAGCAAGGTATTTTACATCATATGAATAAGTATGTGAAGTAAATGATTCTTCATGGAACAGAAAACAATAAACAAGAATAAAGTATAAAATGCTACAAGACAATACGCAAATAATATTATTTTTGTTACTACATAGCATCATAAGGAGCTGGGGCTTCCCTTATAAATATGTATACACATTTCAAGTCTCTTTTTGTGCGTATACAACTTTCAATGCTGATGTTGTGATTATTAAAAGAGAATTTGACAGGGGAGCATGCATATGTTTATAGCAGCTGTGACTCATGCATACACACATTTCGGAAAAACTGGGAAATGATGAAATGCTTGGTCAAGTAGGGAAATTCAGCCAAACCAGCTAATTGATGACAGCCCTGCCCCAGATACTCAGATAATGGTGCCTTACACCCTTCCTGGACCCACAGAACACAGAAAAGAGGAGCTGTAATGCCACACATGATTGTGCATCTTCAGTTGCAAAGTACAATCAGATACTCTTGAATGCAGGTGATGGGGTCCTGATGCATCGAGAAGGAGGATGCTGTACCAGCCAATGAAGATATGCAGTATTGTGATTGCATGTGTATGAGGTTAATTAGCATGCTCCATATCTGGATGTTTCAGAGTGGTGTTTGAGGTCCATTCACATATACATATTTACAAGGTGATTGTGTTTTATAAATGGTAAATTGTGTAGACATGTGTGTATACTAGGTTTTATAGATCTGAAAAATTTTTGTCATTTGCATTCTCTTGTTTTTTTTTTTTTTGTTTGGTGTGTGCATATTTTTATGCTTGAATCTACACAAAGTCTAATAAATGAAGCACCTGGACATGGAGAGTGAATTGAGAGATAGTAAGTTTAAGAATTTCCTTCACATTTACTAGCAGCACTTGAACTAAATCTAATGTATGACCAAAACAGTGTATTGATCTAATAAATATAGTATAAGACAGTAGATCATGCCCAAATTTAAATTAAAACGCATATTTTAAATTGTAGAGAAAAATCAATAAGTTCAGATAACACCTCAACAGAAGTCAGTGTTCTGTAAACTAAAATATTACATACTGTAATAAAACAAGTATTTCTAATTAATCGATTTATTTTTCAAATACTCTATACAAAATAGTCTTAGACTCCAGCAATGCCAAAACATCACCCCTCAAAAAAGAAAATCTGAATACTATGTAGGAGCACTGCACTCTTTAAGTATCAACCATATATATTGTAAAGATGGGGGCTGAACGCACCCCTACTAGAAGCAGTCGCTCCTCCGAAACCCTATTTTAAACGCTGATACAATGGAAACAAATACAGTTTATCTCCTCTTTGCTTCGTTAGATGCTGGGTTGCTGTGTCGCCTGATATGCTTCTCGTGCAGCGCTTCATATATTTAAAAGCCTATACAGCACCTGTCCTTTTTGCTTATTGCCTTGTCTCACTTCTCCACCAGACATCCTCTGTTTTATGCTTTATTATGCTGTTTACAAATAAAGTTTATGTTTCTTGAAAACCCTGAATGAATCTGTGCAATTGTGTAACCCAAGCGTGAGAATATATAGTCACTGGTGAGTTCTTTAAGTATCAACCACATATATATAGTCACTAGTGAATTATTTAAGTATCAACCACATATATATAGTCACTAGTGAGTTCTTTTACTAACACCAGGATTGAATTTAGGGTGGCAGGGTGATAACAACTGCTGACTCAAAAAGCTAAAAGTTCAGGGTTCAATTCTTGTCCAGCCCCACTCTGTGTGAACTCCTTCCCAAACCTGTGTGTTTTTTTGCCCTTGGCCACAACTTTCCTTCCACATCCCAAAGTCATGTGTAACTCAGACTGAGGCTGACATACAGTAAGTGTGTGTCAGTGTGAGTGGATGTTCAATATGCCATAGATTAGTGGCCCACCTGGAGTTAGAGGGCATTGTCTAATGTACCTGGAACAGGCTTCCATGACCCTGTGTTCAAAAAGCAGGATCGGAAAGAGTGAACTTGCTTTAATTAATTTACCATCCTAGGACTACATTAATGTATTTTACATATAAAGAGATTGCTTTTACTCAGAAAAGCATCTGCCTGTTTTCAAGCTAACATTATCTAGCTTTATGTGTAAAAACCGTGCCAGCACAGTTTAATATCGCACTGACGTAGACCTGAATTGGACTACACCTCTACTGCCTCCCTATAGCTGCAGTATTTAGTCAGGAATGTGGACCAGTCTCCCTATCTCAAATTATTAAATAGAAATTTGAAATGTTTTTAATAATCTTAGATTCCTCTTGACAACGATATTTTAAGTTCACTTACAGTATCTAGTATTTTCAGATTTAATTTGGTATTATCTTCCCTAGCTATTGATAGGCAGTTATTTGTAATCAGTGCATCTTATATATTAATGTTTCTAAGTGATAATCAGTGCTTCCTCTCCAGATTCCTCTCATCAGCTGATAAATTATCAAGAGCAGAGAATCTGTTAATAAGGTGGAAAGGTGGTGACAAATGGTCCACCGGTATCCCTTGACGACAAACACATTTGACAGTTGTTACTGACTTGTAGTGCTACAGTGACTGCAGAAAGCAACATTTATAGACTATAGAGACAGCAAGAAATTCAGACAAAAAACAATATACTGTGTTTATATCCTTTTGAGGACAACCTTAAAGATAATTTTGTAAATTAGGGACAAAACTTGCTCCTTGATTGTAAGTAGTAATGCAAAATCACTGCACTGGCTTTGTGTGAAAAGATAGATAGACACTACATAACTGACCAATGGGAGAAGTCAGCTGCAGGTAATGCGACTCCCCTGGTGCAGGGCCTGGATGGGAGAAGCAGTGGAGCCGCCATCTGAAGAAGGCACTGAGTTTTATTTTTAAAGGACTGCTTCCAGCCAGTATTTTAACTTCGTTTTTATGGATTTATTTATTGGATTTTAACCTCCATATTTTCACTGTTTTAATGGATTATTAATTTAATGAAATATGGAGCACTGCACTTTATTTGGACACTTTTGTTTTTGGTTTTGACTGTTTTTAAAATAAAAGCACTTCTGTACTTTGCACATTTCCCCTTGCTTTGTTGTGGTGCCCCCATTGTCCAGCTCATTACCGACGGTGTTGGGTTCAAGGGCTCCCAAAAGGGAAATGGGAGCGTGAAGCAGAGCCTGCATCATCACAAATGGTGGCAGTGGTGGGATGAGCTGACACTGGGCACTGAAGAACAGGTGCCAGACTTTTGAAAAGAACCCATGGACCCAAGCTGGAGGACATTTTTTAATCTTGTTTTTATTGTCATTTTAAAGTTCTTATTCTTTTAATGTCCTGTTGTAACAAGGGGGGCTTGGGTTGGTTTTAGTGTGGGATTGTTTTTAGTGCTTTTATTATTTATTATGGTTTTAGTACAGTGGTAGTGTGGCCAAGCTGCGGACCTGGGCCACCAGTTGCACTGTGTTGATAGTGGCGTGGTGCCTTTCCATGCAACTGGGGGCTTAATGGGGGAGGAATGTGGTATAGCAGGTCTGTAGCTCAGAATAAAAGGGTAGTTTTTAAATAAATAATCACGGCACTTGCAGCTTATAGATGGGGCGTGGTAGTGTGGCCGGAGCAGTTCTCGGACGTGACATGGTGCGGGCATATCCTTGCTTAAGTGCACAGGTGAGGAATTGTCCATCCATATCTGTAATTGAGGCCAGGAGCTGCTAATCACCACACTACACTGTGCCATGTCCCCATTATATATAGGAGAAGCGCGAGTGTGGAAGGAGAAGAAAGATCGGAAAAAAGAGAGAAAACAGAGGACGGAGGTAAAAAAAGGAGAAAAGGCAGGAAGCGAAGGAGCCGGTGAGAGCGAGTGAACGAGAGCAGGCTCACTGTAGAAGGACAGGCAGCTGGAAGAAGTGAGCCCTAGAGGGGTTTTTGGCTGGCACCCTTGTTGGGTAAACGGATAAGTTGGATTACCAATGGTGTTGGGTTCATGAACTCCCAAAAGGGATGTGGGAGCGTGAAGAAGAACCTGCATCATCACATAGATAGATAGTTGTGAGTACTTTTTTGATGGCCATGGGGAAATGTATAGCTTTACACTTGTGTTGTGTAAAACTATACAAGTACACAGTATTACATAATGTAACACCCACAAGTGCACACACAATATATACTCAATTTACAGTTCATTTAATGTATATTGTCCCTGTATCAATCAGTGTGTTAATTTGCACACACATAGCCAGGATAAGGTGAGTAACCTGGCCAAAGCATTAACCTGGTTTCTTAAAAATCCACATTTTCATATGCAAGTAATCCTCCAGTGTTCTCCTTTGTCAAAACACTTGCAACATCATTAAACTGTGTAATAAAAAAACAGTTAAATATCATCAGCCACAGTGAACCAGAAAAAAAAGCCCTTCAAATGACCCAATACATGTGCTTCATGCCTTACACTCAGTGCTGCTGCAATAATTATATTTTTTGCTTCAATAATGGTTGCTTGTTACATTAAAATGTAATCGAACTATGTAATGCATATTACTTTTAACATGTTGCTGCTCCTGAGATTGTGGTGCCTAACTTGGCACAGTACATTCAGTTCATCAACATGAATTTAGAAATTTATGAAATATTAGGACAGATTATTTCAAAGAGGAGATGGAATAATGCATATTGCCTGATCATTTGCCTCAGGAAATTGATCATTGTGGATGCTAAAAAGTTTTTGTGAAGCTAATCAAGCCAACACAGTGCAATGAACAAGCACAGACTACAAATTCCTTAACTGTGACCCGGTTAGAATTTTACCTGGGGTTATTTGTGGAGAAATCTCATCTGTTGACTAGGTTTCTCAAAGATCAATAGCCCGCTTTCTCTGGAATAAGGGTTTCCATGACGTTTCTGTGAATAACGTAAATGTTTACTCAATGTGTCTTATATAACTACTAAGAAAGATGATGGACATGACAGAAGTAGAAATCACTACTTATCCAGCAGCCTGAAAATTTTAAAAAAGAAACCGAATCATTACATACTGTACTACTCTTTGATCTTGACCATTAGGTAGAGGGTTTTCTAATTCTACCACCTTCAGTATTGATCTCCAATATTGAGTTCTTGTATGGCATCATATTTGATATAAATTTTCTGCACTCCCCTTGATCAGCAGGGTCCATAATGAAAACAGAAATGTAGATCAAGAAGGCTTCTGAATTTAGACACTTTAATCATGTTATTTACCTGTCTGTGTGTTTATTATCTTTTTCTTTCTTATAATTAGTATTCAACTATAACAAAAAAATGGACAGGAAAGTATGTTTTCATTCATGTGTTAACAGAGTCATTTTTATTGCATGTACACAATACAGTGGCATTCTTAACTTGCATGTGAATAACCCAAAAAGGGAAGCTGAAAAACAGGAAAATCACTCCAAGTCAGTCTATTAAATAAGTCAGTCAGTTAGTCAGTCAGTCAACCTGCCATATCCTAACACAGGGTCACAGGGGTTAAATAAGTAATATGTGTTATTTAATAAAATGAATGAAATCAAGAAGTTTAAAGAACTGAACAACAAATTAATTTAAAGATTAATTAAGAAATATTAAGAAACAAAACACTGCAAATAGCCAAACAAGAGAATTAACAGAAAAACTACTCTAAACAGAAACTTATTTGAAATAAGCTTGATATGCTAGTGAGTAGTGAAGGCTTTAGTGTTCTTCACTTGAAAATATTTTGTCACACGATGGCTCAGATGTAAGCTACTGAAAAGTTCAGTGGGATTGACGCAGAAGACAACATTTTTGCATTGTTTAATTGCATGGTTTTCTTTGACAGTTTCTCAGTGGACATCACATGAGTGAGAGATTGAAAAGTCTCACTGCGTAATACCTTGTTTAAATATTTTTAATAAACAAGTAAATATGTAAACCCAATGGACCGATAGGAGAATATTAGCTACCAATTAAAATAATGAGTCGAGTCATTCTTGCAGATATGCTTGCTGTCCCTGTGGATATCTTCTAAAGTAAACAATTGTACGAGTGTTATTTTCAGTTTTTACGTTCTACTATGGTCTGTGGTTTTTGATTCCTCATGTTGAGCATTTAAGGAAACAAACAAATTCTTTCACAGTCTAAGGGTGTATGTGTGTAAAAACACTAATTTCTAAAGTGCACTCTCCAACGGTCATTTGTGTTTATTTTGCATGCCTTATTGAAAAGTAATTTGGTAACAAAAGACACATTTCTTAAGATGGTCTCAAGTTGAGTCTATGGTGCTTTGAAACCAAATGCAGCATTTTAATAAAAAAAAATAGCCATGTCAGAAATCATTTGGCTTGTTGTCAGCTCAAGTTATTGTACAGTGTAACAGTGTTTTAACTTCTTGGTTTTGCTCAGTGTTTTTCCAACCAAAATATTCAAACCACAATGACAGTAGTTTCCAAATTCTACTTACTTCTTTACACAATACGGCCTTTTACTGTACATGAGCTCTCTAGAAGTTCATGTTGCGAGCCAGTAACATGCTGGCATTAACGCCATGATTAATAATGGTTTCTTGTTTCAGGCAGGACTGCTTTTAAAACTTGTGAAGATTTTTTATTAGAATAAAATTCTTATTCGGGGAAGAAATTAGTCTCTGTGAAACTTTTATATATAATATAATAATAATATATATATATTATATAAAAGCTAAATGAAAATAATGTGCTCAAAAGCAAATGGTCCATAACTCTTATGATGTGATGTCTTTTCCAAACATGCTACATTCTTAGAGTAAAAAATGAATAAACACAGTAGCAGTCTAGCTATGGAGAGAACGGGTACATTTCTGTCTTTGAATGATGTACTAGGATGTTGTACCGTGTTAGCCATTATGGATGTAGCGAGCCTGGGTTGCCTCAAAAGCCTGCATATTATAATCTTTTTAGTTAGCCAATGAAAGGTGTCATTTTGCTTGACTTCTCACTACGTCTTTGAGGGTGAGATTTTGTTTTTAATAGTAAAAGTGGAGGTAGTCATTAACAAGAGCAGCACTGTGAAAGCCGACAATCATAGGGAAACATGAATTTCAAGAAGACATCTGTCATTTCCCAGTCAAATTATTCACTGAATAAAGAACAGACATTTTAACACAGTGCAGAATAGAATGAATGTTACTTCAGGGTAGTGTCTTTCCTCTAAGTACAGTATACTTTCATCTAACTCTGTACCGGCACAGAGGTGAAGCTTTTACAGGATTCTATTAATTACTTCAAGAGCCATCGCTGGCGGCCAAGATCATACATGCATCATAAGGTACAAGTTTTTTTATAATCAAGTAAATTTTAATTAGATTAAAGATCAGACGACATCAGCAGTTATTCGAAATTTGTAGACATATTGAGTCCAATACAATTAATTTGATTTTCAGGGATTACTGTGTAAAGTGTATCTTTTAATTTGAACGTATTTGCGTAGCACAGTGGCAGGTTGTATAGCGCTGTTACTTTATAGCTCCATGGCTCAGCTCTTGTCACTGCTAATGTGAAATTTATACTTTCTGTGTTCATGTGGGTCTTTGAATTTAATGCTGCATCTCAAGACATGCATGTTAGGCTGTTTGGTGACTCTAAAATGACCTGACATGAAACAGTTGACCTCATAAAAAATAAAAGGCCTGGACTTAAGTAAGTGTAAGTGTTGCCTGCCATACAATGGCATTCTGTCCAGGGCTTCTCCCTGAAATGGGCCTAAATTTGTCAAAGTAGTCGCCTGCTTTCCAAAGTTCTTAAAAAACTGAGTTAGAAATGGATGATTGAATTGATCTAATCAAATGCTCTTACTTATGGGAAGTTCCATTTGCTATGAGAATATATACTGTATATTAAATAGGTGAATTTAGCCAATTACCTGGTAAACTGTATGAAAGACAAAAAGCATAAAATAGGAATGTGGACCACTATACACAGAAAGACTATCAAACCCTAACAAATAACTATAGTTTCTTATCCTCAGAGCAAAGACAAATCCTATTAAAACACTGAAGCTCCTGAAAAAAATACAATTATAGAATGTCTGCATTTGTGATTTTTTGAAAACCCACATACTTGTTGAAACAGGGAAATTTAGGTACCAAAATCACATATTTTATTTTTAGCAGTTATTTGCTGTAGAAAGCATTATTAAATTTGAAAAATGAGTGTTATTGAACAATGTCCAGAATTGTAATACTTTGAGTGAATGTAATGTACGGAAAGCAGATTTTGGTAGGCATCTGTGTGGGTTTCTCTCTGTCTACTCTGTTTTTCCTCCTACATCCCAAAGTCACACAGGTTAGGCGGATGAACAGGTCCAAAGAGGCTCTGTTTGAGTGTGGGTGTCATTGTTATATGAGTAGGCCCTGCAGTGGACTGGCACCCCATCCAGTGTTGATCCTATCCCTGCTCTCGAAGCTGCTGAGGTCGGCTTCAGTCCCCGTGGGCATGAACTAGGTAAAGCAGGCCTGAGAATGTTATGTTGCTGCTTATGTTGTATGTTAATCATACTTTCACGCAGTTGTTCTTTTTTCAGTTTTCTTTTATACTGTGTATGCATGTTGTGTATTAAGAGCTGGTAAGCTTATTCAAAATGACTCACAGTTCTTATTGTTGCATCAAGAACTGGACACTTATGTTATCAAGAGTTTTTTAAATCGCTCTTTGTCTTTGATAATTATTTTAAGTGAATCTGTGAAACAAACTAAATATATTAATAACTTTTGAGCTACATTACTTTTTGTCAAGAAAAAAAGACAGAGACAACTGTGACAACAATAAAAAAAAAGATGTGTTTAGTTCAACCAGACTGTGAAACAGCATTTTAAAATCAGACATACTTTAAATTCTCCATTAGTTTACTCTCCCCAACATGCTTGGAGCAGTCTCTCAAGCTGACTACCTTTCTCCCTATCATGAAGAATGACATGTTCATCTAATCTTATATCCTCCAGAAAAGTATGACCATCTTGTGAACTTTTTTTGGATAGGCCCTGCTAAACTACCAGATTAACTTGTGATTCAAACCCAAAAAGTGGAAAGAACATTTATGTGGTTATCATTGTTGTCAAATTCAATTTCAGTAGTTGATACTGTGCTCCTAGAATGTCTCATCCAACTGTTATACTGTAGTACTAGGATGTTGTACTGTGTTAGCCATTATGAATGTACAGAAAAGCCAAGCAAAATGACACCTTTTATTGGCTAACTAAATAGATTATAATATGCAAGCTTTCGAGGCAACTCAGGCCCCTTCTTCAGGCAAGATGTAATATAGAAACTGAAGCTCCCTGAGTTTATATCCACACACTAGGAAAAGAAACAACATTGGTAAATCATTAAATGAAAAATCTTAAATGTAAAAAATTAATAGGTTCATTCAGGCTAAGATTAATTTAACAAGAGAGAGAAGAACAATGTAAGGTCAAGATCTTTGGATAAGATAACTGTCCAACAAAGTCCTTTGAAGTTTCTGATGAGTTTTACTGTTATATTGGAATTTTATTATTGTGTATAGAGAGACAGAGAGAGAGAGTGAGAAAGAGAGAGAGAGAAATAGATTGTTTAATGAAATGATAAATTCAAACAAGACTAGCAGCCACATAATGGCAAGAAGGAACAAAAAGGCAGAATGAGCTATTGGCTGGAGTGATAAGGCTACGAAGATCTGTCAGGCTTCAGAATGGAGCTCAGTCTGACGGGTGGCTCATACCAAAATGAGACACCTCCTTCTGGGAGTGCCCTGCTCTTGTCGCATTTGGTCTGGAGGGGGAGGCATCATTTGTCCTCATTGGGTATCTTCTTGGAGCTGTGGGTTGAAAAAGAGATAAGACAGTTAGTAATTGCGCCCCCTTTGTGTCTGTGAGTGGTAATGCTTACCTCTGGTGAGTCTTGAATTTGACCTTCTAACGTGCATGAGTGACAATAGATTGATAAATAAATAGAGTCACCTCTGGGGATCACATAGCAAGCCATGGCAGACAACCTTCCCAGCTTTGTGATGAGAAAAGAACCATTGATGCAACAAAGGGGTTGGAAAATCAGTGGAATATTATCAATTTAAGAAAACTCATTTGTGGTTTATGATGTTACTGGAGAGATGAGTGACTATTAGGCAATGTCAACGTTAGAGTAAAGGATCCAGTTGGTCAAATGGTGGTTTTCTGTGCAATACGTTTAATTAATATAAAAGATCTATACTGAATATTTTATTTTTACAGAGTTTCCTAATTTTAAATATGTATTAAAAATGGTCAGATATATTTATACAGTATATACTTCATGTAATGACAAGGTATGAATCAATTCTGGGATGCATCCCTATTCCCAGAATATTATAGTGAGATGTGTACATTAAGTATTATGTTTTTCAGCCTTCTGTGGTGGTGTAGTGGAAATCAGATGCCTGCTATAAGGAAGAGACATGCTCGCAGCCAAAATCCCTGTGGGGATGACCTGTTACAAGAGTGCTACTACCTGAGCTAAATTAGAAAGGTTTCAGTGGTGTTTTCTGAAGTTAGTGTTCTCTACTGAATGACTCTCTGCAGCTGATGGGTGCATACTCATGAAACTCTAGTTTTCAACTGAATTGAAAATTCAATCAGTTTGGACTTTGTGGTAGTAGAGTAATAAGGAAGAATTAAGTAATGTGATGGGTGGTTTGATTAAATACATTTTCTGTACTAGTAAATATTTGTACAAACTAGAAAGTAGAGTATTAGAAAAAGCAAGGATTTTTATGATTATAGGAATTTAATGTTCATGTATTTTGACACTGTTCTGCACAGTGTTTTTGACCAGAATAGTGCAGAGAAATTGATCACAAAGTTGCTAGATAATGTGGCTTTTTAGCATTAGTAGAGTTACCCAATATTTTAATTGGCAGCACACTACTGTATTTATGTCTTGTTACTTCAGTAAATAAAATGTATCAGTTTGTAGCTAATATTGAATGAGTCTCAGTTTCTGAGGAAATGTGCAGCTCAATTAAAGCTACATATTTACCTTCTTCTTCTTTCGGCTGCTCCTGTTAGGGGTTGCCACAGCGGATCATCTCTTTCCATATCCTTCTGTCCTCTGCATCTTTCTCTGTTACACACACCACCTGCATTTCCTCTCTCACCACATCCATAAAATTCCTCTTAGGCCTTCCTCTTTTCCTTTTTCCTGGTAGCTCTATCCTTAATATCGTTCTCCCAATATACTCATCATCTGTCCTCTGCACATGTCCAAACCAACGCAATCTCGCTTCTCTGACTTTGTTTCTCAACTGTCCAACCTGAGCTGACTCTCTAATGTACTCATTTCTAATCCTGTCCATCCTCGTCACACCCAATTCAAATCTTACCATCTTTAACTCGGCTACCTACAGCTCTGTCTCCTTCTTTCTGGTCAGTGCCACCGTCTCCAACCCATATAACATAGCTGGTTTCAGTACTGTCCTGTAGACCTTCCCTTTCACTCTTGCTGATACCCGTTTATCACAAATTACTCCTTACAATCTTCTCCACCCATTCCATCCTGCCTGCACTCTCTTTTTCACCTCTCTTCCACAGTCCCCATTACTCTGTACTGTTGATCCCAAGTATTTAAACTCGTCCACCTTTGCCAACTCTATTCCTTGCATCCTCACCATTCTAGTAACCTCCCTCTCATTTACTCACATGTATTCTATCTTGTTCCTACTGACTTTAATTCCTCTCCTCTCCAGAGCATATCTCCATCTCTCCAGTGTCTCCTCAACCTCCCTACTCTCGCTAAAGATCATAATGTCATCAGCAAACATCATAGTCCACAGCGACTCATCTGTTAACCTGTCCATCACCATTGCAAATAAGAAAGGGCTCAGAGCCAATCCCTGATGTAATCCCACCTCCGCCTTGAATGCATACTTACCAAACTAGTGGAATCACTACTATATATGTTATTTAATATTATAACATTGTTAACAGAGTAGCTTGTATGCACCATGGCTCAGACTCTTACCAGCACGGAAATTCTTTCATATCTTCTGACTGAGAAGGGCTTGTCATACAGATGGCATGAGAAAAATGCTGCAACATGGAGTGAAAGTGATTTAAATCATCAAGTATTTATTATGTTTACACCATGTTAGGCAAGGGCACTCCGCACCATTGCAAAACCAGATCCCTTTTGTTATTGAAGCCCAGATTAGGGCAGTAGCATAGGCATCTTCTGGCATGTGACATATGGGTACTCATTTGTGTCTGAGGAACATGAAGGATGATTCAATTAATTGCATAGATCATATTGTACACTGCATAGCTCTTGCTAATGAAATTTAAAATGTGCATACCACAGTTCAACTTCCAAACCTAAGTTTTAGAGTACTCGAGTGTTATCTTAGATACGCAAGTTTGATTCTATTATCTTCATTCAGAAACTCAAAATAAACAACTACTTAGTGTATGTCGTCCTAATGACACACCCCACTGTCTTTACAAAGTCCTCATCCAGCTGACCATCACAAGGTTTATTCTTGTAGAAACAACATGTCAGTGTCCTAGAATTAAAATTTCAGCCAGATGGTTTTCTGTGACTCATTGAAGTAGCGTTGAAACTCAAATTAATGCAATATCAAATCCACAGTTTCCAAGTATGTTTCCCTTTTCTTCAGGAAATCTTTTCATGCAAGTTCCAACATCAACTTAAAACTTACCCTTGCTAAATAACAGAATTTTTTCCAAGCTTACTCTAAATTGTGCCAACAATCAAGCTCCTGTCAAATTCATTAAGGTGCAATCTTCTAGTCATACTCTCAAGAACTAATGTCAACATGGTCTCACCATTTTTACATATGAGCCTGAACATGCTGAAATGCTAAATGTGTCTTTAAATTAAGGACTACACGAGTGCAGAAGAAACTTCTTTGAATTTTTGGTTAATGCTGCCTGCAGATTGAACCTGTTACAAAAGTCAAACACTATGTGAACTCTGCAAATACAGGGAGCTAGTAAAACACCCTCAGTCATGTCACCATACTGGTTTTGAATTTTCATCTCTGTCTCCATTTTTCAGGTACCAAGAGCAAAGTAATGCTAAAGTCTTATACTAAATTCTATTTTCTGCCTCCCTGATGCTTTATTTTTCTTTGTTACTATTAGAAAGAGCATGCAGTAATGTAGAAAGGGAGAATTCTTAATTTTCAACAGTGTTGCCTCCAGTAATGTGTATTATTTTGGGGAAGAGTGAACCCTTAATAAAAATTACCAAATGCATATGATAAAATGGTGACTTCCACAGTTATCAGAAAATTTAAAGTGGAATTGCCGAGTTATGTTTTCTCCAAACTATTCCAGAGCATATCAGGATAATTACTTTTTGTTACTTTGAAGATATAGACAATCTTTGAGTGGTTGGTATAATAATAATTAAAGTTAAGACTTTCTAACAGATTTCAATGTGACCCAGGAAGGAGATGGGAATTCTTTTCCATTTTTAATCTGTCACATAAAACCATTAGCTGTCTCACTAAGGCAGAGATGAGCTATGCTTTACAGCTGCCCAATTACAGGAGTGCAATTTTTCATTTGAGATAAATATTCAAAAACAGTGAGAAATGCTTCAGATATTTACATCATGATGGTGTTCATTTTTATGATTTTACTTAAGCCTCACCCTTTAAATACCACTTCTGAAAGCTTATTTTGGTTATACCATTATTGACAGAATAGGAAAGTCATTAGCTATGAGCATCTGTGAACTCATTTTGGAAAATAATTTCAGCCATAGCTTAATCAGTTTAATCCAGCAGTTAAGTTCAATTCATTGGATTTGACTTTGGATCCATTTATGGATTTTAACATCAATTTAAGTAAGTTTTTACCTTTTAAGTCTAAAATCAGCCTTGTATATAATTATATAAAAGTGCCCTTCAGTATTTTAGCCCATTCAAATCAAACTCATTTAATTATTTACACTCACACTAAATTAATGTATAATTGCCAATTAAACTCATGTGTTCCGCTTTGGGACGTGAGGAATAACTGGTGTACCTGTACAAAGAATATCACACAGATGTCTGGATTACATAAAACACCGCCCAAACAGAGACCAGATCAGTATTGTAACCCTGATCTCTTGAGTCTGTTAGGTGGCAGAACAGATCTTTGTATAATAAACAGTTAAAGTCAATCAACTGAATTTCAAATATGTGCTATGTGTCCTTCAAACCTGTGAGAAGGTTTATGTAATTAACATTGTTAATATCTCTCATGTCATCTGTTTATGGTTTTTCTCTAATTTATTTTAATATATATGACATTTAGCTTTTTATTAATGTTTTTTTTTACTATGTTTTTTACCTATTCTTTTCAACTACTTCATTTTCTTAACCTACGTTGACTTACAAGACTTGAAGCTGTTTTGGAAGAAATGAGTGGATTGGCGAGCTTTGTTGGGCTGAATAGCTTGTTGTCATCTACATTGTTCTAATGCTCTACATTTACTTTTCCTTTTTTAAAAAAATTGATTTGTTCTACCTTGGGTACTGTGAGTACTCTTTTGATTGTAGCTGGGTATAAAAATTCAGCATCATGTACATTATCCTATATTCAGAAAATGTACTATACACAAGTACAAGAAAATGAAGCTTAAGTGTAACGTCAAGTCTTAAGACGTTACTTCAAGAATTAGAATAGCAATCCAATTACTTATGTGAAAAAGGCAAATACAGATTAATAAAAAATTACCAGAAATATCTTAAAATTGAGTAAAATAATCCAAATCTATTAAATATAAAAGTGGCATTATGCTCACATGTTCATAATGATCTCTGTAATAGTGTACAGTATTTACTGCTTAGAACACAATCTAAAAATTATAAGTTAAATCTCCTAGCCTGATAAAATGTAGACCTGCTGTTTTACACAACATTTCATCTCAGCGTTAATTTATTTAGTACTGATTATATTAGGAATGGTAAGGTGGCATCCTGATGCCATCTCATGAATCCTGTGTTCAAACCCTGTGCCTGGTCATTAGCATTGTAGGGTTGGCATATTTTTCTCTTGTCTGTATTGGTATTCTTCAGGTATTCCTGATGTCTCCTACTTCATCAAGACATTAGGTCTGTTGGCATTTCTAAATTGGTCCCAACTGTGCATGTATGTGCATGTTTGCGAGAGAGAGTTGGCTTTATTATGGACTGGGTGCTCTTCCTTTTCTGTCATAGGACCTGAAGCTTACCTGGCCATTTTAGAGCTCTATACTCAAAAAAACAGCACTGAAACTGCCTTTTCAAAGTTTGTACCTTTGCTTTGGAGTTTCATTGAGTATTTTAGTTTACTTCTTTATTCCAGATATGTGTAAGCCATGGTATTGCTGACTCTAACTTTCTCTTGTGTGATCAAGCTTGCTTTTGTATATGAACGTACTCTGTTATGGATTTACACCCTATTTCACACAATAGGCTCTGACCTATCCCTCTGAATTAGAAAAATTTGGTTTAAAAACTGTTAGGAAGATAGGTCAAACAAGCAAAGTACAAAATGTGGTGCAGTCTTTATGGAAGCTAATATCACTTTTGTTAAGTCCAGCTATTAATAAAAAGAGCAAAATAATATTGAAAAAGCAATGACTGAAACTAAAATGAATTTGGCTCTTTTATGTAACATCTCCTTTCGCCAATATAAGGCATTATCCACTCCACTGCTCCACTTTGCTCCCCTCCATGGATTAAATGAGTCAAATTTTGTCTTCTGATGTCATCTCATATAAATCCAAATAAATTAAAGAATAATACATTTTAGAAAATTGAGAACATATAGGCCTAAAAAAAACTTGATGAACTGAGCTTTTGATAATATTTAATGCAGCAGGTTTCAATTTTTTCCATTTTACCTATCTATCTATCTATCTATCTATCTATCTATCTATCTATCTATCTATCTATCTATCTATCTATCTATCGCATTACAAACAGTAGCACTGCTTTTACAAATCCCATACCAAAATGGCATAAAAAAGAGACATAGCAACCTGATGGACATACAGATACACAGACACATGTCCTTTTATTAAGGTGGATAGTAATCATTCCATCCAACATTTCAACTCTTAACAGTACATATCAATTATAGTTTACTTTTAATCTGTGAAACATTAATTGGGTTCAAACAGTTTGGAATTTTGATTGATATGATTTGTTTTGCTATATAAAGTTGTGTGGCCATCAAACTTTCCACTGTTTACTCAAAAGATGCAAGAACCATCTTATAAAATACTGAAATTAATAAAAACATTATGTAATAGTCCTCTGATGGGCTGGTGCCCTGCTCTAGGTTGGTTCCTGTCTGTTAGAATCCACCCTGGTTGGAACATTATCTATCTATCTATCTATCTATCTATCTATCTATCTATCTATCTAT
>JANRMT010062833.1:38199987-38213650 GCA_026402145.1 Polypterus bichir lapradei
ATGTTGCTGTTGTAAAATGCATAAAGACAGAAAATAGAAAAAGAGCAGCAACAATTAGTAAAGGCCTGTGTTAAGAGCAGTCAAGTTCACAGACATCTCTGTTCTTGAAAGTGTGACTCTCAGTTAAAAAATGCATTGTGGTGTTAAAATTCTTACTACATTAATTAAGCTTAGAGACAGGGGGCTAGAAATGGGGATCTCTATATCTTAATTTGTTTAAGGCAGAGACTTCAAGTATCTGATTGTGTCTGGGATGACCAAAAAGCAACGTTCTGTATTTAATCAGAGGTAGCAGAGGCTGAGTAGGCAGTGCAAGGAAGAAAGCTTAATTAAACCTTAAATAGGCCTGAATCATTTAATGTGTAGCTCTCAGCTCCACTGTTTATTAGCAGTGATTTAAAATTGGATTGTGCATTCTTAGTGATTTCTGGTCTTTATATTCTGACAGCCACAAGAGTAATTTAGTCTTCCTTTGACCCATTCTTTTTAAAGAAAAGCTCTTGTGTTTTTTTATTATCTATGCATATTACCAAATGACAGTTCAGACTGTAGTGCAAAAATATTTGCTAAAGACACTCTCAGCTATTTGAAGCCACTGAAAAACATGGTCCTAAAAGATGTGCATTAGTTTTGGTCCTAAAGATAATGGAAGGAACAATATAAAAAGATGCTGTTTACTCAAAATGGCATTAACAGTGCTTTGCTTTGCAGATATACAGTATAGGTGGACTGCAGTGAGTTTATTGATGTTCCATGACAAATATGGACAAGGGCATCCACTAATATGTATCAGCTATACCCCAGAGAGCGATTTCTTTTTCAGTTATTCTTAAGACTTTTATCAGGAGAAACAATAATCAAGCACTAAATCCCATTTTAAGGCCATTTATCAGGTGCATTGAAAGGTCCTTGTCAGAGAGTAATATTAATGTTCTGGAGCAACAAAATTAACATAAACGTCTCTGGGGCACATTAAATGATTCATGCATCTAAAAGCATTTTTATTATCATATCAGTCAAACATATTTAAAACTAGACTCTGTGTTATATTATTTTTAGTATTTTTTATGTGTGTTTGTTAAAACAAAAGGCTCCCAAGCATAAAAACCAGGCAGTGGAGCTCTGAGAGCCTGGCTTGAACACAGAGCTCTAAAAATGTCAACATGCATGGCAAAAGAAAAGGAAGAAAGACATTAGTTCAGAGAAATAAACTAAAGCTGGAAGGTTTAATGTATGTTGCTTATGATGGTTTGTGAACGAAACACTGTTAATAAATACTCTTGATTTTGTACTTTTCTTTTGTGTTTTACATATTAATATCATCAGGCAGCAATGTCTCTATTTTTCTTGTATTTATTTTGTGTGCTGACAGTGACATTTGTTAACCCCCATATCCAATATACAGAGTGTCCCAAAAATGTATTCACACTTTGAATGATTATAAATACAATGTTTATTAAGACAACACTGCAACTGGTGCCATTTAATTGAACTTGCTACAGAAATTCATCATGCCACGCCTTTGAGTAGAGTCTAGGGATGAGAACCAGTTTTATTACCAGCAGCATTTCCAGCATGATGTGAAGGCCATGGGGTCATGTCAAAGAAGGTTTAGTATGGTAAACCTTATAACAATCAATAAATTTAAATGAAAGAGAATGTGCCCAAATACCAAATGAAAAAATTTTTGATGTTTGCAAATCCGTTGGTCCACATTACCAGGAGTGCCTGGAGCAGAGAATCCAATAGTTTGAACACCTATGATAACTGAATCTACATTTATCTTCTTTACCTTGAATTATAAAACTTAAATGTATCTTAAAAACATTTTTATTTATAATAATTCAAAGTGTGTATACATTTTTTGGGACACCTGGTATTTTTATTTCTACTTATGAACATCCATTTATCTTCTGTAACCTTCCACTACCAAGTATACACATTCTAAAATATGTCAAGCAATTGTCCTCTCATGCTAACATCATTGGTTTTGGAAGAAATCACTTATTTTCTTAATGTAATTTTTTTTTTGTCCGAATATTTTACTTTTTGTTTATTCTTTGCATTGTTTTTAAATATCAAACGTGGTCAAACTTTTGTTTTTCAGCATCTATTTGCTTTTTGCAATCACTGTTTCTACCGTTTGGGATTTTTGAAGGTGATGATTTCAAATTTGTTTCATTTTTGTAATAAAATGTATTTAATATAATTTGATTGTTTAATAAAAATTTCCAGAATGAAAGGAGATATCTAAGAAATTATAGCAGGCCTATATTTCATGTCAGTAGGTGTGATAAAACTTCCACAAGTGCATAAAACAAGTACTATTCCTCAATCCCACTCTGTTGGACACTGAGTATGTACTTTTTAAAATGCACTTACTGTACTTGATAGGATATTGTTTCTCTGACCACTGCCAAAATAGAATGGTTTTACTGAAAGAAAGAATAATCACCATTTCAAAAGTAAATGCTGGCTCATATGAATTCTAGTGGGCCTTACAGTTGTTGCCCATTGACTGGTGGTAAATCGTCTTCCACTGGGCCTTTGTTTCTAATCTCACAGACCTTCGGTTAGAGTGAGAGGTAGTAAGTGGAGAGGCCATCAACGTCAGGTGAATTTATTGTCAAAGGATCATCCAAAGGCTTCCAAGGTTTTCTGTCATGTATCATTATAGTGTTGAAAAAGCCCAGAGGGGTAGACTTATGAAATTCAATTACTGAGTGGTTTTAAAACATTTTTTAAATATGTTGATCTAAGGGCATAAATGTAGCCCACCACTACCTGCCTGTATTGTTGACCTCTGGTAGGAAGGATCTATGGACTCATAGGTTTTTCATCAATGAAAATTAACAGGAAGTAAAAATAATAAAACCGAACAAGTGTCATCACTGTTGCAAGCAGGGATGGGCAGTATAGCCGAACATTTTTTTATCATGATTTAGTTAAAAATGATCACAGTTACAGTATATTGCATATCTTCATATAATCTATGCGCTTCATACTTCTCAGACTGAATACACTTTAGGCGTTTCTGTTGGCATAGCATAACAGTGGGTAGTCCTACTGTGATATTTCTTTTCATAAGGACCATTTTATCGACTGAAGTAATTCTAAAATATCTCTTCAACAACATTTATTTATACAGCACATTTTCATACAAATGATGTTGCTCAAAGTGCTTTGCAAGATGAAGAGAAAAAAAAGAAAAAAATATAAAAATAAAATTAGACAATACTGATTAATGAAGAATAAGGTAAGGTTTGATGGCCGGGAAGGACTGAAAAAACACACAAAAAAAACTCAGAGGGATGGAGGAAAAAATAAAATCTGCAGGCGTTCGGAGGCCACAAGACCACCCAGCCCCCAGAAGGCATTCTACCTAATATAAATTATCTCAATCAGTCCTCATGGGTTTCAGGCTTCACGTGGATGAATTAGATGATGGTGGTCATGTGGACCTCTGGCCTTCAATCTATCAATGTAGGGACTGCACCGCGCTTTCATCAGGTGATGGTGGTGCAGATCACCACGACAGAAAACCAGAAAAAGAACAGCAGAGAAAGTAGGGGATAGTCCATCCATCCATTATCCAACCCGCTACATCCTAACAACAGGGTCACACTGGAGCCAATCCCAGTCAACACAGGGTGCAAGGCAGGAAACAAACCCTGGGCAGGGCGCCAGCCCACCACAGGGCGCTCACAGACACACACACACACCCAGGACAATTTAGATTCACCAATGCACCTAACCTGCATGTCTTTGGACTGTGGAAGGAAACCAGAGTACCTGGAGGAAGCCCATGCAGACATGGTGAGAACATGCAAACTCCACACAGGGAGGACCCGGGAAGTGAACCTGGATCTCCTAACTGCGAGGCAGCAGTGCTACCCACTGCGCCACCATGCCGCCCCTTTTGGAGACATGAAAAGAAAAAATAATTAAATGCATATGCAGAATATCAGGGTTACACTAAAATGAAGCTATGAGAAAGCCATGTTAAAGTAATGTGTTTTCAGCAGTGTTTTAAAGTGCTCCACCGTATTAGCCTGGCGAATTCCTATTGCCAAGCTATTCCAGATTTTAGGTGCATAACAGCAGAAGGCCGCCTCACCACTTCTTTTAAGTTTAGCTCTTGGAATTCTAAGTAGACACTCATTTGAAGATCTAAGGTTACGATTTGGAGTGTAGGTGTAAGACATTCTGAAATATAGGATGGAGCGAGATGATTTAAGGCTTTCTAAGCCATAAGCAGTATGGCATGGTTAACTAATGCTGCAAAATAATATGATAAAAAAACCTGAGCAAGAAATAAATAACATTTATTGCACATGCCTGTTAAGACACAGAATATTGTAAAACATTGTATTGTATAGACTATACAGTAAAAAATGAATAACTAGACTTTAATATTGCCTTTCAAAACATCTTTGTGAACATCAAGAAATATTATATAAAGACAAACCAGAATAAATGTTGTGGACTATGGCCAGCCAGTCATCCCGGCCAATACCCCCAGGCCGCCAGGTGGAGCTCTCCCTGCAGCATGGAGGTGCCCCAAATGCCAGCAGGGAATTATGGACAATGTAGCTTTCATCCACAGATCTGCTGGATACCCCAGAGGCCCCTAGAGGATGATGCAGGGAGGCCCAGGGACTGTTACGTGCCCTTAGTACATCTTAGTCACAGCAACAGGAGGGATGACGTACTTCCGGGATGAAAAGAAGACTTTTGATCTGACCCGGAAGTGCTAGTAAGTCACATGGACTCAGGGTTCGGAAGCACTTCCGGGTCACGTACTATAAAAGACTATGGGAGATACTAGACGTTGAGCTGAGCTGGGTGGCAGGGTGGCAACGCGCCTGGGATTAGAGGATTATTGTTTATTGAGTATTGTAGTATTGTATGAGTATTGTGGAGAGGAGGGTGCTTTGTGCACTGTGTATTAATAATAAAGTCAATATATGGACTTTTACCTGGTGTCTGGAGTCAACTACGAGGGTTCAAGGGGACGACAGCGCCCCCTATCTATGACAATGTACATCTACACTGACTAAGCACTGCCTAAGCAGAGGTTATCAAACTGGGACCTACAATCCAGCCTACTAAAGAAAGGTTTCAGACCTTAGACACACTACTAAAAGTGATATTGAGAGCATACTTTTCCATTTTTGAGTTCTTCTTTTTACAGAAATTGATTTTGGTGAAGATACTCTGATGCAGAAATATCCTTATTTGTACCAAACAAAGCATCTTACATTTCATTGCTTTCTAAACATAAAGCTATATGGCATTTCAAAGACATGCAGATCAGGTGGAATGGCAATGCCAAATTGGTCCTAGTGTGTGTGTGTGTGTCTTAGTGTGTGTGTTCACACTGTGATGGACTGGTGCCATGTGCACATGCTTTTACCCTATGATTGCCTGGACAGGCTATAGCCCCCATCCCCTGCAACCCAAACCCTGCTCAGGTTTAAGCAGGCATTGAAGATGGTAAGTTAAGATATCTAGTTCATTTTGGACACAATCTTGGTTTCAGTCTATATTCTAAATGTTATAATCAGTCAGCTACTCCACTAGCTACAGAGCTCCACATTACTAGCTCTCACATTTTGTGTTTACACTGATTCAAAACAATAAAGCAGGCCACAAATAAAATTCTAACAAGCAAATGAAGATGAAATTGCTCTTTTCTGTAGGAGGAAAAGGTAGTGGAGGAATCATGACTGGAGTAAACAATAGAAGGGTAGCAGGAGGGGTTTTCGGAGAGGGACAATGCATCTTGCTATTCAAAAATTGTGCACCAAAAGTGTATGCAGTGTGTGGGCCTACCATTTGCTTGATTTTTTTTTATTATTATTTTTGACAAATAGAAGAAAGCAAATTACAAGAAGCAAACATAACTCAAGTTTGTAAATTCCAAAGTGATTTCCTAATTGAATTCATTGCTGTAAGAACTGCCTTATACAGAGTGTCTTAACAGGAGTTTCAATAAAAAATAAATAATTATATGACAAAGCAACTTCCCATAGGAAAAACCTCACTGTGCCATTTATTACACTGGGCATTCTTTGATCTCAAATTATCTGTTTATTTTTCTCCAGGCTAACAGTACTGTTGGATGTTGTATTAAGTTAAAAGAAAAACACCTGACATAATACAGTTGTTAAAATGTGGAAAAATTTGCTGACAACCTTATGCTTCCAGGCAAAAATAACATTCAGTAATACTATGAAATTAAATTCTTGTTCTTGGTATAAGAAAGGCATGCATAGTACAAATAGGTTGTCTGCATATAAAAGGTGTGTTTCTGTGTTTTTTTAATGGAACAGAACACTGCAAATGGGAAAGGACACAAAAAAAGGGCTATACTTGGCTCTGCTCTGCTCAGGAACTGTAAGAGCTGTAGTTCTATAATACTTTACACAATTGCATTACAGCTGAAATATTAGCAACGTTTGAGCTAATTATTGAAAGATATAGTTTCCTCTTCTCCTTTTTTGAGAAGTAACTTGCTGTTTTTTGAGTAATATGCCAACAAACTGCATTTCAGTTATGCAGAAAGGTTGTTTGCTTTTTGTTGTTAAAGACAACTGTAAATAAATAAATGCAAATTTATATTCACTTTGTATTTACTTTAATTGAGATTTAGAAAGGCACTGGCATTGGCCTTCTCTTGCTGTCTTCCCTAAGAGCTGTTGCCCCACTTCCCCAGAATAACATGAGTAGCCTTGAAAGCACCTCTACATTCTGGTAAGCATTCACGCAGACACACGTCTCAGACTTTGTAGCCTGATTTACTGTATAAGTGTGTTATAAACTTGGCCATTCTTCTTTTGCTTTTTAATTTTAGTTTAGTTTAATGTATTTTCATCATTCACAATTGTATTTTTTAACATGATTATTTGATTCTTTCTTTGATTTTCTGATTAAAAGTCATCTTAAGGGCTCCAGCAATAATTCACGTATTTGCACGGCACTGCCTTGTTTTCTTACTTGGAGTTCTGTGCATTGATTTACTACAGCATGAAAGTCAGAAGTTGTGAGACACAGTGTTACCAATCCAATGGTGTAAAGGTTGGTGTTGCACACTTCCTCATCATCCAAGATTTTGGATAAATAAAAAATGTTTGTGATGCAAATTAGTGATTTTGTTTTGACTAAGCTTGTTTTTCTGCCTTTGAGTATTGGCTAACTTCTTGGGTTTTAGTGAAGGAATAGTTTGTGTTTATTCGGTAACACTCCCAGCTAGCTAGACTCTGATTCTGGTCTTGTCCCTCTCTCAGTCGGCCTTCTCCAATACCTCTCAGCCTATTTAGACCTTAGCACAACAACACACACCCTTCATACCCCCCAGGATAGAGCAATGACAGGCAACAACCCAAGTAGTAATAGCAGTATTGTGACTTTAACAAATTACAGTCAAATTCTAATTTGGAGGTCCAACCAACGAGCAAATACTTTGCTACTTTCCAACAGAACAATGTACTGTAGCAATAAATCAGTTAATTTTTACTGATAGAAACGTAACTATTTTATTACATTATTAGTATTAAGAAATGCAGATCTCACACAATGAAAGAGTACTCTAGAAGTCACTAATACTAACAGTGAAATGTCTAAGGAAACTTTCTAAAAAGATATATGATGGCCAAAGGAGACTCAAGTACCCAGAAGCGTCAAGCATCATAACCCATTTATCACCTTTTACCTCTTTTCGAATGCACCTGATCTCAGCTGAGCAATTCTGTAAACCCTGCCTCATTATCTTGACGAGCCTTGCTCAGAGTTATGATTTAGTTTCCTTTTATTATACACCTTTTTTTTGCTCTAACACTATTAACATGTGCTGAATCTGATTCCGCTCTTTACAAATGTATTTAAAACACGTTTAAAGATGCTTATTTTATTTTTTATTTTTTGATGTCATCTTTCTTTGTGTAGGGTGTCACCATTCTTTGGAACTTCCTTTACCATTGTTACTGACCAGGACTAGGAATTGAGCATTGGCAATTGTGCGACAGTATAAAAATTTCATCGCCATGCACTCTAGGGTCACCTGAGGCTGGATAAAAATGTGGTGGGCTTTGTGTTATGTTCATTTTCACTTTCCAAAATACAGAGTTCTTGTTTAATTTTCTTGGTAATGATTTTTGGTCTAGAGTCAGATGAGGTGGCTCGGGCATCTGATCAGGATGCCTCCTGGACGCCTCCCTGGTGAGGTGTTCCGGGCACGTCCAACCGGGAGGAGGCCCCGGGGAAGACCCAGGACACGCTGGAGGGACTATGTCTCCCGGCTGGCCTGGGAACGCCTTGGGATTCTCCCGGAAGAGCTGGAAGAAGTGGCCGGGGAGAGGGAAGTCTGGGCTTCTCTCCTTAAGCTGCTACCCCCGCGACCCGACCTCGGATAAGCGGAAGAGGATGGATGGATGGATGGATGGATGATTTTTGGTTTCTGTTAAGGCTTTGGTAAAAGATAGGCCTGGTTTTTTGTTACTCAATTTTGCTCAGTTTAGAAAATTATTTCTGCCTTTATTACAAAAGGCATAACAGTCAGAAATCACTCTCTTTCTCTTTGTCTCTGTACCTTGTGCTTTGTGTCAGACTTTTAAATACATTTCATTATCTTAAATTGTGTTAATTTACATGAATTGTTGTTATATATCAGTGTTTTAAAACCAATAATCGGATTGGTTAGTCACTGTCTTATTTCCAAATATTTTTGTTTTCTTTAATTATTTCACCATCTAGCATTTGCCATTTAGTATTTTTGCTGCAGGGTATTAGACTGATTGAAGTTCAGCAAGTAAACAGCTGAGTCTCCCTGTCACCTTGTTGTCCTGTGGTGGCCCCTCTACTCATTGTGCATTTTAATAATTCTTGGCTGTCATCAATTCAGGCTTCTAGAGAAGCAAAACAGACCAGTCTACATTGTCTTACCTTGTCACATAACCACAAGCTTTTGATCAATGGCCATTGGTATGAACACACCTTTTCCAATTCAACAACAACAACAACATTTATTTATATAGCACATTTTCATACAAAAAAATGTAGCTCAAAGTGCTTTACATAATGAAGAATAGAAAAATAAGAGACACATTAAGAAAATAAAATAAGTCAACATTAATTAACATAGAATAAGTGTAAGGTCCAATGGCCAGGGGGGACAGAAAAAACAAAAAAAAAAACTCCAGACGGCCGGAGAAAAAAAATAAAATCTGCAGGGATTCCAGGCCATGAGACCGCCCAGTCCCCTCTGGGCAATCTACCTAACATAAATGAAACAGTCCTCTTTGTATTTATGGTTTTCACGGAAGGACTTGATGATGATGATGATCACGTGGACTTCTGGCTTTTAGTCCATCAATGCTGGGACATCATGGTGCTTTGAGTAAGTTGGTGGTGGCGCAGGCCAATAATTCAAGGTTATAGAGAGCCAGTCTTGACACCAGTCCATCACTGGGCACACTGCTGAACACACCAACGCTTGCACAGAATTCTCCATCCCTGAATGGTGGTGCCAGTTCTCTACAGAGCACATTCAGTCAAATACTCCTACTCATCCATTCAAAGTCAAGTAGCAGGCAAAAGATATGGAGGTGCACCGAAAAACAAGTGCAGATTAAAGGGGTGGTGTTGTGATGTTTTGAACACTGCTTCTTAAAGCCATGAGGTCAACCATTATGATACTTGTTGTATGAGCTATAAATGAAAACCCTTTTAATAAAATCAGATTGCTACCAAAACTGGATTCAGACTAAAATAAAAAAGGTTATGATAAATCACAGTTGTGGAAATGATCTTTGAAAATGAAGTTTTGCCTTAAACGCTCCCTGCGGTTCCTGGTAAAGGATGCCATTTTCAATGTCATCTCAAAGAGTGTTTTTGAGCATTCCCTTGCTGTGCTGTTCCAGCTAATGATGAGGCACAGAGGCAACTGTCAAGTCATGCAAAGGACTTTTTCCCCTCGTCAGCCACCTGCTACCGCTAAAATATTTCATAATACAACACACTTGGAGGCACATGGACTCAGATGTGCAGTCTATTGTGCCATGGCATGTCTAAAGCACAAAAGCAATCAGTTAGCCGATGGTAATGGAAGTCTTTCTTTTTCTTTTAAAGGGGTGCCTTTTCTGAACTTGGTGTTTATTGCTTTCTGATCTCATATGTGCTGGAAAATGGATGTCCTGGTGAAACTTTCAACAGTTTCTAGTAAAAAGCTTCTGTATCATCCAAGCTCATTCATAAGTCCAGATATTAGCTTTTTTAAAGCAATGCTTTTGATTTCTGATGGCATTTAAACAATGTATAATCTGTATTAGTTTGCCAGGCCCCTATTTGTAGCCAGTATGGGAATCTGAAATGTCAAGATAAATCCAGCTTTTCATGTACTTAGAAGACAAAAAAAAGATTAATATTTTTGACCCAGAAATGCTATTCATGGTATCTTATTCAGTTTCATTGTAGTCAAATGATCTTTAATTTTGCACAAGAGTTCAAGAATTGTGTAAATTGCTACAAAGATTTATGAAAAGATTAAATGGTGCTTTATAACAATTGTTTCTCGTAAGTGCTCGATCAATAGTGCCATCCTCTCACTAATCATAATCTCCCCATAAACACAAATTGATTATACATCATTCTCTGCGTGTTAGAAAAAAAAGAAATATGTGACTCTTCTCTTTTTCTTCAATTGATATTTTTCATGATATATAGTAAACAGCAGCTTGCTTTTCACATAGCGTGGACAGTAGCACCTTTTGTTTCGGATTACATGCTGCATGAAGTGTGTATAATTTACTGATAATCACTTTGGTTATTTGTGAATAATCCAGTTTCCCTCCAGTCTCAAATCTCAATTTAAAATTGTCAGGGAGTCGAATTTGTTGTTTATATCTGAATATGACTGTTCCCTGGGACAGAATGGTGTCACATCTTGAGTTGATTCCTAATAATAACCACACCTTGTGAGCCCATAATGCGGAAATTAAATTGAGCAGATGGATGGATAGATGTAAAGTAGGTTTTGTCCTACAAAGTGTCTAAAGTGTGCTGCAACAAATAATAAAATTCACATTCACATTGTTTACAGCATACACTCGTAAGGCAAGATGCTGACTTAACTGGTCAACTCAAGCAGTTAAAATATGAATGTAAGTTCATCATAATGAATAGAATAACTTGCAGTATATGGAAATATTAAGTTCAATAATAAGTAAAACATACTTAAAGGTACTTTCGAAATAAATGGTTTTCTCTTTCATTAAAATTATGGCAAAGTTAATGGAAAATCCAAACCTAACACATTATGTTTATAGGATTAGTTGTTATGTTAATCCTTTTTGATTCTTTTCATGCATATATCATTCATCACATGTTCTGTTTATAATGTACTTAAGTTAAGTGCAGTTGTTAATGGAAAGATTATAAATATTTCAGACTATTAAGCTAAAATTAAAACATTTTGCACCGTTACTTGATCCTTCATACACATCACACTTTGCACAAATTGAGTTTGTAATATTTTTAACTAGTTTCTATATTTTATTACTTCATTTGGATGCTTTACCTGACTACTTTCTCCATATTATTGTAATGGAATTGATTGGTATTTTAGGCATCTTTGAACACAAATGAACAATTTCCAGCACAATTATCTGTGTTTGTATCTGTGGTACTCATAACTTACAAATGGTAGAGCAAGCAGCAATCAGACTTGGCAGTCTTTTCACAAGCCTGAAAAACTAAAATCATGCTATTTTTAAAACAAAAATGATTCAAGGGAACCTCTTTTATTGAAAATTATTTCCTTTTTATATGAATGGTAGATGGCCCAAAAATAGCCATTTTCAGAAATACACAAAGTTTACAATTGACATTTTTTCAGTGTTTCTCCTGCCATAATTTAGCTTTGATTGCAGAGAACGTTTTTGCCATTTTTGGCACTGTCACTTTATAAGTCTATTTCAAAGGAAAGTGGTTGGAAATAAAAATATTGAAAGTATTTGCTTGAAAAACTATTTGAAATTCTCAATGATTTTTGAGCAATACAGTAGAAGAAATTGTCAAATCACATTTCAGCAACACATTTCAGCCTCCTCTCTTAAGCAGACATTTATATAACACTGTATTTGGCTTTGTTAATAGTAAATCTAGGCAGGGCATAGATGTGTGGCCAACAAAAGTGATCAGAAGATGGAAAAAAATTGGCTCATATTTTTCTACACAATGATAATGGTTCTGAGATATGAAATGGCAATAAGCATTCTCTTTTAAATCTCTATAGTCATTCAAAGATTCAAGAGAATTCTTAACAATATTAACTTTGTTTGCAATATATATATATATTATATATGTATACTGTGGCATGCGGCTGCAGGTAGTACCCAGCCAGGACGCCCAGGAGGACCAGAGGAGGGCTTGCGCCTCTTCCAGACCACAAGGGGGCGACCACCCTGGCTGTTTTGGGGACCACGGGTAGAGAGCATTGAAGCTCAGCCCTGTAGGGGCCCGTGGTCACCACCAGGGGCCGCCCCAATGCCTGGAGAGCCCTGGACCTCAACACTTCTGCCACACCCGGAAGTGCTGGGGGGAAGAGGAGCAGGGACACCCGGAGTGCTTCCGGGGATGCAGCTGGCACTTCCGCCACACTGGGGCGTGTCGGTGGAACATCTGGAGCATGTCCGGGTGATTATAACAGGGGCCGCCTCCCTTCATACAATGGCTAGAGTCAGGTGGAAGATGGATGAAGTCTCTGGAGGAGGCAAGAAGGCGGTCTGAAGAGTAAGGCATTAGTTATTTGGATATATCAGAAGTACTTTGTAATTAACTACATTCTTTTCTGTGTACAGTATTTATACTTTTTTTTCCCTAATGGTATCGACAACCAGTGTGGTGTAGCAGTTCAGGCTTTGGACCTCCGACTTCTTATGACACTCTGTGACCATGTGCAAATCACTTTACCTACCTATGCTCCAACTGAAAAAAGAAGTGATTTTAAACCAATCATAACTCAATTTTTTTAAGTTGCTTAGATAAAGACATCAGTTAAATAATAAGTACAGGAGGCCATAGTCAAAGGACTGTGGGAGTTGAGATTTGACCCAGCTGGAACCCTTTATATTGATCATCCCAGCAGGGAGCAAAGTATGATGAATGGAGAGTTATTATGCAAAGTACTATTACTTTGTATAGTATACAAATACTATTATGCAAAGTATGAGGAAGGGAGTCTGGAGGCAACATTCATTAGTAGGATGGAAGGAGGAAGAGAATCTGTGATTATATTTGTGTATTTTGATACTTCATTGGAAATGGGTTGATTGCCAACAAAAATCTTTTATTTCAACCCTGAATTGTGTTGGGTGAAATTATGTTTGTGGTTTGGGCTCAGTCGCACCCCCTTGTGGTTACATAATGTTATTATTATTAGGTCACAAGAGCTTTTCTTAGTGACTTGTCTTTTGTTGATGGTCATTGCAAAACACGATTTTAGAGAAAGTACATTTTCTCTTGAATTTAAATGAGTAATCAGTAAGAATAATATGACATTTGAGTATAATCATAATTTAATGTTTACAATTTTAATTTTTTATGTCATTCATTCAAGTATTTCTTTTTGTGTTTTTCGTCAGTAGCTTGTGGTTTCCCTTTAAAG
>JANRMT010062833.1:38214302-38235233 GCA_026402145.1 Polypterus bichir lapradei
ATAGATAGATAGATAGATAGATAGATAGATAGATAGATAGATAGATAATATTTTCCATTACTCAGTTATCAACCAGAGTGGATTACAAACAGACAGAAACCAACCTAGAGCAGGGCACCAGCCCATCAGAGGACTATTGCATAATGTTTTTTTTAATAAATCCAGTATTTTATAAGATGGTCCTTGCATCTAATGAGTAAAATGTTGAAAGTCTGATGGCCACATACCTTTATATAGCAAAACAAATTATATCAATCTATCAAAATTCCAAACTTGTTGAACCCAATTAATAGTTCACAGATTGAAAGTAAAATAGCATTTTATTGTTAAACATGGAAATGTTGGATGGAATGATTACCACCCACCTTAAGAAAAGGACAAGTGTCTCTGTGTATCTGTATGTCCATCCGGTTGCTACTGTATGTCTCTGTTTTATGACATTTGGTATGGGGGATTCGTAAAAGCAGTGCTAATGTTTGTAATGTGATGTCTGTTAGAATGACAAATGCAATGTATTTTATTACTACATGCATTACAAAATACGTTCCAGTAGATGATGAACTGCAAGAGTTAATTCTGAAGTCTACGTTGATTACTTAGATTTCGACCTGACTTAGATGATTAGCACAGTTAGTAATACAATTTTGTCAACAGACAATATTATATTAACAGCAGAACATTTCTTTCTAAACTTCTATTTACTATATGAAACATAATATCATTAGAAGCTATCTTGTGGCAGTTATATAAATTTGAAAGGTGTAACTGGGCTGGATTAGAATCTTACTTAAAAATGGGCAGAGAAAATGATGGTTGTCCATTGCAAGCAGAGCGTGTTTTTAAGTGCATTTTTATTGCACATGACCCTCTGAGCTGGGTGATCTGATCAGCTGCCAAGCTGTGAGCATCTAAATTCAAATAGTCAAAATTCCATAATCAGAAGTCCTTTATCACTATTTATAAATCATAATACCAAAGGATTTCCGCCATCCCTGGGATAGTCTACCAATTTTCAGAAAAATCTGGTAGGCATTGTTTTTATAATTGAACAGCATATGTTATCATAACTGCACGTATGGGAATATGAAAGATAATGATTTTAAAGTCTAGTTTTATATTTGTTTTGCATCTTATGTTTACTGTTCATTAACCTTAACAAACCCCTGTTCATTAACATCCTTCATTTTAAAACATGAACGATACATGAAGTGTTCCCTTTGGTTCTATGCTCTGGAGGTGAGCTTGAGTCTATCTTTCCATTGTATTTTAAGTAATATAATGAGACTGCATCCCCCTTTGTAATAAATTATCACTTATTTTAAATGGTGCATTTCTTGGTGTAGTTTACTGAAGAATACTCTACATGAACATTGTAGGACAAATAGAAGTAAGGATTATACTATCATAAAGCCTGTGAAAGAAAGAAAGAAAGAAAGAAAGAAAGAAAGAAAGAAAGAAAACTTGAGAGAATGGTTTAATGCGTCAGAGTAGTATCTAGTTAGAAGTAAGTAAAAAAAAGTATAAGGTTTTGTGAACCGAAGTCCATTTCTTCTGTATCATGTGAGCTGTCTAAACAATGTTTTCTTATTTAGTCAATGTCATAAATCATCACCTATTAGTTGTTTAGGAACTACAATATAAATGGAGATGTGCCAGATTTTGTGTTACAGAAAGTTCACATCACATTTTGGGTAATGCTAATTCTTAGAACGATTTGTTGTAAGAAAGGATTAAGTGGTGATCAAGAATGCAAAAGGTCAGCAAAATATGACAGACACCAAGTTAATATTAGATTTTGCATTATTCTCTAATTTTATGTATGTGCCTGGAAAACTAACTGCTTGTCCTAAAAAGGGGCTGAGAGACGAACTGGTGCAACCAAAGTGCAAAACATATATAACCAGAACATGATAAGCTTCAAAAAAGGGGGCAATCAGGGTATAGTGTATGTATGCTTGGGTTCAATGGGGTGAATTTTGTGTCCTAAATTTTGTTTAGCTTGAGCAAAGGGAGATTAAGAGGGAAAATGATTGAAGTGTTTACAATTTTGAAGGCATTAATACGTGGATTCCAGTTGTTATTGAAGAAGTCAGACATGGATAGAAACTTGTTAAGAGCAGATTTTGTACAAAAAGTTTTTCTTCACAATAAAGAACCATACACACGTGGAAAAATGACTAAATAGGACAGAAAAACTAGAAATTTAAAGACCTTCAGATCTTGATTTGATGTTATTTTGTACAATCTATGTGAATAAAAATTGATGGCCTTGTTGGGCTGAATGGCTTGTTTTCATTACAATTCTTCTAATGTTCATATGCTTTGAATATGCTCTGATGGCTTCCCTACAGTAAAACAACTTATCTGCAGTTAATTTCACTGTGAATGCTTAACATATAAAGTATAGCTTTTCTAAGACAAAAACAATTGCAGGGCTTGTAGGGCTTTTCTCAAAGTATACATGAAGGGGTTGTTTCAATCATTAGACATGCAGGTAAATAACTTTTTAGAAAATATTTTCCTGAAATGTGTATTTTTAGTACGGTAGCACATTAAATTATAATCATTGCTTTCTATGTACCTAATAAATGCCATTCTGGATTAGCTCAGTTGATAGTAACTCAATCTCTAAGGTCTTACATCACAGTTGTTACATGAATCAAAGTGACATGACATGATGATATAATTGGATTGGGTCATTTAAAAGGTCACATTCCAGATCCTGTAATTCAGATGTAAGGTTCTGAGGGTGCCAGAGTCTATCCTGGAAGCAATGGGTGAAAGGCATGAACTTAACCCTGAATGGAACTCAAGTTCATCACAGGACACACTTTCTCACATCAGGCCAATTTATAGTTATCAGTAAACCATGCATCTTTGTGATCAGGAAGGAAATCAATTCAGACACCAAGGCAATCTGAAAACACTGGATAGGAATTGCATGGACTGGGATTTGAATTCAGAAGCTGTGAGCCAACAGTACCAATGGTTATGTCAGTGAATCCTCCTGCCAGTGAATTTATGTGTGTATGCATGTTATATAACACTTTAGTTACCTTAAAGAAACATTTATGCTTGACTTTGTGTTACTCATTCCCTACAGTTTTACAATGTCCAAATGTAACAAGCCCCTAACTGATTTCAGCACTTAGGAGAATGAATGAATATAAAGTTTTACATGTAAGGTCAGGGCCCATATTTACCAAGTTTCTCAAAAGAACTCCTAGGAATTGCACTAGAAGTCACACTAAGATATGAATTTTTTCCTGCCTCAGAGTAGGACATGAGAATTATGCAAGACGTTTCCTATACTTATAGCAAGAAGTGAGAATTCACATTTAAGAATGTGTGACGTTATGACTTCACGTCATCCCAAACTGAAAATTGGAACTGAGGGTAAAGTATTGCAGTTATTGGTAGTGCTAAAGCTGCACCACACAGATGCTAATATTTATGTGATATTTATATGAAAAGTATTACTAGAAGAAGAAAAACATAAGGTAGGATATTGTGGTAAGCTGCACCTAATTGTTGCTACTTTGCAATAACATAAAAATAACAGTGTAACAAGCACTAAGATGTAAAGACAGAATGAGAATAAGGCCCAGTATTAGGCATGTGTATTTAACAAAGAATGATCCAGGGACTGTTCCTACCTTACATCCTATTCTTGCTGGGACAGACTCCAGCTTCCCTGCGACCCTGCTCAAGATAAATTGGGTTTAGAAAATGGATAGATGGATGGATGATGCACAGCCATACTTTCAGATGAATCACCTTCCTACTGTTGTCATCACAGGAAACATCTCGTAAGTGAGATTTACTTAAACTAGCCACAGATGTTCTTGCACTGTTCCTGAAGCCACCTTCATTCTTTCAATGTCTTGATCATCATTCTCTTTGTTCTATCATGTCTCGCTTCGTGATCCCCTCTTATCTTCTGTGAGGCTCTATTTATCCAATGACCCAGGAGTCTTTGCTTGCCTTCCTAAACCTTCATGGGCTTTTAAAATGTAAAAGGAATGTTTCAGGGGTTTGTGTAATGCAGAGCTCAGTGTACATGTGTGAACATCTTGCTGTTAATTACCCATCCAGCCCACAGTGGTGGATCTACCATCAGGGCATTCTGGGTGCGTGCCCTGGGAAATTGATAGCAAGAGGCCTTTTCATGCGCCACAACTTCTCTCCTCACTTGATGAAACAATTGAGTATCTGTGTGGCAAAATCACATAAGGTGGGCACACCTCCAACCCCCACTCCCCATGTCCTGGTTGATGCAACAATCAAGTGTCCCCGCACCAAGAGCAGAATTAAGAATTACCATGCTGCATGAAACTACTAAGTATCTGCTAGCTACACTGTTAAAAGCATGATTCACTCTGTTAAGGAGATCTATTTATTATGTCCCGCAGGGACCTATTGGGGACTTGACCAGAGCTTGCCAGACCCACATGGAGTGATAGGGAAATGTATTAAGCTGCATATTACCTCACACATTTTAACAGCATTTAAAGTTTGGTGCAAATCTCAAGAAATGGTTATTTGTGACATACCCAGATCATTGCTATTGCAAAGTTTCATTTTCACATGTAATGTTACCAACACTTTCATTTTGGAAAACAGTGCATAGCTTTTCCACATTGATGGATAAAGTACAAGGTTTGTTATGGAAATTATTCCATCTTTGTCAGAACAAGATCTTTTAATGAGTTCATTGATGTTCAGCATTTTCAAAACATTTCACCTTTTCCAGAAAATGTGTGCTGATCTCTGCCTGAACATCATCTTCTGGCAGCTCCAAGCTTTTCATGTACGGTACTGAAATTGTACAAAATTCTACCATCATATTGCAATAAGACTTACAAACCAAAACTAAATAATAGTAAACATTTGTATTATCTACAAATCATGTTTATTTTTCACATAGCCCATTTGTTCCTACTTTTTTTCATCTGTAATGGACTGCTCCCTTTATCCCAGGTTAGGTTTTGACTTACACTCAGTCTTCCCATGGAAAGGCTCTGCCCCACAACAGTGAAATTGTTTAACTATAGATTTTGAGCATAATTTACATTTTGAGCTTGATTATGGTCAGGAACAAGTGTACAATTTTAGCATTGCTAAAGTATGTTGATGCTTGGTATTAGCTATGATTAAATTTATTTGATTATTCTAAATGATCATAGAAGTTGTAGGGAATATGACTTTTCTATGTTATGCCAAAAAATTTCTGAGATATGCTGTTTAAGACTATGGAGGAATGTAATCTGTCTTCGGAATGAATGCAGGGTTTTGTTATTCTGAGATTTTACAGCCAAGGATCACAGACAGAAGGTTCAAAGCAAGAGTGTTCTACTCACTAAATTGTGGCACTGGATTGTAACAATATGTTGCATGTTGATAAGAACATGGAAGTAAGAATTTCACTGCACTCTGCACACATGACAGTAATGACCCTATAAACATAGTCCTAATGTTCATATTGTCCAATCCCTTACATCTCCCATATTCATATTAAAGGATAACTTTCAAAAGCAGCTCCTTTAAATGAATGCAATGAACAAGCTTACAAAGTCAGGTAGGCTAGCATAATCCTCAAAAAAATCTTCTTTCTGCTTGCTTTTTACAGTCGTGTTAGATCTCCTCTAGGAAGCGACATAGCAGCTAGACTCATGTCACAGATACAATACATAGTGTACACCCTCAGACAGATGCGCCTGTACTGCATGCACAATTGGCTTCATCTAATTGAGAGGCGGTTCATTCTACAGTTTTTTAAAACATCACTTTAATGGATAAAATGGTTGGGGCCCATCTGTTCACTTTTGTTTTCCCATATGCGTTGCTACACATTCACGTTAATGGTGTTACAGCTGTTCAGCCTCAGTATTTTTCCTTATAGAATAGCTTGTCAAAATGTGTTCATCCTCATTAATGAAATTCTTTTTTGGAATAAAGATACACACTCTGGTATACATTAAACAGTGAATTGAGCAAGAAGAATGTGTGAAAATCTGTTCATGGTTTTGAATGTGAGTAACTCGTGATCTGGAAGACATAGACATCAGATCGTTGAAGGGTCAAAGGGTTAAGAAAGGGGATAGAAGCTACTACAACAAAGACAAACAAAAATCTTTTTGTTGTCTGGAATTTATTAAAATGATTTACCCGGTTTCATGTAGTGGTAGCATACCCGTTTCTATGCATATGGCAAAAAAATTGTGTCATTTTTGGTGAGACCCTCTTCTTACTTAAAGGAAATTGTTGCATCTGAAGGGAATTGAAATGACTTCCCGGATTTATAGTAGTTGTGTGCCCGGCAGGTATCACGAGCTACTAATGACCCTGGATGCATTGATTTCTCTACAAATCATGCCTTACAGTTTGTAAAAACACTTTACATGTGTGGGCCAGAATATCCCTTAAATTTTATTGGAGAAATTCATCATTTTCTAAGAGGACATTCATTTAATGTAAAACATTACCTCATACTTATACCCATGGGTGATGCAATGCTGTGCATTGAATTTTACTTTAGCTTCTTGTGGCAGATGGCCGGGATGCCTCTCCCTTGTATGAACCAGGGGAGCAAGCCTGGTCAGGACAGCACCTTCCCCTGAACGCTAGATGGCAGCCCCCCCCTGGGTTGCAGCAGTGCCTAGGACTCCAGCAGGGCTTTAATGGGAATTGGAGATTGGTGCAGCCCTGTTGGAATCCGTGGGCACCCCCATGGGGTGCTGTAGTTGCTTCTCAGTCCTACAGAAAGTGCTGTTGGAAATAGGTTGTCAAACACCTGGAGTACTTCCAGGTGTGTTATAAAATGAGCCAGCAGCTACTACTCCGAGAGCCAATGTCGGGAGGAGGAAGACGAAGCTTGCCGGAGGCAAAGTGGAGGAGCATGAAAGAGAAAAGAAGAAAGAAAAATGTTGTATTGTGCTTGGGATTGTGTTGTGTACTCGTGGGAATGGGAAAGACGTTCTCCACAAGGGAAGAAAAAGAAAATAAAAGCCCCATGTGCTTTGAACTTGTGTCCTACATCTGTCTGTGTCAGGGCTGGCCTTTACATTATATAAATGAAAATGTCATAATTAAGGATGAAAATGTCACTTTCATTTGCAGTTTGTAATAATAACTTTGATCTATTAGCTTAGTTTTTGTTAACAATGAATGTATTTTGTAATTTTTGGTTACGTATCCAGTTACATTAAAGCACCAGTAGAAATGATTCACTCAGTTGTGAACACTGTAAAGATGAGTCATTCTGAACACTATGTGTCTTCATTCAGGCAACTATGGATGGAACTGACTTCTGTATGGCACATTCCTTTTCTGGACATGTGGACATATTAAGCATAGTAAGCAAATGTTAACGCCTTTAAATGTAAACCTGTGGTACATCTGGACAGGTCATTCTTACTGCCACCTGTAAGCCTCTTATTAACAGCCTCAGCTCTTCATTATTCAAGCCAGTCATTTTTATATGTGTTTGGGGATGGGGGGGGGGGTTGTTGTTTGCTTATTATAATATATATACAGTTGCAATCTGATTATTAGGTGGTTACCTACCAGGTAATGCTTGTGGTTGGTCTGCCAGTCGGCAAACATCTGTCACATTATCTCAGTTGCGTGAAGCAGATCATAGATATGTTATACAATATATTCCAAATAATACAGAATACACAACACGTGTTTCACCCTTATTGGGGCTCATCAGGTGTACACATGTTTGGTGTTCGACTCCCATAAGAGGATGCAAAAGTGCGTACACCTGACAATCCTTTCACATGGTTGTTAATATTTTCAAGTGGGGCCAAGCTCATCAGTATAAGGTCATAGTTTTGAGTCCAAGAGGTGACCAAATTTATTTCACGATTCATTACTCATAATGACTTTGGTACCAGTAAGAAATCTACTAGCTATAAATAACCCTAACAAAGTTCAAAAGTATAAATAGTAGTGTTCCTGAAAGAACAGATTAACCAAAAAAAGAAGAATATATGGAAATATTCTCTTTTTAGCCTATAGATATTTTTTTAGACATTTTCATTAATTGATAGTTATTAAGCCACATATTTGTATGCATTTGTTGTTTAAAAAATTTGATTATCTCTTGTAATTACATTTTAATGTTACCAGTTATACATAACTTGTTAAGGCACGGGTCTCCAGATCCAGTCCTGAACAGCTACTGTGGCTGCAGGTTTCATTCTAACCCTTTTCTTTATTAGTGGTCAGTTTTTGCTGCTTATTAACCCCTTTTCCCTTCATTTAAATTGCACTTGTTTTTATTTTTAAGATTCAGTCCTCTGAATTGCTTCATATTTTTCCTTAAACGGCACCCAAACAGAAATATGATGTGAACCAGCAGATGACCACCTAATGTCGGGCCTCAAACTCCAGCCATTTTCACTCCATCCAGTCTCTTAATTAGAAGCCAATCTGGTGTGTTGTTGCTCTCATTCTGCCCCAGCAGACATTTCTAAAACAGTTAACTTTCTTTTTTCTAAGAACACCGTCAAAATTTTTTATGGACCTGAGCCTTTCATTATTTTCAAAAATGTTATGATGGACATAGGTTGTTGGGTGTATGTTATTTTTATTTGTATCTCATTATTGTTTGGATGCTTATTGTAAGAGCCATTTTCCTACTTATATAAGATTCATAGACAATGCATAATCTATGGGAGGTTCCCAAAACCCCCATAAGTAGAATTGTATTGGTATACTCTTGTCATTTCTAATAGCTTTGACCAAACATTATTCTTTAGTTAGTGACCAGACTTGCCATGTGTAAGGTGTAGAGGGCATATGGTTTTTAACTGTGCCTGCGCCTACAGGCCCTTTGAGTGTGTGAAGTAACTTGTAAAGATAACATGCTTATATAAGCGCAAAGCCGTACGCTTAGGGCGTACAAAAGAAGAAATTAAGAACTTTTAAGTACAGAAATAACTAAAGTTTCTCAAGAAAAGCTAAGTTTAGAGAAAATACATTTTTCTTTTTTTTGCCTTTTATTCTACATGTGTAACTACTTTTTCCTTTATTTTTGTCTGCATTATTTGCTTTTAACTTTCACTAAATATTTTTAAAATTAACTTTTGGACTGAGAAATTTCTTTCGGCATGTGTTTTACCTGTGCTTGATCTCGCCTTATACTTCAGCGGCTACACTAATTATGGAAATAAGAAATAATATATGGGTCTGAGTCTTAAATAGCAACTCAATTAAAATGAAGGTACAAGAAGTTATTAGCAGCACAATCTGGTCGCTAACTAAGAAAGGGGTTAAAATTAACACCTGCAGCCACCACAGCACCCCAGAACCGGATTTGGAGACCCCTGTGTTAAGGCTTTGTGTGACACAATTTCAATCAAAAAACAGAACCAAGATTTATTGTCCCATTTGTACTCCTGAGACAAATTGTAATTTTTCTGGGGATCAAAGCTTAAAATGGATTCTCATATTTATTTAAAATGTTCTTTTTTGAAATAACATGCAGACAAAATAATTTTCTTCAAAGTGCTGAACATATTACAGAAATGTCAGCCTGATTAGTTAAGGACTGTAATCTAAAACAGAATTTATGAAAGAATGTACGGCTGCATTTTAGTCTGTCTCCATATGACTTGTGCTTTGTATTTTTCTTCTTCCTGTTTTTATTAATTTATTTAATACAAAAAGCCCTTGTGAAAACAACAGCAAAACTGTCTAGACAGAAACACCCAGTAAAGAACTTTCAGGCACATTCTGTGGAGGTGGTGATATTTAGTTTAAATACTACTATATGATTTTTTTTTTTTGCTTATTGGGCTATGCTTCTATAGATTTCCATATTAAGCCAATATACCAAAACATTTCAATAAAGAACCCTAAACTTAGAATTCTAAATATATATGTTTTATTCCAAATATATAGTTTTTAAACCAGTTATTAACTTCATTCTATTCATTAATTTTCTAAACCCATCCTTCCATTACTATGAACTAAAGACTTTCTTTGCTCTTTTAGATATAAGCTATGAACCAACTGTGCACAGGAGACCATTCCAACACAGATTACCCTCAAGTACCTGTCAAATTTGGACCCATGAGTTGCATGAGTGAGTGTCTTCGGGATGTAGAAAGAACACCTAGAGAAAAAAAATTGACACGAAGAGTGTATGTACAAATTAAAAGCTCTGGAGTTGTAAAGCAGTTGGGCTAAATACTTAGTCACTATAGTGCCCAATATACACGCACAAACGCACACAAAGGAGCACATTTTGAAATGGTTTACATTTAATTTCTTGTTAATTGCCCAGACAGCTGTACTGCATTTGCCATTGTGCAATGACACGTAATGTTTCAATCCAATTGAAATAAAAATACTAAGTAAATGGAATGAAACATTAGTGTAAATATTATATAGCATTGCCATAATTTGGCCAAGGCAGCAAATCATGAACAGATTTTTGCCACCTGTTACTCAAATATAGGCTGTAGAGAAAGCAATCAAGAGGAGTCAAAGTATAATGGTAGAAATGAACAAACAAATTATCGTCATAAAATATGGGATCATTAAGTTTCTTAAAACAAATGTGCTCACTTCCACATTTAACTTCCTTATGGTCCAGTGTAATTACTCTGACTGTGCCTCTGGTATGGCAAGACCATTGCATCATGGAGATCAGATACCTTTGGCTCAGCTGTGCTCCAGAGCCTCCGTAACATGCTATCCTGTCAAAAGCTCCAAATGACACTGTGCTGCTGAGTCAGCCCTTTAATAGCGGATTACTTCTGGCTACTACACATGCTCTTCTGGTTTCCATCTGAAACATCTTTGTTTTTTTGCCATTTAGTGGACATCCCCAGATTCCACAATGTACAATGCAAATTCTTTTCAGCTACCTGAGGGATGTCTTTATCCTCCTTGGTTTCAGGTCACATTAAATCATTTTTGTTAGTATCCCAGCTAAGATTTTTAATGTCTAATACATTTCCCTACACATTTCCCAGTTGTCAAAATCAACTATGTCAGCAAATCAATAAACACATGCTTATGCTCATTACAACTTTAATGAATGAAATTTCTTCCCAACATGTTGACTGTTCACTTAATAAAAGCACAAAAGTCAGAATTAGTGTAAGCCGCCCTACTTCAACATGTTCATAAGAAAAGTAATAATTTACTTCATAAGGAAGAAGTGCATAATAAAGAAGAAGACTTGCATCACACATTTGAAATATTAAAATGTGTGCTTCCATTTAAATGTCTAAACTCAAGCAAAATGACACCTTTTATTGACTAACTAAAAAGATTACAATATAAACATTTTCGAGTTAGCCAATAAAAGGTGTCATTTATCTTGACTTATCACTACATTCATAATGGCTAACACGGTACAAGACCCTAATGTCTAAAGTCTAAATATTCCCAATTGTAATAGAAATTTGTGATTTTTCACCCTCTGATAGAGGTCTATATAGGGCTAGATCCCTAGGAAATGATCAAGAATCCAAAATAACATCATTTTCATGATCACTAATTTTAAAATAATCTAAAACAATACCCACATGCTTATGTTTGAAGTCTGTCATTTTTAGCCCTCTGAAAGTTGTTCTTCGAGGGCTAGGATCAACAATAAAGAATCAAATATCAAAAATATTATTTTTGTGATCAGCAGCCTCAGAATATTATAAAACGACATTTCACATGCCTTGATTACTGATAGTTATTTTTTCAAATCTTTGCAAATAGGAGTAACTTTGACCTCCCCCCTCATAACCCATTAGGGGTTGAATTTTTTGGGTTGGTTGATGTGGCATGCATAACTTCAAATCATTGTTAGGATTTTTGTGTCAGGAGGTGCTGTACAAAAACTGGTGAAGCGATTTGAGAGTCATTCTTATGAAAACAATTAATTATTCTCTTAAAGTAAGTAGCCATTTGTCCATCTTCTAACCTTCTTTTAGTGGGTAATGAGTTAGCTATCAATGCCACTTTCACACATAGATACTTTCTCTTTAAACTAATAAATAGTTGCCAGTCAAAACACATTGTTAGGGTCTGGAATGAAGTTGGACTAACCTTTCCCCAACAGAAGGAGAATGTGTGAACTCACATGTGACCTGGCTGAAAAGCAGTCCTTGGAGCTGTAAATCAACAGTGCCAACCTCTGGATTAGCAAGTCATATATGGTACGAGGAAAGGAGTTATGTAAGCATCTCTTTGTAAGCACAGAGTGCACAAATATGTAGTCTCTATTTAAGTGACACTAAAATAACCTCACGGCTCTATTACCTGCACATAATAATGATTTGTAATTTCTCGGACATATCTCTTATCAGCAAAGCTCTGTCATCTTCTAATCTCCATGCTATTTCTTTCGAAAATGTGTGAAGTACTATTAACCATAGACCCTTCACAATTAACTATACAGTAGCACATCAATTGATGCCATTTTTACATCACTTGAATTTGAATCTGCTGTCTGTGAAAACTATTGAGTCACCACAAGTCTGTTTAGGTATGCCTGTAACTAAATGACATTATAAGTACAGTACTGTTTAAAAGCATGTATTTATTATAGTCCACAGACATATGTGTGATGCACGGGTAGCCCACAACCTGGCATCTTTTTCTACCCCAATTGCATCAATAGTTGTGAATAATTTATTTGCAAACTCCACATTGTTCGCTTTGCCTCGAGTTCGAAGAAATCATGGAAGTGTTTACGAAGATCACCGAACTTGGCATAATGCATTAAAGTCAATGGGGACGGACTAACTGAACTAGATTTGACTAGAACATAATGGTGCCATCATCTTTAAAAAGTCCCTGAGGGCTAGGAAAATGTCTGCCAACTATACTACACTGATTATTGTGGCCAAAAAAGGCGCATGAGCCGTGCAGCAACAGTGCCAACCATTGCACCAACATGCCTCCATGAGATCAAAGAAGAAAGAACAGTGTCAGAGACATCAAAACAAAGCATAAATGCTGAAATCATAGTCAACAGACAGAAAAAATACATAGGTGCCACAGTAGCGCACAGGGCAATACACACAGCAACAGAAATTTGATGTTGATTTACGTGAGAAACTATTGCTTTGTGTAAGTTTTTGGAAAATATTCAGCCCTGGGAGAAAAAGAAAAAAAAATCAGCCCTAAAAGAGTTAAAGGCAGAAAATTCAATGATTCATACATTAATCCATCTATTATCCAACCCGTTATATCCTAACTACAGGGTCACGGGGGTCTGCTGGAGCCAATCCCAGCCAACACAGGGCGCAAGGCAGGAAACAAACCCCGGGCGCGCACACACACACACACACCCACACACCAAGCACACACTAGGGACAATTTAGAATCGCCAACCCTAACTACGAGGCAGCAGCGCTACCCACTGTGCCACCTTGCCACCCATGATCCATACACTAGCATTTAAACTAAACACCAATTCATGATTGAAGCCACTTCAAATCGTTCTATTTTTTGAAGTTGAAGGCTCTCCAAACTGTCCATGTTGATGCTTTGCGCTTTTTCTTTTAACAAATAATAATAATTAATAAATCTTTCATTATTATTATTTCATAGAGTCTCCCGTGTTTGGAAAATGGGCGGGGCATCAGGCTCTTTCAAGGGTTCTGGAACTCGAACATTAAGCTGCACATTTGGTGACAAGCAGAGATAACTCATTATTTAGATAGATACTGTAGATAGATAGATAGATAGATAGATAGATAGATAGATAGATAGATAGATAGATAGATAGATAGATAGATAGATAGATACTTAATAAATCCCAAGGGGCAATTCACATAATCCAGCAGCAGCATACTGAAACAAAAAACAATATTAAATTAAAGAGTAATAAAAATGCAGGTAAAAACAGACAATAACTTTGAATAATGTTAGCGTTTACCCCCCCGGGTGGAATTGAAGAGTCGCATAGTGTGTGGGAGGAACGATCTCCTCAGTCTGTCAGTGGAGCAGAACATATATTTATGCTGTATATGTAAATAAAATTTGAGAAACTGCATTATTTATTTAACTGTTAAGATCATTCAATTGAGTTCACCTACTACACGCACAGTATGAATGTGCCTTTATGGTTTTACATTTTATAGCTTTTGTTTTTATGGAAAAAAGTATAAAACTGGTGTGAATACCAATGCTATTGTAGTTCACTAGCTGCCTTAACACCTTTGGTTTCCATGAAGTCTGCTTGTTCTGTTAATATCTGCATGCGTTTTCTCTGCTAACCCCAAGTTTCTCCCAGTGTTCAAATCTCCAGTGTGTCAGCCAGTAGACTAGAGATATTAACTGTGACCTCAGTCATGTGCTCTTCATAGTGCCAACCACTGTGTGACCATTCCTCCATGAGGTCAAAGAAGAAAGAATGTAGTGAGAGATACGCCTGCTTCATAACCAGTCTGTAATGCAAATGCATTAATATTAATATATTAATATATTAATATATTAATGCATTATATACCTGGTTCAGTCCCATCCAGTGTTGGCCATTGCAGCTCTGGGGCATGTTGTGCTGGTCTTGCAAAGCATTATGGGACCTGGGAAAAAAAGTTCTCCTAAACCAGCTGAATTATCAGTAAATGATTCAACTAACAAGGGTGAATGCGAACACAGCAAATTTGTTGCGAATAACACTTTGGCGAAATTCACTGATTCAAACTAGTTGTGACTGGGATGGACTAATGCAGGGTTGGGCAATGTCGGTCCTGGAGAGCTGCAGTGGCTACAGGTTTTCATTCCAACCCAAATGCTTAATTAGAAACCAATCCTTGCCAGTCTTGCACCTTATTTAATTTTATGGCTTGTTAGTCTGCAATGTAAAGTTCTTATATCGTAGATTTTTTCCTTTCCAAGGATATCATCCAAATGATTTGAGGCCTAAAACAAATCATTTTCAGTCTGTCACTATTTTCTATTACATGTTTTATTAAATCAAACAGTGCATGATGAACACACACAGATGTAAATGAAAACAAACTGAATGGAGAACTTCTGGCTGCTTTGTCATTTACATTTTATTGCTCATAAGGAGCCATTAAAACAATGAATGCAGCTGTTTATGATTGAAATAAGCAATTAATTGTGGGGAACCTTAACACGCGAGGCCACTAAAATGAAGCATCAAAATGTCACTTAAGCAATAAGTGCTTCATTAGCAATAATTGTTTTCTCATTAAGAAACTGGGTTGGAACAAAAACCTGTAGCCACTGCGGCTCTCCGGGAGCAACATTGCCCACCCCTGGACTAGTGCAATGAAGACATACAAACAAGCAAGGATGGTGCAAAAGTGTGTTATGCATTTTACTCTTAAATCAGGTAGTGTCCAACAAATAGTGCAGTGCAGTTTCTTCATATAAATAAATAAGTAAAAAATAATCCAATAAAAACAAAGGGCCTTTCAATGGGAGTAAAGTCAATGAATAAATAAATAATTCACACCAGGGTTAAAATAAAGAATAAAATCACAAAATTAAAACCGGTTATTTTTCTTCCATCCTGTGAGCCTCAGTACCTTGCTACTGCCTGTTTTTGCCCCACTCACCTGTCAGTTCTCCACAGCGACACAATCATCCATTAAATTGTCTTCCCCAAGCCCGACTCCATCGTTCTACCACTATCCCTCGGTGTCCATAGGATGATCTCCAAAGCCTTTCAGCTGCTCCTGCACCTTGAATACAGAGCAGGAGCAACCTGTCCCTGGAGCACCATCCCTATCGTTCCCTGTGAGTACTAATTCTGATCACCTTATCTTCTATCCTCTGCGCCTGCTCACACTCCCAACTTTACTTATTATTTTCAGATTCTCCTCTTGGATTTCTTTTGTCCCATCTGTATCTTCCCTTTCTTTTTCTATAAGATCTTTCCTATCTCAATACTCAGGCTTCTTTTATACTCTTGTAGGTGTAGGTGCTTTGCCTAGTGACCCCATGGAGCATCAGTGAGGAAACCTGATGAATCGATTGCAAATTAAAATGCAAATGCAATCAACCAATCTCATCATTACATACTACAGGGCCACACAGTTTTGCAGCCACATGTACACACACCCATGAAGCCTGAAACACACTGTGTTTACTTAAAAACTCATGCACTGCCACAGACTCCCAAAACACTTTACCACAACATGTAAATGGATTCCATTATTACTTTTATTTTTAAATATGGCTCACTGACACAAAAACATTTAATAAAACAAATTGTGATAAAATAATTCTTTGATTAAGTAATTAAAAATTTTAATATTTTTCCACTTATGAAATAAGTAAGTCCCCAGTGCAACTGCATATTGTGCCACGAAGACATTTTTGAACTTTTTTACTTGTGTAATTTCTATTAAGGTTGTGTTTTCTTGTCTACATTTGTATTCTAATAGGCATTGCAGAAGTTAGCTTCACCACTTTCTTTTTAACTAATACAATCTTTGCAATTACAGTGTGAAATTGGATTAGCAGGTTTTGGGCTATAATATCATGTAAAGCCATTTACACTTTTAAAGTATGTGAAGTTAATTGGCCCATCTGGTTAACAATATAAAAATTGCTGTGTCGTCATTATGCTCAAATGATTTTTCCTGGATTATAAATTGTTTCTAAATCGTTTTTAATTTAAAAGGCATTTATGAATTTTCAATTAATTTTATTTAATTCTGCTAATTAATTAATTTTTGTCATTTCAGGGATTTTTTTTTAATGTTCATTTATTAAGCAGGTCTTAGATGAATTTAGAATGCAGTCTATATAACAATAATTGTATCTGAATCACTTTTCATGTTTAACAACCTTGTGGTTTTATAATGCATAGGGGAGAAAATTGTTTCCTCTTTTATAGTTTAATTTTTACAGCTTCTATGAAGTATTTTAATAGTAGACTATTCCAAAAAGACATTTTAAATACTGATAAGGTCTTGCAAAAATAAACGAAAGGTGTTTTGTCATGGAATCATACCCTGATCTGTCCCTGTCTGGTCATTTTCATTGTGGAATCTTCCGAAAGCCATCAGTGAACTCTTGACATCTGGATTATACAGACCCTCAGAAGCAGTTCTTTTTGCTCCATGAGCTAATAGAAGAATCACTACTTTCATGTGCGTAGGGTGCGTAGAGACAACCTCTGAGTGCTGCAGATGGAATGATTCCTGGGGATGTCCTCTAAGCTTTCTTTCATGAAGGTCCCCACGTTTTGCACAGCACTCCCACTGCACTCTACCTAACCAAAGTGAAAATCCTACTGACTATGCTAAGTATATTATAATGGACGTTTACCAAGCTACTGTATATAGTTATACCTAACTATGGTGTGTGTATATGAATGCTAGGTATATCTGTTTTATAACACCTCATGTGTATAGCATCATCTGCACATGGATAGCTGCCATTTGAAAACAGAGACTTCTGTATAGTTGCTTTATGGCACACCATGTGTACGGTTTCACCTGCATGTGGATAACTGCCTCAAGCAAAGATTCTTAAAAGCTTGACATGAGCAGACCAAAGGGTTGTCTTCAGACCTGAGCACCAGTTAACACCTGTACTACTGACCAAAGAAGAGGCCCACTCACCCCAGTGACAGCTGTTGAAGGTGTCCAGGGAAGCCCTGGTTTTGATTGACTTAGGCTGTTTACATGATGGAAATAGAGTGTGGGCAATAAAACCTTAATTGTTTTATGCTTCATAAGTGTGGAAAAAGGAAAAATGTATTCTTCCGTTTACAAGATCATAGTTGTGTACACATTTAAAACATGTTTAAACCCACTTCTGGCAATTGTGGGGACCGCAGTCTATTCTAACTTTACTGACTGCAAAGCAGGAAACATCCCAGTACATCACAAGGCCCACTCACGCACACACCCACACTAGGCCATTTTAGAACAGTCAGTTAATCTAACCAGTATGTTTTTGGCAAAACAAACCCCACCACCATGCTACCCACATTTAAATTATGGTATAGTTGAAATAAAATGCATAATCAAATGAGACTACACATCAGAACTTTTCATTTTACATGCATCAGACTCTGGTCTCATGACACTACTTGGAATAAGCAGGTTTTTATGTCATGTTATTTTATACACTTACAGACTTATACACACAAAGTATATGCATTTTTTCTAACTGCTTGTCTATATTTAATGATGCTTGAAAATTTCTAGTTCTTTGCCTGCTTTGAAAATTTAAGGTCTTGGCGCCAGAGCTTGCTCTAGGAACAAACATCTCTTAATAGATACTAAAATATTAGAACTCTCATGATATATCAAAGTAAAGATTTTATTAAATCACATAAGGAGAAATAATTAAGCAAAAGACTTTAGCCTGTTGGTCCTCTGGCCCTTAATATACACAGTAAGTTCCTGTTCTTTTCTGTCTATGTGGAAGGATCTCCACTGGATCACCCCAAAATGCCATTGACGTAATAAACCTGTCCTGCTCATCTCCCATTTCCTGTCCAAAAACCACACAAATAACTCAAATTAGTCTGAGCAAGGAAAGTCCTTTAAAGCTCACATTTCCTTTGAGTTGTCAGACCACAGTCTCCTCTAATGGTGTCTGGAAACGCTGATTCCTTTCACTCATTGGAAAATCCTGGGGCTACTTGCTGAACCATTTTACCAAAATCTGGAATGTACAAGAGCTTCCCTTTCACCAGTAAGAGTTTCCTCCACATATAGTATGACACCTGTCATGCCACTTACTTAACTGTTCCACTCCATGTATATTCTTGCCAATCAGGCAGCTACTGAATATAAAGTTGTAGACAACACAGTATATGTTACTCTGTAGCATGTTAGGATGTACACTTTCATTTCATAATGCTATTTTCACAGTTCTTTAGGCCAATCAGTGCCTAAAATATATCACCATGACTGTGTAACTTTTCACTGTTTGTGCTTCATTAAATTATTTTTTTATTGTTAAAAATTTGATAATAAACAGGATACACTCAAGTCTTGTTGTGAACTTTTATGAGGCCCTTTTCAGGACAGACGAAATAAAACATGTTATTTTTCCCAGTTTGCCTAAAATATATATGTAGTATTTTGCAATGAAACTCAATGAAAGCTCATGGCCTCAACACACTACCTTACATTTGTAAATTCTTTTTAAAAGTCTGTTTTATTTATGCAGGAACAGGTTTAATTTTGACTTTTGAACATATGAAGTCCATTTGGGTGTATATGGAATTATTTTCATAACCTGTGAAGTAAAACATAATTTCTGGAACCCAAAGGAAGGTTCTAATAGGTTAATTTGTAGTAATAAATCAATGTGAATATAATATGCTAATGATATATCCATTCTTTCATTAATTCATTTTTCCAACTACTTTGTGAACTTGGCTTGATTTTTCTGTATTCATTTAATAAGATTGCTGTGCCATTTGTATTTGATTTTTTTCTACATTTTCTGTTTATTTTTATCTAATTGTTAAAGTATTGGTTTGCCTGTCCTCTCTGTAACTGTTAGATATAAAATAGATTAAACATAAGGCTTTTTAGTTTAGCTGGATAAATCAGCTTGCAGTTTGTCCTTCTCCATGGTCCTGTGTTAGAATCTTCCCTGCTCTCCGTCTCACCAGGACTTGTTAACTCTAAAATAATATAAAATAAAAATATAAAAATACAATAAGTATGATCAAAGGTCTTCATGTGCCCATGTAAAAAACAACCACATTTTTAGATGAATATGCTGTAATTGTTGGAGGTCATCTATATTCCAGAGAATTGCTTAAGCATACCTTCATTTGAAATAATCCTAATGCTCCATTACTTAGCCATAACATTAGTGTAATTAATCTGATTAAACATTTCAACTTAAAGATTATCAATTCACTAAGTGTATACCAGCCTTGACATTTATTTATCCATGCTTGATTCAACATTCATACATTCATGCACTCTCATACCTACTTAATCCAATCCAGGGTCAAGGAAGTCCATCCCAGCAGTGCAGGACACCAGTCCTTCACAGTGCATACACATGAGCTCAATGACAGTAGAGCCACTTATAGAAAAGTAAAAGGAAAATCCATGCAGACTTTGGCAAAATGAGAACAATCTGCACTAGATAGCAACAGTCAGCTTAGTTGAACCCAGAATGGTCAGTTTGCAAGACAGTTGCATTTACCACTGCACCACCATGTCACCCCAACTCCATGTAGTGTATTCAGTTTGATTTTACATATTAAAACTTCATTCCATACATATCTAATTCGATTTTATATATACTAGAGGGCTTTGCCTCTGCTCGCTTCGCTTGCCAACACCCCCGGCCTGCGTTATGCGCCAGCCACTTCGCATCTCTATCACTCGCGTATGTGGATTTCAATTTCACCAAACAACAAATCTTTTAACTCTCGTGGATACGCCTCTTCATTGGGAAGAAACACTATTTTTCCCTAATGGCAACACAAATTAGACGATCTACAAGTCTCCGACTTAAAAGTTTAAATCTGAACAATATATTCAATCTCTTTTCACTGTTCCATTATTTCACCGAGTAATAATTTTCATTTGTTTGTGCTAATGTGATCTTTACTATCATTTTTTTCGAGACTTTCGAATTTTAGTACTTTCATTATCTCTAACCTGCTCTGCATGTGTATCGCGCCAACGTTTTTGAATTCTTTACGATGTTCTACTTTGTCATCTACTCTTTATCTTTTATTTCCGGCCCCGGCCGTGGTTAAATCTCATGGCACAAAGTCTTGTCTCGCGGGACATGAAAGTATCTCTTTGAAAAAGTCATGTCTTGTCCCAGGCTAAAAAGTCTCTTCTCGTCCCAGGATTTTTTTATACAATAGAGAGACAGGAACATGATCCACTGTGCAAATGATGCCATCAAGCTCTGACGTCGGTAGGTCATTTTTTTTTAATGTGTCGTGCTTAGATTTTGGGGAAACATACTTACTCCTTTTTTAGATAG
>JANRMT010062833.1:38238699-38297307 GCA_026402145.1 Polypterus bichir lapradei
TATATATATATATATATATATATATATATATATATATATATATATATGTATGTATGTATGTATGTAGGAAATGCTTGAGCAAAAGAAGAATATTAATTATTTTGGAAGCAGGTGCTTCCATGGGTGTGGTCAACATAATAATATGCAGTTAAGGTCATGAATATACTGTATGGTAATGGCCTCTTTAGGTGGAGTGGTGGCTCTGTGGCTAGGGATCTGCACGGTTTGAATCCCGTAAATGCCAGAATTGATTTCACTCCATTGGACTCTTAAGCAAGGCCTTGAACCTACAGTTGCTCCATCCGGGGTATGATGTTAATAAGCATCCATCCTTGCAATCAGGTCCTCCAACTTGAAGGACAAATTCTGGGGTTGGTGGCAGGATTGGCATTCCAGCCACTGTAAAAAAAAAAAAAAACTCACACTGTTCCATTCCTTTTAAACTAGTGTGGTGCTGAGGGATCATGGCTGTGCGGGTCCTAATTTAGGATCCTGAGTTGGTGGGTGTGGCGACGCACTGAATTAGTGCATGCTCAAAAAATGTCCTCTTTATGTTGGTGATCATAGCCTGAAGAAAATATCTGGTTGACATGGAGAGAAAGCTGATTGAGACAAGCTAGGGCTGGCACTTCAGTCATGAAGATTGCTCCACAAGCAGTGACTTAGGTGATGTTTCAGGTGAGAGGGAGTGAAGAACATTATCAGCTGGGAGCAACACTGGATGAAATTGAATACTGCTTGAAAGTGATATTCATGCATTAAACTGCATATTAAATACTCAGGAACAGAGGCAAGTAATTTTTAATGATTTACTTTAGATATTCTGTGGTGGGAGGACAAAATATTTTAGAGTTCATGTATAGAGTTAGTATGGTAAGGTTTGCTGCATAAATAATTTATTAATCTACAAAGACAATTTTGTTGGTAAACTGGTGCAAAGAACTCAAACATAACTCAAGCAGCAGTCAACCGAGAAGACAACAAAAGTCATCCATTTAAATAAGCCATTCTTCAGCTTTATGTCAAGAGGCAGACAAGTAAATATGTAGTGCACACCGGCAGAAGCTTTCAGGCAATGTCAGTTTACAAGAAGATGACATCCTGTTCCAAATGCTAGAAATTAAAAATCATTGTTTAACAGAGAAGAGAAGAGACCAATGTATCACCAAAAACAATTCCTGGTTAGTGGGCTTAGAGTCTGACTTTACAACATTATTCTGAAATAGAATGGAAATTCATTACTGCTTAATTTATTAACACTTTTGTCAATGCATGCTACATATAGTATGACGTGACATATCTAGTTGGCAAGAGGTTACCAGGATTAAAAGTAACTTTAATTTCCACAGGAGACATCTAGTAAAAAAAGAGAACCACACTGGAGGACAAATTCTGTACATGTCAGTGTTAAACACAAATAACTTGGGAGTGGTAAGCCTTGAAAGTGAGTTGGATAGGGAACTGATTCGGACAGCAGCACTACAGAGATAGAAATGAGACCACAGTGGAAGAAGAGGAAGAGGAAGAAATTAGAGTGATGGTAGAGGGAGTCAAAACTTGAGAAGGGAAGCCCATGGCTATACTTTGTAAAAGTGCAAGTAATACCAGGGTCAAGGAGGTTGAAACCTATGTATGAAGGCCCAGTGAAATGGTATGTCTTGAAGACATCCAGAAAAAAAAAGAGAACCACACATGGGGAGAGATTCTGTACATGTCAGTGTCAAACACATATAACTTGGGAGAGTAAGATAGGGAACGGATTCAGACAGTAGCACTATTGAGATAGAAATGAGACCACAGTGGATGTGTCTATCAAGGTTGGACATAGTTCTCCAGAATTGTAACTATGTCCAACTTTCCATTCTTTTCTGGTTTTGACCCTTGGCTTCTCTGACCTCATTTGTTACAGTCATTTGGTTTATCATCTCCCAATCTATTTTTCTCCCACAATAATCCTTGGTACCTTAACATGCCGATAACAGCCCTCGATCAGGAGAGATAGAGAGAGTGAGACCAGGGTAGACTTTATGAAATGCACAACAAAGCAAGTCTACAGTCACTGGCAACTAATGTCAGAGATAAAACTTAACAGCAAGAAGAGACTGTGAATCTTTGGAGAATACATTAAGATCGTTTTGACAGAGAATGTCGTATGGGTGCTGTTTCATAGATCTGTTTTTTAAGTGCTTCTGAAAGATCAGTAATGCAGGGACACTAGGAGGCCACTACATGAAGTTTTAGACTGGTGTCACTGTAACACAACAAGTGCTCTCCATGACACTGAAAGTGATTATAGGGTTTGGCTAGAAGTGATCTCACACAGCAAGGTACATCTGAGTCTGCAGTCACAGGAGAGCATGGTAAAGGGTCTTGAAAGAGGAAGAAATTAGAGTCATGGGAGAGGGAGTCAAAACTTGAGAAGGGAAACCCATGGCTATACTTTGTAAAGGTGCAAGTAGTACCGGGGACAAGGAGGTCGAGGCCTATGTATGAAGGTCCATTGAAAAAGTATGTAGTCTTGGCTGGCCAATTACTTTATATTTTTTTGTATTATTTCTGGTTTCATCCAGCCCTGCTTGGTATGCTTTTTTTAAATGAGTATGTCTTCCTTACTGGTGTTATCTGTTGTTGGTTTCATAGGTTTGCCAAGAGGACCTCTCTGCTATTTCACTGAAATCCATCAATACATCATGACCTTTTAGCAGGTCACATAACCCAGCTGCGTTCCAGTAATACATATATTTATTTATGTAAAAGATTATACTTGTAAAGTGCTTTGGCCTGGTGCTCACTGTGAAAAGTGCTATTCAAAATAAAATCAGAGTAGCTGATCCTTATGTTGCAAGGAACAAAAAAGTCTAATATAAATATGGCTTTATAATGTCAGTTACAGCAAAATATCACAACCATCAAAACCACGCAAAAGTGACAACTCAATAACAGATGTGAGTAAGGAGTTTATTCAAGCAAGATCTGGATGTTATTCAAATGTCAAACAATGAGGTTGCAAATGTGTTTTCTTTTCATTAATCTTACATTAAAGCTTCTTAAGGTTAAGACTTCTTGACGTTTTCTTTTAAAGAACCTGTCTGCCTCAGGAAAGCTTCACACCAGCTATACTGTGAAATCAGAAAAAGAGATGAAATTAATATGTGCATTTAGAAATACTGTAGCTATTACAAAATAAGTAAGCTTGAGGAAAATTAATGAATTAATGTTTGATTGAATGAATGAGTGAATGAATGAGCTATAAGCTATGTGAGAATGTAAATTGGAGTGTAAAAGCATGCATGTATTGTTACTTTAATAATAATTATCCTGTTCTCTGTGTACAAATGTAAATTCTCAGCAACAGGAACACAATGGTGTTCATTTTTTCTCCTTTTCCAAGCAGTATTTTGCATTTTGGTGTTCGTTCCAAAAAGATCTCCCTTTGTTGGGTCTTAGCCAACCATCTGAGTTTATAGTACAGGAGCCAAATGAGTGAACATTTTGTGAAGTAGGTGTCGAGAGACATGACTAGCATGCATATTCTTTTACCAAGATGGAAACTTACTCACATTGCAAAAGAGAGGCACATTCCAAACTAATTCTAGTGAAGAATGGCAAGCTGACAGCTGCTTTCAAACAACTAGATATTTTTCACTGTTTCCAATTCTCTTGTGCTCACCCTGTCACAGAGCCTGAGGCTTTAGGCCCCATCCTTCACTACCCAATCACATATGGCTCTGACATGCTTTGCTTGGTGACTGCTGTTGTGATACAGTTGAGAATTCTTTGTTTGCATTTACAGCTCACGAAATGTATCTTTTGCACTTCTGACAGATGCAATGCTGTTGGTGGCAGAGAGGCTAGAGGGGCCATTCAACATTGAGTCTGTTATGGAGCCCATTGATGTCAAGATATCAGAAGCCATCATGAATATGCAGGATAACAGCATGCAAGTCTCCTCAAAGGTACATTATATAAGTGGATTATATATGTGCTCAATTAATTTTCTTCAATATGAGAGTGCCTAGGTGATTTCCAGATGATATTTTCCAATATTCTGAAGGCTTCCTCATAATGCTTTTACTATGTTAAGATAAGTTGTTGCATGCAGCTCGAAGATCATACATAAAACAGTAAATTATTAAATTAAGAGTTGACACAATTAAAAAGGCTAGGTTTCAAACAGGTAATCAAAATGCAACTACTAAAAAACAATTAATATCATTAATAGCAAAAAAACTGACTCTACCGGCAACACAAAACTTAGTGGCTCCTTAAAACTGAACTACCATGTTAACAGAATACAACTGAGGATCAGTTACAAAAAATCGGGGAAATGTCACATTATTTGTGAATGATATATTTAATGGTTTTCACTTGTACAGAGCACCGCAAAATTGTCACTAGCATATCCAACCAACATACAGTACAACATATTCTTACTTGCCTGCACCATATTACAATACTGTATAAGCCTGTACCATGACTAGATATCTAAAAGCAACATAAAAAAGACCAAAATGGGTTGAGTGAGTGTTCAAATTTACACTTCGGGTTCTTTTCAATAGTCCAAAAGATATTCATACCAGTCTGCACGTCTGTCAGTCCATCCGTTATTGAACTTTACCTATAGCAATATGCCTTTAGAATGCATCACTTTGACTGTTCTCTTATCTTTTTCTACTTTTTGTAATTCTTTTTTTGTGTTGGGGGTGTTGCTTTTGTTTGTGTATGATTTCTTGAGCTTCTCTAAAAGGTAAATTTTCTCTTTGGACGATTGGAGTCTTTATCTATCTATCTATCTATCTATCTATCTATCTATCTATCTATCTATCTATCTATCTATCTATCTATCTGAGGAGCAGGTGTAAGTTCATCTCTAGGCATACTTGCACACAAGGCCACACTCACTCATATCGAGAAACACTTTAGAATCACAAATTAAATTAGCTCACATGAATATTTGGATGTCAGAGAAAAAAAAAAACAGAATACCCATAGGAAAACTAGCACAGACATAGAAAGAACATTCAAACTGCACAGACATAGCCAGACAGACAGCATTGTGGATGTAACGAACTTGGTTGCTCATGTTCTTCAGCAGGAAAATACTCATTCTCTTCTATACCTGATTGTCAGGGTCACAAGATGTTAAAGTTAAAGCTTTTTTTGGGCCGCCATAAGTGTGAGGAAACAGCCAATCCTGGATTTAATGTCAGTGCATCATAGAGCACAATCACAGACAGTCAACAGCAACAACATTTATTTCTATAGCACATTTTTATACAAATAATGTAGTTCAAAGTGTTTTACATGATGAAGAAACAGAAAAAAGACACAATAAATAAGAATTAAAATAAGGGAACACTAATTAACATAGAATAAAAATAAGGTCCGATGGCCAGGAAGGACAGAAAAAAACAAACAAAAAAAAAAAAAACTCCAGAAAGCTGGAGAAAAAATAAAATCTGCAGGGGTTCCTAGGCCACGAGACCACCCAGCTCCCTCTAGGCATTCTACTTAACATAAATGACCTCAATCAGTCCTCATTGTATTCAGGGTTCTCATGGAAGAACTTGATGATGACGGTCATGTGGACTTCTGGCCTTTAATCAGTCACTCAACTAAATAGTCATGCATAAAAGAACTTGGAATGTTTCAAGGAAGCAACATTATTAAATACACTGTCTATGTCTGAGCTTACTAAATTATCAATACATACCCTTTTATATGTTTTATGTTGTTAACAGCCTAGGTGCATGCTATACTATCATGGCAGTCTCAAGCACAAAGCGCTGTAGGAACAAACACATTGCAGTCGACACACTCACACAGAGGAAACTTTGAGTCATCAGTTCATCTGGACTTATATTTTTAGACCTCCAAAATAAATTAGTAACCTTTCATGAAAACTAAGTAAGCACAAAAATGTGCAACCTCCACAAAGAAGACACCTCAGCTGGAAACCAAATGGGACTCTAAGCTTAAACAAATATACCAAATTGTAAAATGTAAACCATCCCAGGTTATTTTACAAGTGCAGGTTTGAATATAACTTTAGTATCCATGAACTTTAAAATTTAAATAAGACGTGATGGGAGATGTGCATTCCTTTGCATAACAGAGAACATTAATGATTTTAAGATAAATTTTATTCAACAGTGTGGTCAAACTGCACTGGAAACTCTAAAGAAAATACCAAACCTCTAATTCTTCTAACATTTACATCCTTCAACTTACTTACATTTATACATTTAATGTTGGAAAAATTTGTTATACCCCACCGACACACAGTATTTACAGCTGGCTCACAGCTCTGTAATGCTGGGCTTAAAGCTTCTTTTTTTCTCTTGGTACTTCAGTTTTCCTGGTATGTCCCCAGAAATGTTTGTCAGGTCAAATGTGCATTCATCACTGGCTCTGTGTGACTGAGGGTGATGGTATAATAATAATAATAATAATAATACATTTTATTTATATAGCGCCTTTCTCATGCTCAAGGCACTTACAGAATATAAGAAAGAACGGCAGGGTATATAGCATTGTACAAACCATATAAATAAATAAAGAAGATTACAACAGTGAATTCAAAGAAAAAAAGCCTAACAGACAACATAATTGTTGGTCTAGCACACACACATACAGATTACATAAGCATCTTGACAGAGAGGTAAACTGAGAGAACGATAATAAAGTCAAGTAGAGCTAAAAGCCTTCCTGAACAGATGAGTTTTGAGTTGTTTTTTTAAAAGAATTCATGGAGTCAGCTGACCTGATTAATTTCGGTAGGTCACTCCAGAGTCTGGGCGCTATACAGCTGAAGGCCCTGTCACCCATGGAGTGTAGATTAGTGTGGGGCACAACAAGATTGCCAGAATCAGAGGACCTTAGCGGGCGGACAGGCACATAGAGATGGAGAAGGTCACTGATGTAGTTTGGCACGAGGTTATTTAAGGCTTTGTAGGTTATTAGTAGGATTTTACATTCGATTTGTAAGACACAGGGAGCCAGTGAAGACGGAGCAGGATGGGTGTGATGTGCTCGCTGCTGCTGGTTTGAGTAAGGACTCTTGCAGCCGAGTTTTGAATAAGCTGGAGCTGTGATATAAGATTAGAAGGGGCACCTGCCAGCAGCGAGTTACTATAATCGATGCGGGATGTGATAAAAGAATGGACAAGTTTCTCAGCATTAGAAAAGGAGAGGAAGGAGCGAACATGGGATATGTTATGGTGGTGAAAGTAAGAAAGTTTCTTAATGTGATTTATGTGGGCGGAATAAGAGAGGGAGGAATCCAAAATGACACCAAGATTCTTTGCTGTAGAGGCAGGTCTGATGAGATCACCGCCAAGATGGACTAGGAAGGAGCTCATTTTATTAAGTTGCATTTTAGTCCCAATTTGCAGGAGTATGGAGGTATGGATGAGCGGGCTGTTCAAAAACTAGCACTTCATGCAGAGATGGTTTTCACACGGTGCGAAAGTAGTGCTGGGATTGATATCTGCTTCTTAAAACCCAGAAATGGATAAGAGAGAGTTGCACAATGCATAGAGTGATAGTGATAGGTTTTGTTTCTCCTTCTAGAAATGATTATCTTCAATGTTACGTTTAACTGTAGTTTGTTTATAATTTACTGATTTGATATAAGCAGCAGATTCACTGTATCTTGTCAATGAAGAGACTGATTTTATGTTTGTTTACAATGTATCAGGTCAGAAATTTTGACATTTTCTTAACAGCTGTTTGTGCTGTTAAAAGTATGTGCTCATGGTGTTGATATTGCTGTGCTAAAATATCTTCAAGGTTGCCTTTTCACCTATTTCTATTACTTGACAGCTGCCATCTATGTGCAGGTTTTTCTAAGAATTGTGTATTTTTTTCATTTGATCTAGAAACAGAATTACATTCATTTAAAGATTCAAGAAGGAATATCAAATTTGACTGTAAAGAACATTTTGTAGGCTTTTTTGAAAGATTCTTGCTGCGTCTTTGTGAATGAGGTGACTAATAATCTCTGACACAAGTACCTTCACTCGACTAAACAGAAAGCTGTGTATTATATCTTGAGACAAGAAATAAAAAACAAAGAAACAGAAAGTTTACAGTGAATCCTCAATACAATGTATACACAGAATTTGTTCTATACTTTAGATCACTAAAGTGAACACTAAATATTAAACTTAGGGTAATTTTATGAAAATCAAGAAACATTATGTAGATAAGGTGCTGCCAGTCTCGTATCAGTTTTGTTAGTTTGAAGGTTTTCTTTTAATAAAGTAATATTTCTGAATTAAAAGTCAGATAGAAATGTACTCAGTTAAAATAAAACAATTCAGAAAGAGGATGATAATATGTTAAGTGTATTTTGCCCTACAGTTGTGTTTTAGTTACAGTGTATGCCTATGCTTTTAGTTTTTAGTTTTAATGTGTTTGTATTTAATCTGTTATTAAGTGTACAAGCCACAATTGCCAAAATGCTATTTTTCATATAAACAGATGCAGTTATTGATTCATTATTCTTTCATTTCATAAATGAAAACACTTTTTTAGAAATAGAAACTTGAAAGCAGTTTTAAGCAGGAATCAAGCAGATGGAGAAAACATGAACCTGTGATTTTCATTATAGCTCACAAAATTTTACGTTTGACAATAAATAAACAAGCATGTATCATGCCCCCATATTTGATCTGTTATGAATGCATTGTAGAAAGCACCATGCAGCAGCATATTCTGCAATGTAACTAACGATCAACAGAGTCGTCATTTTTAAAATGTGACGGCTTTTAAAGCCACTGCCAGTTGCTAGCATCTTGTAAGGATGGGAAATATGATCTGGCCCTGGATCCTCCCTTCTCATGCAATTTTACTGTTGAACTCACCCACTTTCAGTTTAACGCCAAAGCTTTTGAATTGGCAGATCATGCAGGCAGGAAATAAGAGACTGGATGAGGAAACATATTCACAAAATGAGCTAAGGTCAATACCAGAAAATCAGTAACATAAGTCCTTTGAACGAAAGCAGAAAACCAACAATCAAGAAGAATTTGGGCATTAGAATTTGAGAGCCAGAAAGCAGGTCACTAGAATGCACTCTAAACATTCTTCATTATCCACAATCTTGGACTTCCTTTTTATTTTGGAACAGCTTAAATACTGTTATGCATGTGACATGTGACATGTGTGATATCTGTGGAAATCCTAATGAAGAGGTATTGCAGCCAAGCAACCTATCTTTAAAATGCTGACGTCCAAAGTGATGTTGTGATCTTTTGAAAATTATAAAGATTAAGTAACTGAAAAACAAAATATTAGAAAGAAATAACAACATCACTAAGTCCTCAGTTCCCCAACTAAATAAAATTCTAAAGCCCAAAAAAATATTTCTAAATCTAAATTTTATTTAGGAAACAGGGCAAAAAAAAATCACACAAATGAAAATAACATAGCAAGTACAATCGTCTAAAAGCAATCCATGGAGCTCAGCAATTAACCCTAGCATGACAAAGAGAGCTGTACAACTACAGAGCCCTGTCTAAAAAGTAAAACAGAAAATAAAACAAAAATGTTCAGCACAGACCCAGCATATTTTCTTTAAATTATATTAAAACGTTCTTGCCAACTTCTGAATAGATCCTCATGAAGTGAATTTAATTTTTTCCAATTTGATAAAATATAGTTCATCATTTCCCAATTATTTGGATTGTGATTTCTCCTGCTAAGGAAAAAAAAATCTTTGTGCAATTTATGTTATATAGGATATAACAATTGATTTTACATACAACATTTTTATCCCACCTGAGTCTGATATTACTTCAAATGTTGCTGTCGAAGTGTTACAAGTGTTTTTATATCCAAGGCTGTCTAAGAAATATACAGCTTTTTTTTGCCCAAAATATGAAGGACATTCATAGAACGTATAACGTAACGATGTATGTGTTAGGCGGCACAGTGGCGCAGTGGTAGTGCTGCTGCCTCACAGTAAGAAGACTTGGGTTCACTTCCCAGGTCCTCCCTGAGTGGAGTTTGCAAGTTCTCCCCGTGTCCGCGTGGGTTCCCTCCGGGTGCTCCAGTTTCCTCCCACAGTTCAAAGACATGTAGGTTAGGTGTGTTGGCGATCCTAACTTGTCCTTGGTGTGTGTTTGTGTCCACTGAGGAGGGCTGGCACCCTGCCCGGGATTTGTTCGTGCCCTGTGCTGGCTGGGATTGGCTCCAGCAGACCTCTGTGAGCCTGTGTTAGGATATAGCAGGTTGTAAAATGACTAACTGTATGTGTTAGAGGACATTTTTTATACAGTATGTGAACAATGAAGGGTGTGTTTCTCAAGGCACAGCTAGACAATGTAGTTTCTGCCATGGTGGGAATGCAATGAGTGGCACTTTGCACATGTATATCAGAAAAGAGAGAAAGAAGGCACAAATAATCGCTGCTGCCACTAAATATGTGCCAGTGCTTGAATTCAGTGTAAGGATTTATTGAACAGCATCTGCTGGAAAACAATAGAAAATCAAACTATAGTCAAATGACATGAAGTTTAAAGTATCAGGCAAAAGGTATGAGGTGTAAGCAGGAGAAATGCATATTTAGTATTTAGGAGGGAGTATTAACTGGTGAGTTTCCAAATGTTTTAATAATCTTAACATAGTAAAGCTTAAAGGAAGATGGAAATAAAATAAACTGAACAATCAAATAGCACATTTCACCCTGACAAAGTAATGTTAGATTGGAAGGTAGTAGTTGACTTAAAAAAAGTAAACATATTAAAAGACATGGTGCTTAATCATCTGGGACCACTAGCTGGTCAATGTGTGGGGTTTGTACATTTTTATGTGTTTTCTTGTTGTATTCAGATTTGCTTCTACATTCCCAAGATAAACCTATTAATTTAGTTTGCCCCTTGTGTGCAATTGTTTCTGTCTGTCCTAGTAGTTCCACAATACTAATGGAGTGTTGTGATTTTTTTTCTTGGTTTTAATTTTTTTTCCTTTTACTTTAGATACATTTTGTTAGTGTATAAGGTGTGAAAGACAGGGGACACCACTGAGCCCCCAAACCCTAGACACAACCACCCTATGACAGTCCTATGTGCAAATAAACATTTTTTTATTCCACAAATACCTTTTTTACAGTTCACACCACAATATCCAATTCATAATATCCATTTCCTCCTCCAGCTTTGCTTTCTGTCTTCCGACTCAACTGGAGGAGGCTGGATGGCATTGCTTTTGTGTTGAACGCAGGCGCACTTCTGGTGCCAATGACATACCCTGATGGAAGCACTTCTGGGTCCCGAAACAGGGAGTCCTTCTCCTTGCAGCACCATCTGGCTGCACCCAAAGACAAAAACAGCTTTGTCCTTTAGGACTACAAATCCCTTGAACCACTGTGCATGTCCATACTGGGTTCATGCCATCTGAGCACTGCCATCTGTTGTACTGGGGTAGAAAGTGCTCTTGATAAACAACCTAATAATCCATCTCCATGCCAGCCAGGTTATGCTTCTATTTTATGGCTTCTCAGTCGGGCAAGGATAGGACTTACCATAGGACTTACAAGGTTTTAATATTTTGAAAGTTAGATTATCAAACTTAATTTTCCTATAATTGTTTCTTTTTATGTTTTTATTTAAATTTTGAGTCCATCCCAAATTCATTTTTCATTCACAATATATAGTTAACAGGTTGTTAGGGTACATGTCATGGTTGCTAAGGATAACCTTGGTGGCCCATATCATGAAGGCTTGGTAATAAATGTGAGCGGAATAACAGGAGTCTTTTGGTCTGGATTTCAGATTCTTCAGTATGAGCTCTAAGGGCCAAATGTTTTCAGAGAAAAATACACTTTTAAATATTGATTTTTGCAACAGCAAGCTTTCGTAGTAAAGTAGTTTTTTAAGGATTTTTATTTCGTGGACTTGGCTTTGAGTCACAGTGTTTTTTTTCAATGTGATGAATGTTCACCTTCCTGTCAAAGACAATTTCCGTTTTTTGAATTTGGTAGCAAATGTTCACCTTCTGCTCACAGTTTTTTTGAACAATAAAAGCTAAACTTCAGTCACAGTGAATTTCCAATTTTGATTTGTGCAATGGCTGACCATATAAATATTAAAGTTCTTTCAATTCCTTTTTTTTGGCTGCAGCCTGACTCGTAATTGTACATTTCTGAGGTTTTGCCTAGTGGCAGTTGGCCTTCAGTTCCTTCAGTTCCAGATTCAGTCAGTGCTATTAGAAAGTCTTCTTCTAGTCTGGTTTTGACCCTTGCTCTTTTTTCTTCACTCCGTTTTGATCTTAGTGTTTGTCTCTGGTTATTTAATAAAATTTTAGCGGAATGACTCTTTGTAATTATAACCGGACAATTACGTTTAAGCCCTTAGGTTTAGAAAACCAAATTTTAGTGTTCAGAAAAATCTCTTTTGTTTTTCAATTTGTTTTCTAGTTCTCAAGAAAAAAAAGGTTTGTGTTATTTCTCAAACAGAAGTGCCACTTCTGTTTAACTGCTGTTAACATAAGAGCAGTGCTCTCTTAACGTATGGTGCTGGTTGTCAGTCTGGGAAAAGGAGAGACAGTATCCATCCAGGCATATAGATCGTTCAGGCGTAACTGGCATAACATAGAAAGAACTTGCTTAAAAATGTTTTTAAACTTAAAAAAAAAAAAGAAATACCAAAAGAAATCATACAGACAAAATGAGTAGTGTTTTATTCACTTGCATTACTTCAATAACAAAATTCCCGGGTACAGACAAACTATTTATTAACACACTTGCAATATATGGTTGACATAGCATTACTTCAGCTGTCACCTCCAAAAACTTTCTTCTGGCTACAATGAACTACTGTCATTAATACTCATCCATTACTGACATCTAGTGGTCAGTATACATATTAATTACAACCAGCAAAGAGATGATAAATTTCATACACTCCTCCCTGTTATACTGTAGCTTAGGTACGATCAAAATTAAAGGAAAGTCATTTTGTTATAGGGTCTATGTTTTACACTGCAGCCAACAACAAGGATGCTAAGGAGGTCCTTTTTCTTCATTAGATTACTACTGTAAATCAACTTGTGTTCACACATGTAATACACATTATGTCACACTGTCAACACAATTCACATTAATCGTTGCCTCATATAACACATTACACATACCAGGCCAGATAAGGGTAAGGTTGGAACTGGTCAGATTTTATAGTTGACAGTTAAGAGAAGGGAAAAAATAATAAAACTGAGTATTGATGCATGCAAATGATCCACTGTGGCAACCCCTAACGGGAGCAGCCAAAAGAAGAAGATCGATGCATGCAAACGAAATATGAATCCTATTTTATACATATGTGTATGTATTTACATACATATGTACAGTATATATTGTGACCCTCAAAAATGTGTTTTTACTCTATCTTCATGGCCCAAAGCACAAGGAGCAGCGATCAAAATCACCAGCAGGAGTGAATCACGCACCTCAGGATGCCTAATTTCTTTTGGTGAAATGATTTTATATCACTAGATGGGCTGCTCATCCACTACACAATCCACATTGAGCAACTTTTCTCATACTTTATAGAATCAGAAGATTCTGTGTTTTTCAGTCAGGTGGTACCATTAGTTTAGATTCTTGCTCTACTGTATATTGAAAGTTGCTGGGAACTGCATAATGTGCCATCATTTTCATGAAACAATATCTGAGTGAATAAACAACACTTGATCACCCATGATTAAAGAGAAAAGCCAAGCAAAATGATACCTTTTATTGGCTAACTAAAAAGATTACAATACGCAAACTTTCGAGGCAACTCAGGCCCCTTCTTCCCTTGATTAAAGAAATGTGATGGGAGGGGGCTGATTTGTTTCGAACCTAGTTTTGTTAAACTTGATTTGCTTGTGTGGAATGTTATTTGATTTTAATAAAATTAATAAAATGTTAAAAAAAAAAGTGCTAGCCAGCCTGTCAAAGCAATGTCTGTGGGACAGTTGTAAAGCCCGCAAGTTGCAATGCCATGATGGGGTTATCAATTATTCTGACAATTCAGTAACATGTAAAAGTGGTTCTGCACAATAGGTTGTTTTGCATCTATTAGAATATACCACACTTTGAACATGGGCAACTTTTTTAGAACTGATCAAATTTTTAGCCAATTATAATCCCCAGATAAGTTCACAGCTTGCAGAAATGCCAAGGAATTAAACTTCATTGAGTTCTAATAAGGAAGATAAAAGCAGAACTAAGTTTAGTCAATGGCACTTATTCTTTCCTTATAGCTGACTAGTATAAATCTAAATAGATATTAACTGCAGTATGTATCAGGTATGTTCTGCTGTTCTAGATGGGTCCCTGAACTCTTCTCTACCAGATCTTTGTCATGAATCTCAAATTCATTTTATCTGAAATTAATGCCTAGATGCATTTCTTTTGACTGCTCTAAATGTACCATTTTTTTGGTAGAGCAAATTAGGATACCATCAGATCTTGCTTTATTCCAGCGATATTTTTCTTCTACTGTATTTAGAAATCATATTAATTAGTTCTAGTTGTTGATCTAGCATAGCCAACCTCAACTTCAGTCTTGCACCATCTTCATTTCTCTTATGTGACGTGGAGCTTCTGATGACCCAAACATAATATAACCCATATCATACTTCTCTCTCTCTGTCAGAATTCACTAACAATTGGTCAGGATAGAACTGGAAGATGTATACTATGCAACGTAATAGGAAATTCTGGAACAGTTCCAGAGACATTGAGTAAGAGCTTGGTGTCTGCATATGGAAGTGGTTTACAGGGGCTTTGCTGGCCACTCACTCCTTAGAAAATTCACTCTTCTCGGCCTCACATGGGTCGCAAAGAGACAAGTTATTAGATGCATCATGGAAGCCACAGAAAGAGCCTCAGGTTGGCTTTAGATAAAGAAGGGTTATTCATGGACCACAGCTACTAGGATGCAAGTCAGAGACTGATCAGCCTCGGCTGGTGTCTAACTGTGGTTTGACCCGAAACACCTGATGCCACCAGGAAACAACAATGATAATGCACTCCAGTGCATCTTTTGGATGTATCTGTACATCACATCTTATGCATCCAGATGAATCTGTATCAACATTTGCATATGTGTTATCTATAAATAAAATTATTTATAAATTAAAACTGATTTATTGTTTAAAATATTTTATATTTTAGATTATAATGATTCAGCAAATAAATGAGATAAAGTACATTACAATATTTGTAAAATGTTTGTATCTAATTTCTACTTGTTGGCAGGATTAGCTGAGAATAACTTTAAAAACCTAACTTCATCATAAAATACTGCATACGGTGTATTTAAATTGATTATTAGCCCAACATGTTTACATAGCTGCAATATAAACAGGAATTGATAATGGGGAAAATACATCTTTATAAAAATAAGTGACGGGTTCAAAATGTGTATCACTTTGGTATGTTAATATGAAATAATAGTTCAAGTATTTAGTTGACCATTAAAAACTTGCCATCTGATTGAGTTTCAACAGCCTTCAAAAATGAAACATACTTCAATGTATTAAAGGTGACAGTTTCTTGACAAAACTTTAGCAGCTGAATGAAAAGTAGCTAAATAATATTTTTAATGTAAGGAGAAACTTGTATACCTGGCCATATCGGTCAGTCTACACACTAACCTGAGCAGTCTGTGCTTTGTTTTAACAAAAACCTACAGGGCCAGACTTGCCGAAGGGACTGACAGGTTTCTTGTTGGTTTAGGCTGAACAGTGAGCAGATTATTAGTTAAAAGTCAGGTGTAGAGTTGTGAAGTTTATGTAAAATAGTTGATGATGATGTGTAAATGTCAAGGTACTTTTAAGTCAGATGATAACCATTGTCATTGGTCAATGGATTTACTTTTCATATTGGAAGCAGACAATGAAACAAACTGATACTTTCTCTGCACCTCTCAACCCGAGTACCCAGAGGGTTGTTTCTTACCATCATTCCTTTATTCATTGTATACTAGTAACTGGATTTCACAGTCAGATTCTGCTGGAATGATGACTTTAACTCATCACATCAGTCTTACATCACAGATTTTGATTTGTCTGTTTGTAGTGATGAAATATTACCTGTCAGATTTTTTAGCCTTATAAACTGAAACAGGTCACTAAAACAATTGTGCTGGTGGTGGATATTAAGCAAGGCAAAAAAACAATTTTACATTAATACATCAATGACAAGATGGTAATTGTGATGTAAGTTTTCAAGATGCAGGACACCACCATTTCCCATATTCTTAAACTGTAAGTCAACAGAACTCTTTCTGTTCTTTCTGAGTTAAATTAGGCCATCTAAGGTTTCTCAGAAAACAGTGATCCTTTACTGGTTGGTTGTTAATAGTGTTATATAATATCTATTATTGTAAGATATGGTAAAATCTCTAATGAGGACAAGATCCAAGTAGAGAGAATGATGTGCAACATATACAATGCCTTCTTCCCTCTCTGGATTTACTCTACTTTTCCAAATTAAAACTTTGAAGATCTTATCTGACCCGTTGCATTTGACCATCTTTTCTTCACTATTTTTCTACATGATCTACATCTTAAGACTACCAGATCTCATGAACATACTTTCTTCTATTTTTGCATTGTAATTTGGATGGCACATCCATTCCATGAGCATGTCTAAAAGTTTTGTTTTGTTGGTTGTTTGGTAACTATTAGAGAATGGTGTTGCTTCCTTCCAACTATATACTTCTTACTTAATTTCATGTGTCCCATACCTGCAAAATAAGTTGTGAATAAAGGGTTGTTTACTTTATCCCAGTAACCTTACCATATAGCTTTTTGGGTTTTATTAATAATTCTCCCCACACATGTGGTTTATACTGTGCTTATTTTCGTATAGGTTGTTTTTGTTTTTAAATATAGCTATGTATGTTTTAAATTTTGTCAGTACACATTTTTTCAGTTCAGTTTGCTTATTTGTGAATGCCATGCATACACAGTAACATTATACAAACACCCACACAGAAACTTTCCACCATTCCCCTGGTAGGTGGCAATGCTATCTATTTCACCACAGCATTTTTTAAAATGTAGTAATCATTTTTCCATCTATCAAAGTTGATCTTGAAGAATTACATTTTATTTGCTGCAACATGGGTGATTATTCAGTTTTAAATGCTGTGTTTCCTTCTACTTTTTCTGTCTATTAAAAACTCCACACTGTTTACAAGGCTTTACATCCACACTTACGAGTTAGTGGAGCTTCCCAGTTTATAGCAAATAGTTTTTGTTTTATAAGAGACAGTGGCACTGTCATAGAAGATATATCCATCCTAGCTTTACTGCAGTACTTCTATTGAATAAAGTAATTATCTAAGCAAAGAAAGAGCAAGATAATTTTAAAGCCATCCTTTATCCAGCAGAATCTTTTAATCCCATTTACATGCCATAGAGCAGGGGTCACCAACTCTGGTCCTGGAGGACCACCGTGATTGCAAGTTTTCATTCTGATCTGCTCAGTTTCCCAAAAACATTTTCACAGTGCTCTTAGAATAGAGAAAATCAACAATTTCAGAAATGTCTGCTAATGCACCGCGAGAGCAGCAACAAGCCAAAGAATTCAAGAACGGGTTTAATTAACAACAAGAATTGGCACCTCATTATGCAGCTGGCTGGAGTGAAATTGTTTGGAGTTTGACGCCCTCACTTAGTTAGTCTTCTGTTGGCTCACTCACTTCACATTTCATTTCTCTTTGGGTACCATTTAAGGAAAGAACTGAAGCAATTCAGAGGAACGATAAAGAAATTCAGGGGAACATATGTTAAAAAAGCAATTCAATTAACATTAATTCACAAGAAGTTAACTAGCAGCACAAACAGGACACTCATTAAAAAAGGGGTTAGAATGAAAACCTGCAGCCACGGTGGTCCTCCAGGACCGAGTTGGCGACCGCTGCCATAGAGCAGTAAACCTACACTTTTCCAACCTAACAATGATCTCACTGTCGTCATCTTCTTCTTCTTCTTCTTCGTCCCCCTGGCTTTTCCCTAGGAATCTAGGCTCACCACTGTAGAAATGCATCTCCCTTTAACGCTGGATTCTGCTTTTGGACATCTCCTTAATACACCCAATCTCCTGTATATCTTTCACTACCACATCCTTCTGGTTTTCTGGCCTCCCTCTCCTTTTTGTCTTCTGCAAACTCCATCAATACTATTCCCTTTAGCAAACTGTTTTTTTTTCTTGTCTCCATATATGTCCAGTCCACGGGAGCCTTCTTTCTAATGTCTTCATCTGTACCCCTTTTACCTTTAAGCTCCCCATAATGTACCAGTTTTTTTATAAATCCATTTTGTTCACCCCACTCATCTATCACAGTATTTTCCTCTCTTGAACGTCCATTTGTTCCCCAGGTAACAACATTTGCTATAACCACTAGCTATACTAAATCAAACTATAAATTCTCAATTATATATCCACAGAAAAAGAAATGTTGCATTTCACCAGTCTTATGTACTTTTTTTTTTAATTTGCTACTGTTAGTGATAACAAGTAATACATAGGGTTATGGTTCTACACTGAAATTCATTACAGACACTATCCCGTATCTTATTCTCTTTGTAATCTTTGTATTGAGGGTAATTCATCTTTCTGTTCAAGACAGGAAAAATTCACCATTATCTGTAGCCAAGCTCCTATCTGTGTTTCATTTTACAGAGGAGAATGCAATGTAACCTGCACATTTAATGTAAAATCAAAATGTCAAAGATGGTGCATTAACTTGGAAAACCCAATAAGGCAATAAATATGCTTGATGGAATAAAGATCAAATTACTCTAAGAACTCATCGTACTGACCATACAGAAATAACCAAGGGATAGTTCAGCTGTTAAGGGAAGGAAACTACATCTTCTTTTACTGCACAAGTTTTCAGTTGCAATTGAAATGCTGTCATTAAGTTAAAAACAGACACTTTAACAAGTGCAAATGTAAAAGCTATTTCTTAGTGGAAAATAATAATTTTCTAAACATTATCCTTCATCCTTCCTCTTCATTACCTAGGTAAAGCTTAGTTCTTAAAATAGGCCTTCCTATTCCCATTTATTTCAGTTCAATATTGTGTGATTTCCACCACATATTTAAGATACAGTATAGTGTAAAATTGATTAAATATTCTATAAATTCATTTTTGTTACGAAAAGTATCTGTAATTGCTGTTTAATTTGCTGAACAGTGAAGGTATATTTCATTGTAGATTAGCAACAAGATGATTTAAAAAGAAAGCAGCTCCACTCTTTATAGAAGTGGATGCTTTTCCAATGTCTGGCATGATGTCCACTTTGTCAAAACAGCTTTTTGTGTTTTAATCAAAGATATTTTATTACTTTCTCATAAATATCACAGTCTCTTTAAAGCTACCATGCAACATGAGCGTAATGAACATAACCAAAAACATTTAATTTTTTCTTGAGAATGAGACGCATGTGTTTCAATTTACAGTATTTACTATTCTGAATTGGCCCTGTGAGTAAGTGTATCATTGGGCTCTACGACAGACTGGTGTTTTGTCCAATCTGTCATGATTAACTCTGGTCCACCCCAACCATGAGCTTGTTTAAGCAGATTTGAAAATATTATGTCATTTTAATATCCTACTTAAATTCCTCAGCTTAGAAAAGGTAGCCTTTCAAATATTCACCCCAATAGAAATACCAGGAGCCAAAACTCTATTCACATTATTCTCCCTTTAACCCTAACCGTTGGTCAATTTGTTCCTGTTTTACAGACTCATACTTCTGTAAGAGTAGGTAAGCATTGCAAACCACACAGTTTTTTAGCTACTTCCCTTTCATCCAAAAGAGTAGCTGCATTACAGAAGAAGCTCTTAGATAATGATAACCAAAAAAATCTCTGCAAAATTGAATTTGCAGTGAAACTTAAGAGTTCCATATGATTGGCACATACCATTTTCCTTCATCTCATCTGCAACCTCTTTCTCCACCTGCAAAAAAGTGGTAAAAAAGTTCCTGATTCAGAGCCTGGAAAGTGGGATACAGGTAGAGCACAGTTATGTGCAAGAACTTTGGAGATGTGTCTCCACTGCTAAAATGATTTGGATATGTGAGCACCAATAGAACCCTGGAAGGATGCTGGCTTGAACTGGCTTATGGTTTTGGAAAAAATTGAATGCAGATATGACCTCCAACCACAAAAGAGCTGTGCAAGGCAGGACCAGCAAGTGTGAAAGTGCAATCAGGAAGCATATGAAGCAGATGAAAGTGCGTAGCTGTGGGGAAGGAGGTGTGAAAGATCAAGGCAGCTTTGCAGGGCAGCCGAGGAAGGAGACAAACAGTTTCAGAGCTGGGATAAACCTTAGAGTGCAGTAATTCTTGAAATTTATCCCAAAAAAAATTTTACAAATCTAAAAAAAATAATTTTAGTAAGTTTTAAGTTTCCTAATTGCAAAATCACCTGCAAAACAATTTTTACAGGCAAATTCATAAAACTGTAAGCAAAATGAAAATCTGCTCTTTCACTCATCCCTATTCTTGGATATAAGTCTAATAGAAAACTTGCACAAGTTCAACCACAGCAGATTCTAGTCATTATCCAGATTTCTTTTAGCAGTCCAGCACTGCAGAACACACCAGAACACACATGGTAAAATATCACTCCGACCATGGTACAATGACATTTTTTTTTGCCTTGTTTCAATGTGGTATTGACAAATATTTTTATGTTAATTTAATACTAAATTTGATTATCTCATAATTCAGTCAGTCATTGTCCCACCTGCTATATCCTAACACAGGGTTACGGGAGTCTGCTGGAGCCAATCCCAGCCAACACAGGGCGCAAGGCAGGAACAAATCCCGGGCAGAATGCCAGCCCACCACAGGGCACACATACACACCCACCCACACACCAAGCACACACTAGGGACAATTTAGGATCACCAATGCACCTAACCTGCATGTCTTTGGACTGTGGGAGGAAACCGGAGCACCCGGAGGAAACCCACGTAGACATGGGGAGAACATGCAAACTCCACACAGGGAGGTCCTGGGAAGTGAATCCAGGTCTCCTTACTGCAAGGCAGCAGCGCTACCACCGCTCCACTATCCCATAATTAGTACAAATAAATTTTCACCATTGTTTACATTTCAACAAGGAGGCACCCATAACTAAAAATCATTTTATGGCTAAATTATCAAAATATGGCTATATTACAAATAAAAACTACAACAAAGGACTTGAATCATCTTGACTGATTCTAGGTTTCACTGTAAGTCTAGTGAATAACTACATCTCATCCAGTTAATGGCTATAGTAAATTTGATTTACATCAGTCCGGTGACCAGTGTGAATAAACGTCTTGTGAGTAAAGGTGTGTAAGGTTGAAATGGTTAGATTTATTTGGCTAAATTTTATTTTGCACTTTGTTTTATACAATTTAAAATTGCAATACTGGAAATAATGCATCTTCTTCATGGTTCAGAAGACAAAACATTAAATTCTGAACAAAGTTTGTTGATCCTGCAGGCTTTGTTTCTATTTTCTGAATTTCTGTGGCTTGTTATCTTGCAGCTGTGTCTTTATCCTATGCCTGTGTCTCAGTACCTTTTTGTAATAGACAGTTTTGCAATAAAACTCGATGTATTACTTTCCATTTCTATAGGAAAGTATTTAACAGTTTATCACATAGTTAGCTCTGTCAAAAATAAAGTGCAATGAATAACTTAAGATCAAAGATTAAAATAAGACTGATGTTATCTTGATATCAGTAGAATCCTAATAATGGCACAATAAGTTTTTATAAGTTTGTGTTGATCATTAAGAATTATAATTTTTCCCACCTAAAACATTAAAGGAATGGAGCCAGAGTTTCTCAGTATCCAGCAGCAATAAACCCTGTTTTCCAATTACATTGTGGTACATTCTGTGTCTAGTTCTCAAAACCACGCTTACCCTCGCTGAGTTTGGTGACATGGATTCAAAGTAACAACCCTAAATTAAAAAAGAGAAACTAAGCTCATTTATAATCATAGATGTTGCGCAACTTAAGCTCTAAATAAACTCTTAATTTTGCCCTTTATTTTGTTAAATGGCCATGGTTCAGCTCAACTCTGGCGTGGGATCATTTCCATCTTCTTCAATTTCTCTTCCATACACATTCTTTTTTAATTACTATCTGGACTTTATTCTTCATTCTAGGACATACCTGGTAAATGGCCAAAAAGTTCTGTTTCTACATTGACTTTAAAATATCCATTTTTCTTATCTTTAACATAGTTTTTGCAGATTAAAGTCCAAATCTGTGATACATATTGTTTAATTATTCATTTTATTTTTGAATAGTAATACTGCATGTACACTGTGTAATTGATTTTTTTATCAGAATGCACTGCTTTAAAGATCTTCAGTTTCCTCTTGTTATTTTTAGTACTTGAAACATTTCTTATATTAAAACAGCTTTTTTTTTTCTTTTTTTTAAACATTGGTAGCAAGAATTAATTACTTTATTATAGTCACATCATCTCTTAGTCTTAAATTTACATGATATTAAAATATTGTGCTTTTGTTTTGTTTATATTGTATGTATAAAAGGTTTTTCAAGGATGTGGACAACCCAAGCCTGCCAACTCTGGAAGGTCTTCACGAGCCGTTTCCGATGTATTTAACCATCGTTTTAGACCATACAGTCCAGAGGAGAGACCAACTACAGCTGCAGGAACAAATCTGGATAGACTGGTGAGTAGTGAAGAAACCTTTATTAATGTAATTTAGGGAAAAATAGTAGCTTCTTGTAAATTATTTCAGCCATTCATCTTAGGAAGTTCCGAATGTTTTTTTCTTGATGTTTTTCATTCCACATATAACTATGTACAGTAGATCTTGTATGATGGCATATTTGTTCTTTCTGTTAGCCTATCGTGAGTTAACAGTTGGGTAGGTTTCTGGTATGATGCGATGTTATTACTTTAATTAAAAATGTGTGTATTCTGTTGTGCATGGGATATCAGAGTAGTTGTTATAGAGATTGCGTAAGATCTCTTTAGTTCTGTGAGGAGAAAGACAGTGTGGTATGTCAGTTTTAGACTAAAGATGTATTTGTTTTTTTCTTTTTCACACGCTAAAGACAGATAGATAGATAGATAGATAGATAGATAGATAGATAGATAGATAGATAGATAGATAGATAGATAGATAGATAAGTTAATAATCAAGCACAATTTTCAATGTGCTGTCACAAACGTAATCACGAGCCATAGCAGGGTTTGGGGTAGCCACCCGTATATTGTGTATCCAGGCTGCAAAATTGTAAACAAAAAAGACAAATCAGAGTCCAAAACAGAACTGAGGGAGTAGGGGAAAGGAGGAGGCTTTTAAAGGTCAGGATAGGAAGTGACATCAAAGGGGCCGGGATCTGAAGGGTTTTCATCTATAGGTTCGCACTCGGAAGTGACATCACAAGGGCCAGGTGGAATTTCTCGTGAATGGTCTGCAGGGAAGCGAGAAAAAGAATCAGTCCACTCTGCCACATCCTGATCTGATTCGGAATTGCCCTCACTCAAGCCCTTTAGCTGCCTCCCATGCGCACATGTGCATAATTAAGAATCAAGAGAAGTATCAACATTTCAAAATGTTTGATTAATAATAATAATAATAATAATATCTATATATGACATTTTATTTATTTAGGACTCATATGTGACTAGTATCATATTTTAACATGCTTCAGAATTAAACATTTTATTAAGTCATAACTCATCCTCCTACAGAATTAAATATTTATTGAAATGACATCAAAAGACTCAAGATTAAAACAGGATAATTATTGTGGGATGACTTTTCTCCTAAGTACATTCTAGAAACATGGAAGAATCACAACAGGGATAATGATTGTTTGAAAAGATGATTTGGTAAGCAAATAACTTTAAAAGGCTTAAAATTTTACAGTTTTTTTTTCAGGATGCGTTAGTAAAGATGCCTCTGCAACTCCTGCAAAAGCATGTAGAATACATCCTCTATATTAAACCAAATGAATACCGTATAGGAAGTATTTGTTGTTACATGAGACAAATCAGTTTAAGACATAGTAATTCTTTTGATGACGTTAGCAGTGTAGCCATAGGTGACAAGTATGATCATGCATTCTGTACATCAGGAGAAAGGATTTTATTTTTTTTCTAGTGGAGCATAATAAGTTATGGTGATAAAGGCACAACAGATGCAACTGATTCATCAAACTCATGCCTGCACAAAAACAGTGCCACTGTTGGCTTGGGCAACTACTTTGAATTTGGCAGAGAAATATTCATCAAGTTCTTAAAGATCTATGGGGTTGTCAGAGCAAAATGTTCCCTCATAACAGATGTGAAAAGAAATAATAATAATACATGAATGTGTAACAATAGAATGTCACCTGCAGAGTCATTAGTTCTCTTATTTTCTAAATAGTCCTTCAATTTACTTAAATTCTTCCTATTTGATAATAATTTTGAAAAAAAAACATAAAACTGTATAGCACCTTACTCGCTTTTTTATTGGATATTTCCTGTGTTTACTGAGCCTATCCTTAACCTTTTCTTACTACATTTGCTTCTCTTGCAAGTGCTTATAAATTAATTCTGATGTAACACCCTTGTTAATTCTTGATGGAAAGAGAATATCAGTAGCTACTTCTGAATCTTTTAAACTTAGAGGCATCTCCCTGTGTTCTGAAAGAACACTTTGTTACTTAGTAAGCCTAGATCACAATAAATCTAGTTAAGAGATATATTAGGTGACAAAATAACACTTGAGAACAAGAAGATGAAGAACAAAAACTCCAGCAAGGCTGCAAAATCTTCTCAAAGAGAAAAATTGGGTCTGCAATCAGAAGGAAAACCTTAGGGCGGAATTACCCAGTGGAGGTTGTGTGATCAGTCAAAAGCTGTCTTTTAATCTTTGCATTGAATTTTGCTTTACTCTGTTTCCTGTTGACAGCAAGGACCGACAAGGGAGTTCTTTATTTGAAATGATCCCTGCAATTCCCCCAAAAAAGTAATTATGTGTAAATACATTTGTAGTTATTTTTAATAGGATACAGTTTCACATTTTATACTAACTTTATTAATTCATTTATGAAAAAGATGCTCTTTCATAAATCCTCCTTCAGAATTCAAATCTTTTTTTTTTTTTGCTACAGCCTGTCAAATCTTAGAACTGGAAACATTATAAATCGTGAAAGCTCTGTAGTTTAATTTTTTATATTTAATTTTCTCTTCAGGGAAAATCGTTTTAAGATTACTCTATGCACGGTCCAACGGAAACTTTACATTTTTAATAAAAAGTAACAAGTAGGAATAACATACTGCAGGCATGAGATCTCAATAAGTCATAGCCTTAAGTGCAGTTCCCATTGATTAATTAATAACTCCACACATATTAATCTAGCACATTGCACTTATGGACATAATGTATAAGAGCTGCTAGAAAATACATATAGGATAGGTCTACAGCAGAGAGAAGGTCATAAGAAAATGACTTCTTAATTGAAAACTCAAAGATTTTCTCTTTCTTTTTCTTTTGCATTGGTGAAATCTATTTTTATACTTTTAAAAGTGATAATGAAATGTCATGCCCCACATGGTCATAATTGTTATGTGATAACAACTGTTCATGTGTAATCTGAATCTTGCTTTTGTCTAAATTAATTCATATTAAACATGCACTTTCATAGCACTTTATTGCATCACACTAAATCTCTCCTTTTTGACCTTTGCTCGGGTGCCTTCTGTCCTGTATGTTAGAATAACTTAGAAGCTAATAAACTTAACATAGGTTGTCATTCACTATTCAGCTAATTATTCAGCTAACTTAAAATCAAGACTTCAAAGTCCCCATCACACTACTTAGTAACTTACCCCACATATTTATAGTTCTCTGTGTGAAACATACTGCAATGTTTGCATAAAATGTATTCTTAAATCGTTTCCTTTTGTTGTCTTCTAGCTTTAGAATTAATTTAACAGTACATTATAATGTGATATCCACTGTACTAACTGCCTTCATAATTTTTATTACTTCTATGATACCTCATCTTAACCTCTTCATGCTTAAAATGAAAAGGTTCAACTACCTAAATCTTAACTTGTACCTCATACTAAGTAGTCCTGGAATAATTCTTGCTGTTCTTCTCTGGAATGTGTCTTGCATAGCAGAATATTTTTTGTAAAACTGAAGAAGAAAGCTGCACACAAAATTCCAGATGAGAAGTCACTAGTGCGTTCTTAAGTGCGTTATGTTCACTGAACAGGCTATGTAATCCAATGACCTCTTAGCTTTCTTAATCGCTTTACATAGGCTTTACACTTACTGCATGTGAACAGTAATGAATCGAGTCTAAATTGTAAGTTTTACACCTTCTATTGTGTAATCGTAGCTAATATTTTTACTTCATACATGTAACACATTTATTTACTTACAATACTACATTTCATACCCCACATATCTGAATTTTGATGATTGTACTGACTCTGGAAATCTGATCTTTCTCCTTATTTTTACCTAGGAATTTGGATAAACATGAAATTAGATTTTATTGAATTTAACTTCGCTTGGTGATGCTGACGCATTGCATTAATTCATGAGAGCTAAAGGTGCTTTGCTGCTGATTTTCACTTGTACTTCACATCTGATGCTTCTCGTTTCAGTTTCCAAAGATAGTTGGACAGCATTCATGGATTCTATTAGTCCTGATACTGGTTTTCCATTGTCTCAATGTCCTGGTGAAACCTTTCGCTATGTTTGTCACTAACTTCATCAAGATCAGCAGGGACTGTCTAACTGTGAAAATGTATTAATGTTCAGTGCATGTTGCACTTCATGGTTTTGTATGTTTAAAGCATGTTGTCAACCAGCTGGACATACTGTACTTTGGTGTTCTGTAGTTTAGAACAACATTCTCATCAAATGTTCGAATACCTTGCAACCAGAAGACTTTCAAACTGCTTTTTACCAGTGACATGTTTGATTTGTGAACCAACAAAAAGGCCTTCCTTAAGTTGGCATTAATTATTTGTGGAAACACCTGTCTTAAAAATTGAAATCCATTACATTTCTTGCTCATTTCTCTCACTAAATTTTTCGTCAATGAAGTGGAGGTAAACATATCCTTGGTGGGTCAACAAGTGGTTTATGTGTCACACTTTTTTGCACTTGGAGCAAATGCTTACAGAGTGACCAATTCTTTCAAATGTAGTAAAACTCTTAAGCACATTTACAAATAAAACAAAGGTACTTGGTATATCTGAGCTGCATTCCAGGTAGTGACCCTACTTTTAGATCACCACAAATGTTGCAGTTGTAGCTGTTCTACTGTATATCTATACTTACAATATGAGAGGTCATTACACAATTAGGCTATTGCAATAAATACGTGATAGGAAAAGTTAAAGATCATTTTTATGATTAGTAAATAAAATCGATAAAATATACCCAAAAGTGTTTGAGAAACAAAAATCTACATTGTCATTAAAACATACCTCAAACTTGCTTGTTTAATATTATTAAAAAGATGTATAATTTAATATGTTATTTTTGTTGGGGGGTCTCTATCCAATTTGCTTTCCAGTTGAATCCATATATCCTCAATAACACATGGTAGAACACCGAATTAAAGCAGACTCTTAATCAGATTCTGTCTATTATTTTAAATGACCACCCCACCCGCAATGCTACTTCCCTTTTGCGTATCTGCTTTCTACATAATAATTATACTCATCCATATCTCTTAACACTGGTTAACGTTTTTCTGTTATTGTTAAAATATCATATCTATGTTTACCAACATTTAACTCCAAATCACGGGTTTTATCTTTCAGAATTACCTTCTATTTTTTATTAATCATACAGTGTTCTCTTTTAAACTATTTTTAAACTTTGCCTGGCCTAAATTTCTTAAGCCTACTTGACCAACCTACACATGAACCTTCAAAATTACATTAGTGTCTCTTCCATTCAAAAGTAACCCATTCTGTTGGTGCAGTTCAAATTGTTCCAAATGGTGCCCCAGGGTCTGATAAACCTTTGCCTCTTTATCTCACACCAAGATTTGAGCCACCTGTTTAACCTTCTTGTCAGAATTACCTCTGATGGCACATGGCACAGGTTGAATTTCCTCTCTGCCAGTTCTGTTCCTCTGTTTCATACCTAGCTCTTAAAATTTGTCTTCTAGAAATGGTAGCCTTGCCTAGTGTAAACTGTGTCATTTATTCTTATGTGGATAATGACAAATGGATCCAGTCCAGCTCTGATCAGGAACCTATCCACACACTCCTGGAGGTCTCCCCCTGTATATCAGGACAGCAACATATCATAAAAGACTGTTAATTTTTCTTATTTTTACCTGCACCTTACCATGTTTTTATCTCCTCCTTGATTCATGATATCCACTGTTTCTTCAATTTTCCTTTAAATAACATCTGTAGGATCTATTACCAGTCCCTACTGGTATTAATCCTCCTCGTCCTCCATCTATAACCAGAACACAAACCAAAGAGAAAGTGTGGATACATGCATGTGGATGAACATCTGAGGCAGGACATCAATATTGTAGTAGGATTATTTTAATAGTTTACATTTTTAGTTTCCTTTTATAACTTCAAGTAGTCCATCTCAAAGGGTGTAATTGGTATTTTAGGTTGTGACTTAAAGAAAATAAGAAATGGAAAAATACCATGTTGCAAAGTATTGTACTTTACTGTTATGCATTATAATCCTAAAAATGTAAAAAACTCTGAATGTGTGCTCCATGAAGAATGCCATACCAGAATAAATTGAATAATATACAACACCTTCATTATTATGACCAGGTTTTAAAAATCCAAGTAGATAATTACCTTAGCTTCTCCATAACATTTTACTTTGTAAAAACTGTTTCTGTACTTTCTTATCCCAAGATATCCTACATGCAGCATTGGAGCCAAGTAGAATGAACTGTATTTTTAATCTTCTTGAAGGCAAATACGTTTATTAGCAGCATATTTTTTTATTTTCAGAGCCAATCCTCTGGACATTATCTGTACAGATGAAAGTGGCTTTTCATCAATGAACAATAAGCTTAAAGTAAAATAATATGAGAGAAAACTGCAAAGATTGACACAGCCTATGTCAGTTAATTTCACAAATGAAAACGTCCAGTTCTCCAGTATACTGTACATACTTTGTTGCACTATTTTTTTCTTTTTTTAATCCTATAATACAACCCCAATTCCAATGAAGTTTGGACGTTGTGTAAAACGTAAATAAAAACAGAATACAATGATTTGCAAATCCTTTTCAACCTATATTCAATTGAATACACTACAAAGACAAGATATCGAATGTTCAAACTGATAAAATTATTGTTGTTTTGCAAATCTTCATTCATTTTGAATTTGATGCCTGCAACACGTTCCAAAAAAGCTGGGACAGGGGCATGTTTACCACTGTGTTATATCACCTTTCCTTTTAACAACACTCAATAAGCGTTTGGGAACTGAGGACACTAATTGTTGAAGCTGTGTAGGTGGAATTCTTTCCCATTCTTGCTTGATGTACAACTTCAGTTGCTCAACAGTCCGGAGTCTTCGTTGTCGTATTTTGCACTTCATAATGCGCCACACATTTTCAATGGGACACAGGTCTGGACTGCAGGCAGGCCAGTCTAGTACCCGCACTCTTTTACTACGAAGCCACGCTGTTGTAACACATGCAGAATGTGGCTTCGCATTGTCCTGATAAAATAAGCAGGGACGTCCCTGAAAAAGATGTCGCTTGGATGGCAGCATATGTTGCTCCAAAACCTGTATGTACCTTTCAGCATTAATTGTGCCTTCACAGATGTGCAAGTTACCCATCCCATGGGCATTAACACACCCCATACCATCACAGATGCTGGCTTTTGAACTTTGCGCTGATAACAATCCGGATGGTCCTTTTCCTCTTTGGCCCAGAGGACACGATGTCCATGATTTCCAAAAACAATTTGAAATGTGGACTCGTCAGACCACAGCACACTTTTCCACTTTGCGTTAGTCTATCTCAGAGGAGCTCGGGCCCAGAGAAGCCAGCGGCGTTTCTGGGTGTTGTTGATATATGGCTTTCGCTTTGCATGGTAGAGTTTTAACTTGCACTTATAGATGTAGCGACGAACTGTGTTAACTGACAATGGTTTTCTGAAGTATTCCTGAGCCCACGTGGTAATATCCTTTACAGAATGATGTCGGTTTTTAATGTAGTGCCGCCTGAGGGATCGAAGGTCACGGGCATCCAGTGTTGGTATTCGTCCTTGCCGCTTACGTGCAGAGATTTCTCCAGATTCTCTGAATCTTTTGATGATATTATGGAGAGTAGATGATGAAATTCCTAGATTCCTTGCAATTGTACGTTGAGAAACGTTCTTAAACTGCTAGACTATTTGCCCACGCAGTTGTTCACAAAGTGGTGAACCTCGCCCCATCCTTGCTTGTGAACGACTGAGCCTTTTGGGGATGCTCCTTTTATACCCAATCATGACAAACACCTGTTTCCAATTAACCTGTTCACCTGTGGAATGTTTAAAACAGGTGTTTTTTGAACATTCCTCAACTTTCCCAGTCTTTTGCTACTCCTGTCCCAGCTTGTTTGGAACGTGTTGCAGGCATCAAATTCAAAATGAGTGAAGATTTGCAAAACAACAATAAAGTTTATCAGTTTGAACATTAGATATCTTGTCTTCGGAGTGTATTCAATTGAATATAGGTTGAAAAGGATTTGCAAATCTTCGTATTCTGTTTTTATTTATGTTTTACACAACCTCCCAACTTCATTGGAATTGGGGTTGTAGTTCCCTTAATTGTTTTCATTGTGTTTCAAATTATTTAGAGTATTTACATTTAGATAATTCAGGTGGATCACACTGTCCCAAGTAAAATCAAGGTTTATTGTTGAGTTTGGTCATTCTCTTTGGAACACATGTTTTCCCTGCTCTAATGTGTTTTCATCAGATGTTCTTTTTACCCACTATTGACCAAACACATTTACCTCTGTCAGACTGGTGACTGTTTATTATGACAGTCTTGAGGATCGGCATGTTTCCATGCCCTTCATTTTTTAGCGTCTGCCATCTCTCTTACTCCGTTGGGCCCTGAACCTGCAATTGCTTTGTCCTGGGTATGACGTTAATCTGCATCCAGCCCTGCAAGCAGGTCCCCTAGTTTACAGGAAAAACTTGGGGGTTGGTGGCAGGATAGGCACTCCAGCCACTGTAAAAACCTCACACTGTACCAGTCTGGTGCTGAGGTGTCACCCACTACACTCGGGTCCAAATCCAGGTTGTTCATTGTGTGGTGGGTGAGGCAACATGCTATCAGCACATGCTCTCAATCCAACCAACCAGCCATTTCACCGTTCACCTTTTTTTACCACTGTAGGCATGAGGTCTGTTTGAAAGTAAAAAGGAATAACAGAATATTAAAGAGTCTTCAAAAGGCTTCCCAGCTCTAATATTGCAATAGAATTATTGGATGTCATTTAAGCAGATCGTGCATATTGAACTGCTGCAAAACTAGAGCTAGAGGCATGGCAAATGGCCTATTAGTATGATGATGAGGTAAGTGTTCATGAATGGCCTGCCCTGTTTATCCTTAAGACTAAATAAACATTTGTGACATTAACTCATGGACACAGAAAAGTCAGGATTCTATAAATGAAAATATTAATTCTGACAGCACATCTGGATTTTGGTTAGAAAGCCAAAACATTAGCAAGACATCAGCAATGTAGTCAGTAGCAACTTTGTTTCCTCAGTGTAATTATGCCAAAAAAAAATGATAAATTGGCTTTTTGCTTACTTATAAGTCATAACTTATATGAAAAATACTCTTTTCATATTAATATTTGCCAGAGTTGGCTAGAGAAAGCTAAACTCTGCTTAAGGATTGTACAGTGCTATATTATACTACCAAAGATTAAAAAGAATTCATAATATTAACTTATTTAAATCGAAGTTATGTTGTCTGGAATTCAGTTGAGCCAAATGCTCAGGATTAAGAGCAAGGAAATTTGTGCATATCATTTCAAGCATATTTTTTGTTATTATCATATGCCATTTTTATGTCATTATGAGAATTCTAGAAGCTGGCAGATTTCTTTGCTTTCTGCAGCTTCTGTCACAAATGTCAAGTATGAAATCATTGACCTTAATCAGTAATAAGTGACTAATGCAATGTGAGAACAGGAGTTCATAGTCCAACGTGGTCTCGGTCTGTTTGGAGTTTATATGTTCTCCACATACCAATGTGAACAGTCCCTAATTTCCTCACTCATCCCAAACTCATGCATGTAAGGCTGAAAGGTGACTTCACACTAGTGGCTGAGTGTGCCATGTTAAGGTCTGCTATTCCAATCAGAGCTGGTTTTGATTTTTTACTCAATGCTGCTGGGATTGGCTCCTTGTGAACCAAAAACTGGATTAAAAATATTCAGTATACGACTGCTTCGAAAATGTCTCATTGTTAGCATGTCCTTGTGTTTTTATTGCCACCAGGAGAACTTCACCTGCTAAACAGAGCTGGATCGAGACACTTACGGAAGAATATACAGTATATAGGGACACTTGAGATAAACAAGAGCTATTTATATGTGCGTTTATATTTAAGGTTATATTTAAGGTGCTTTGCTCCTGTTTTTTAATTTTGGTTAATATACTTTATATTTTTAGAATATTTTAGATATGCAGAGCTGGCATTAAATTCATAAAATATAATTTATTTAGCTTAAACAATAAGAACTTACCACATTGAGAGAGGCTGCACATATTAACAATATATTATTGCACCTGTTAAAAAAAATTGGAAGCTACTTGTGGTCATTCTCAGATGAGATAATACAATAACACAATGCTAATGACTGCAGTATTTCCCTGCATGGCAAATCTTTCATTTGTCTCAGCTTACATAACAGTGTGCTGCCAGGCATTTAAAGTTTAAAATCAAAGTAGGATGGCAAACATGGATTGTTTGGTTTCACAGTAAAAAAGATACAATTTAAATGAAAAAGGCCTTGATCCAAAACTCAAACCCAGTCCTAAAGGCTTGTCAATACGACTTTAGGGGGGAAAAAAGTAACGCACATAGAGAAGATAGCTAAGAATCATCTTATGCAACCAAAAACAAGCGTGTTGATAACAACCCAACTTTAACATCTGAACAAGCAAGACAAACATTAAAAACTTTGTTCAGAAAACAAAAGATTTTGAACACAAGAGTAATGGACTTTTAACAAGCCGCTTTGTTCTAAATATATTGTATGCTGAGTTTGTAAGCAATTTATGCATAGTGATTTCTAGTAATTCTTTTTGAACTTGTTTGAGATAACATATTCCTTTTCAGCTATAAAGCTAAGAATCAAATCTAGCAAGTGAAATTTCCCCTAGGAATAGCAAGAATGAGCACGTCTCTTTTGTGTTGTAAAACACATAAAAATTGTTCCCCCAGACCACATTCTGAGACATATGCCTTCAGATTTATAACATCAGGTAAAAAAAAAATGGGTAGCAAATAAGAAATAATTGTTTTTGTATTTATGTATTTTAGACTTATGTCTAAAGTTCTTAACTTCAAGTGATGTTAAAAATGTAAAATTAAATGCATTACTAAAACTAATTATGCAACATTCACTTGCTTAATATTGCATGTATATAAATGTACTTGTAAAATGGCACAACATAAACACTCTTAATATAATTATGTGCATCTTTAAGGTGAACTGTTGGGTGCTGCATTATGTAATGAACTGACTTAAAAATAGCAATATGATTAATGTCTGCATTATTTAAAACAACTAAATAAGTATATCTGCATATGTCTTATTCATCATTTTTTCATTTGCACAAGCTATGCATAACAGGAAGCAAATTAAATATCCGTCAAGGCAACTTCTTTTCTCTTGTTCAGCTTGACTTGTTTTATGCACAGTTATAGTCAACGCTCAGTATTCTATAATAAAGAGTCTCCCAAATAGCCAGGTATTGACAAGAGTGGAAATGGCACAGGACAGGGACAGGACCAAGGAGGGATTAGTGAACATGAAGCTGTGCTGGTCTGGTTGGGGACCACAGTACCGTCTGACTAATATGTGACAAATGAAAACATACTTCTTTTTCTGAGAAGGGCAGGAAGCTCAGGAGCTGCCTTCTTGGCCCACCTCTCTGAGTGCCATTCTGTGTATAAGGTTGCAGGGACACCAAGGCATGGTAAAAAAGAGCTGTAGTCTGGTTTCCCTTTTCCCGTGGAGGACTTCCATTCACCCCAGAGGTGGACCTTAAAAGTTTAATGACTGCTTCAGAATATTGGAACACTGAGTCTAGAGTGAGGAAGTGAATTGGGTTGAAGTCCTATAGACATGGCATAAGAAAAGGCAGAGTGGAATGGCAGGTGAAAAGAAATGCCTAGGTAGTATTAGCAGGCGAGAAAGTGGGATGCCACTCCACTGTATAGTGCATTTTCCATTTGTGATTTGATTGATGAATTGTAATTTTGTTTCTATATGAATTGTTAAGACCTTTTCTTTCTTTTGCCTTTTTGTGAATTGATTGAATTTAGTGGTTTACAAAGCTAGAGACAGGAAGGACAACAAAATGTGGGGGTAGAACCAGAGGAGCAAAAGCACTTTACTTGTATTCTGTTTCTCTAATAGTTTGTTTTCTCTCTTTATTTATCACTCCTCATTATTTTCTTTAATAGAGCAATGCTGTTATGCTTTTCCTGGTGTATAGAAACATCATGAGGGCTCTTTCCTATCCTATTAAAATATATTAGAGGTGATACAAAAGTCAAGAACTTGGAAATCTATCAATTTAAGCTAAATGATTCCAGGGCTATGGACTATAAGAAAATAGTGAAGGAGCTGAATATTTTAATCTTAGGCAAATGCAGGCAAGATAGAACGATAGAATAAAAGAGCAGACAACGTTCATGAAAGACTCATGGACACACATATAAGACGAGTAACGATGTATGAGTATTTCCCACCAGTGTTACATGATATAAATTCACACAGATGACTGCTGACTGCAGAGTCTTAGCACAAGGTTCTCTTACTGAGAACCTTCACATCATAATTAAGTGTTTTTTTATGTATATTTAAAAAAAGGCATATATCAATGCATAATGAGCATAGATTCAAATAAAAGACATGTTTACTGTATTTAATTTGGTTTAAAAGAATGTCTTTTAAAAGCTTAAAAAACAGATATTGAATGATTTCAAATGCTAACAATATTATTAGAATGATATAAAAACATCTCAGGTAGGTGCATGGAAAAGTGAAAAAAGTGAAAAGTGCATGGAATCGTACTGTTTATATTTTAATTAATGGAGGAACTATTTTTAATTGTGTATGTTTTAATATTTCATGTATTAATTGCATAAATATAGTATGTGTATTCAGGAAGAGTTTATTCTTTTTAACTTTGGCACTTCAACAAAATCCTTCTTTCTTCTGTTTCCTGCTGCTTGCCAGAGGACAGTGTGGAAGACGATGCAACACAGTGTAAGCTCTAATATTCTTACTTTACCAGTTCCATTTTTGTTTCCCCGGTATTCATCACAATGTATACATATCTTGCTTTTGAAATGTGAAAGTAATGTATTTTTTGTATAAAACACTGGGCTTAACCTGTTAACTGTTTTCGTTTTTTGTGCAGTAAAAGTGTCTTGAGGTCGATCTAAACTCCTTCTTTGTTCTCTCCTAGTTTACAATGTTAAAATATGTGGTACTGACAATTTCTCAAGGAATACAAATGCCAAATATAGTAGAAAGAATGCAAGAGTGTGGTTTCCTAATACAGAACAAAATTAGAAACTGTTAAATTTGAGAATAAGGACTGAATTATCAAATAAAGGGTCTGGCTGTAATATAACAAATATTAACATATAGATAGGGGGATTCAGCTAATGTACTGTAGTTTTCAAACAGCAGATAATGGATTAACGGTCTGGCTTCATTTAATTTTATATTGACCCACTGTATTTTGCTTGAATTATTTTAGAAAGGAAAGAAGTAATAATGCATTTTACAAAAGAATGTTCAATTGCCTGCCATATTGTTTTGGCTTTTTTTTTTTACTTATGCAGAAAATCTGGCTTTAGGTAAAAAAGTAAAACTTAAATTTGTTAAAAACTGAATTTCAGCCATTAGATGAGATTTATTTTGCTACATAGAGTATTTGAGGTGCATAGAAGAAGATGTTGTTTCATTGGTGATAATCTGATTACATGGACACAATAGCTGCTATGGCTTAAACAAATTATTGCAAAGATCAAAACATTAATCAAGAAAATGCTAAGTAGCTTAATAGCCGGCAGCTGAAGATCTGCAGGCAGGTGTTGTATTGTCTAAAAAAATGCTTTTGTCTTGAAAACCATGGCGCTAAACATTGAAAGTAGGCATTAGTATGATAGCAGTTATATCCACTTAGGAAAAGAATATGGTCATATTTAAGAAATATCTTAGCTGTAAATAAGCTTGAAATGGAGAACCCTTTGTTACAGGTTTAATAAGATGCAATTCAAAGCTGTGATTGATTGACAAATGTACTGCATTTAATTTTTAATGCCATGGGATAGAGCAGTTTATTATTTTATTTAGATAAAGATCAGAGCATATCAGCTGAAGTGTATGCTTAGTTAATAGTGCTTAATTATAATAGATTTCCAATATAAACATAAACAAGAGAAATGTGTTAAGGGTCAGTCATCATAGAGATCTTCATATAGTGGATAGCTTTCCATATTTGGCTATCTTTCACTTTTCCTATTAAATACCAAGGTAACCTAAGCAGGTCCGAATTAATTTTGCACCTTGTCCAGTATACCATTTTTAACCACTTTTGCACTTAACAAAAAAAAGCAGCTATAATTCTTCTTATGTAATAGAGGAGCTGCAAATGGCTGAAGCACAGCAAGAACAACACTTCATTTATTTAAAAGAAAGCATTTTTTGATTAACCTTTGGTAACACCAGTATCAACTAAATAAAACACAAAAAAATGTGATGTTTTAGGGATTCCTCTCCAAAAATCTGGATTTTACAGAAAATAACCAAGAAATTTTATGTAATGCACGACCCTGGAATCAATTTTCTTTAGTGCCCTATCTGCCAGCTATTGTTGTACCAAGTCTAGATCTCATATCTCATAGCATTAAAGTTAAACTGCTTATCACAAGGTGTCTCACAGTTTGGAAACATTCTGTCCCTTTTTGGAAACATTTAGACTATTGCACCTAAACAATCTCTCAAAACAGCAGTTGCAGTTATATTTTTTTATATTTTAGAAAACAATACACATATACGATCAAACACATGCACACTATATATTACTTTGTAGTAAGAGGATAACAATTTGCAACTATCTTGTAAATAAATGTTTATGCATGGAAGTGTGTCTGTCTGTCTGGTCTGGAAGTAAGAGAAGGAGTCGGGGTAAGGGCTCCACCTTCGAGGAAACAGAAAACTAAACGACTGCGTGTGGAAATCTGTGTGTCTGTCTGTCCGCCCTGCAAGTGAGAGGTGAAGTTGAGGTAAGCAAAGTGAGCACTTGGGCAAAATGAAACCTCCAAAGAAAGAGTCACTAGCTTAGCCGCTAATACAGAAGCGGGGCTAGCACATCAGCAAAGCGGTATTCCTTTTACTTTTCCTCCCGCCACCAATGCACAAGCGATGCGAGCACATCGGCAAAATGAATCCTCCTAGGAGAGAGACACCCAGAGAAGTTTCTTTCAATTACCTGACATCTCTACATTTCAATTTTTTTTCTGATGATTTCAATACAATACATTACAATACAATTTATTTTTGTATAGCCCAAAATCACACAAGAAGTGCCGCAATGGGCTTTAACAGGCCCTCCCTCTTGACAACCCCCAGCCTTGACTCTCTGAGAAGACAAGAAAAAACTCCCAAAAAAACCCTTGTAGGGAAAAAATGGAAGAAACCTTGGGAAAGGCAGTTCAAAAAGAGATCCCTTTCCAGGTAGGTTGGGCGTGCAGTGGGTGTCAAAAAGAAGGGGGTCAATACAATACAATACACAATAGTTTCTAGAACCCCGGGCTTTTTACAGCACGGGTTTACACAGCTAGTATATGTATAATTATGAACTCATGCAAACCTTTACTTTCAAAATTATTTTTCATGCCAGACCTTGAAACAATTGCTGTTTATCAGTAGACACAGAGAAACCTTACCTTTTGTACACTAGACTGGATTTTTTTTTTTGGTGCTATTCACATATGTTGTTCTGCTTTCTCTTGCAGTTTCCCCACAGATTATATTTTTTATTTTTCTTGTTTTTTTCCTTATATTTCACATCTATACTAATAAAAGGCAAAGCCCTCACTGATTGACTGACTCACTGACTCACTCATCACTAATTCTCCAACTTCCCGTGTAGGTAGAAGGCTGAAATTTGGCAGGCTCGTTCCTTACAGCTTACTTACAAAAGTTAAGCAGGTTTCATTTCGAAATTCTACGAGTAACGGTCATAACTGAATCCTACTTACGTACATATATACGGCCATAGCCTGCAGCTCGGTCGCCATGTGAAGCGGAGTTGCGTCACCTCCCACGTAGTTGGCTGCCTGCCTATATTGCGTCCCCCATACCCACGCCTCCCACGTAATTGAGTGCCTGCCCATATAAGGCCGTCCGTCAGCAGCAATTCAATAGACACGCTGCCGCTACGAGGCGTTTGCCATGCCTAAGACGAATACGATATTCGTGAGATACAAGTTTAGTGAGAAGACGCAAGGTATAAACAAGACTTTTGATCACTTTGTAACAGAGTTAAAATTGCTGGTGAAGGACTGTGCTTATGCAAACGAAGATGAGATGGTCAGGGATAGAATAGTGTTTAGCACAAACTCAGCAAAAGTGCGAGAGAAACGGGTCTGAGCTAACCTTAAATAAAGCCGTGGACATCGCAAGATGACACGAGATAGCACAAGCATAGCTGAGAACCTTCGATGCATGTACTCTGAACTCAGTACGCAGACAACAAGCAAGAGCTCCAAAGAGCGCTGAACAAAAAACGCATTGCATAATTGAGAAGGCAGCCAAAGAATATGAAGCAAATGACGCATACAAGCATATTCATAAGTGCAGCTACTGCAGAAACAAAGCACACAGTGGAAAAAGTCAATGTCCAGCTAAAGGAAGACAGTGTAAAAAATGTGGTAAATTGAACCACTTCGCTAAAGTTTGCAGGACTGGGAAAGGTAAACCTGTGCATGCAGTGTGTGATGTCTTAGATAAAGAGGAAGACAAGCTGTTTACTGATGCAGTAAGAAAGGAACAACCCTCTGAAGCTGAACAAGCCTAAATATTCGCAGGCAAATCCACAACTTAATACCAGGAATGCCTGTTAAACATCTTAGATTCACGAGTACCGATTTGGGTAGTGAACACTTTGATGAATGAAACTTGTTATCTTTACAACGGTTGACAAACAGGAATGTAACTTGAACACAACACATCCTCCAAATACGAACCTAATTGAAAGAAATAATGATAATCAAATCCTTGATGACAGCAACACTCATAACAGTGACAAAACAATTACATTGACAATCATGTTACGTTATTTTTAAAATGTTTCCTTTTCTTTTTCATAACTTCTTTAACACACTACTTCTCTGCTGCGAAGCGCGGGTATTTTGCTAGTCTGAAATAAACTAAGAACATACATACATTTCCTTACCCGCTCCTTCCATTGCTGGGTTACAGGGGTGGGGACAATGCATGTGCTGGTAGCACTGGGTACTGAACCAGTCATACAGACACATGCACCTACTGTAAACCAGTGTTTCTCAGCCACTTTTGATTCACAGGTGGAAGGAAGTCAATGAGTTGCGAGCACATGAGACTTGCTCACAATATAATCCACCCCACCACCACAACCAAAAGAACCAACAGGACTTTTTTTAATCCTGTTTCTAATAGCACTTGCTTCACCGAGTATTCGCTTCATAATTTGGCGCACAGCTGTGACATGTAATATGAACGGCCAATGATAGATAATTATATATCAAAGGAATGGGCTGAAACCCAGCTATCCAATGGTAATTATCCATATACAATATATGGCTTGAAGTAAGTGAAATCTTTGCTAAGAGGAGATTCACTCAGTTGTGACACACTGCTCGCCTCAGGGTATACCTTTACAAATCGCACATTTTAATAATGAAAGAGGCAGACAACATGAAAACTTTAGATTTATTTGAAAGAAGACACTCTTATGTGTGAAAATATATCACCATTGCTTTTGAATGACTTGTGGGTTCACTGTAAAGTACACAAACAACCTTGAAATATGGTGGTGTCCCACTGGCAGGACACTTCATGAATAACTGGCTACCTTGTACACTGTCAAACCAATGACTTTGCAAGTTTGCTTTGTAATGTTCAGTATGTGTTCACAACAGTGCCATTGTCATATCATTAGGTGAAACTTGGAATACTGATATAACAGATTTAGCAGCAATGGATAAATCCTGTCTATTTGCATGCGCATTAATTTACTTAGTAGATGCTTTTATCCATATTGACCAACAAAACATAAATCTGTGTAGACAAATCCAAAGAAAGTATACTGTATATGCACTAAACCAAACAGTAAGTTCAATATCAAAATTGGTGGAGTGGTGGCTTTGAGGCTTAAGGATTTGCGCTGGTATCCAGAAGGTTGCCGATTCATAACCTATTACTGCCAGAAGGGACTCTACTCCGTTGAGCCCTTGGACAAGGCCTTTAACCTGCAATTGCTCCAGTGAGGCAGTACAATATCTGACCCTGCATTCGGACCACAAGGGGTATGTGATAACTACATTTCATTGTACCTGTACAATAACATTAAAGTTGAATCACTTTAAAATGATTCCACCTGTGGTAGTGGTAAGGATACATCACTGCTAACAATCAAAAGTTAATTTAATAAAGCAGTTAACACGATACCATATGCAAATCAAACATAAAAAATAAATTGCTGTGTAAACTGTTTTATATTGTAATTAGACTGGCTAAACTCTGCAATGCATACGATAGTCTTGTTGAATGGCTGCTTATTGTCTCTTTTGCATATAGTAGGTCAAACAGTGAATGACACCACTAGCACTCACCTCCTACATCTGACTCATATTTCACCCCAAGCAACAATATGAAGAATATCACTTGTAAAAAGTGAAAATTAACAGGATGATTTGAGATATTGAGCCATGAAAAACCTCTTAATGTGCAGACCTGCCGTGCAGAAGGAAATGGAGCCAACTATACCTGACTGAGTGTTGAACTGAAGTGACCCCCATTTACCAGTTAGGAGTCTTTTTAAACTTTGCCTTCAGCTTTGAAACACTGGCAAGATTGCATTTTCCCACTTTATGCTGATCACAACATGTTTGACATTGTTGTTATATCAGAATATATGATGTAATATTGCAGATTATAATTGTGTTATGTATAGAATGGTGTGCTTTTATTTTTGGAGTATTGTTCAAAGAACTAAGGATATGTCATTACAAAGTGAATCTCTAGTCTAGGCAGTTTATTCTGCATCAGGGTCTTGTTCTATGTTTAAGTTTTTAATTACTATTTAGGTTTTTACCAGCTTTGATATGCATGCTGGATGGATATTAGCACAGTGGCTAACACTTTTATTTTATCAACCCAGCCATCCCTGGTTCCTGTCCCATGCTTACTTGTTGCCCATGTGGATTATACCCAATACAGGAACCTAATTTTGGCCACTTGTACTTATTTTCTAATTTGTGTCAATAGGCAATCGTGTGGATATGGACTGACCTGTAAATCAAAAGCTTCACTTGCATGTTTAATACCAATGAGACTATCACTATATTTGCAATACTTCTGCCACTTCACCATTTGATTCTTTGATCAGTCTCACAATCACCTCTTTCCTCACTCAGTGAACAGGACACTGAGCTTTATGAAGTCCTTCATTTGTCTCATCTACCTGGAGAGAACAAGCCAACCATTCTTTTTTAGAAGAGAAGCATGGCCTTAGATTTGAAAGTGATAATTCTCATCCCAGTCAAATCTCACTCAGCTGTTGGAGATCAGAGTCTGATAAGACCAAGAGGACAACATCATCTACAAACAGCAAAGATGCAATGCTTAGTTCTCCAAACAGGATACTCTGCAATCCTTGGTTGCCCTATCCATGAAAATCACTAACAGAAGAGGAGACAAAGCACACCCATGGCTTGACCAACACTGACATTGAATGTACTCACCAGCAAGTAAGCAAACCTAGCTCTTGCACATATAGGTACCAACTGGCTTGTAGCATTGGCTCTAGAAACTCATTTAGTTGAAGCACCTGCCATAAGATATTGCAGAGTACATGGTCATAGGATTTTTCCAAATCAGTACAGTTACCTGTAGGCAGAATTGTTAAGTGTGGTGAGTTGGCCACTGTTCCAAAGGCAGGACTGACTCTGCATTGCATTTTCTGGATCTGAGTTTCAACTTCTGGATGGAGTCTACATTCCAATATCTTAGCTTAGGTTTCCCAGGCAGGGTAACCTCTGAATAATTGGAACACATCCTTTTCCTTCCTCTTTACAAAAATTGGGACCACCCCTCCACTACATCAGTCCTGAGGGCACTGTTCCTCAGTCCCATATAAGGTGTGTTAGCAAAAACAACCCTACAATATCCTGGGCTTTCAATATTTCTGATTGGATCTCTTTTTATCCATAAGGCTTTGCCAATGCAGAGCTTGTTAATCACCGCAACAAGCTGTTCCACATAACTTATTAAGTTGTACCAAATCTGCCCACCACGCCGAAATGGGTTGATCATTACTGTTAACCTGTCCTACTTTAAGGCAGATGATAAAAAGGATAGGCCAATATCGCACCCTGCAGCACACCACCATACACACCTTTTTAAAATGTTCAGTTAACTCCTGATGACTGAGTACTTACAGTACGAGAAAAAAAAAATAGCTAGTGGTCAATATCCATAAACACTGAGGAAAACATATCAAAGAAAAGACAGGAGGAGAAAAGTACAAAATAACAATCCCTTTCATTTGCCCTTCCACCTAAAAATAACCCTTATACGTGGTGATACAAAAAATATATATAAACAGTGTGACAAAAGCCGCTATACCAGTGCTCAGCCCGAGAGAGACAGATGCAGGAGGCACACTGATAAAACAAATGTTTTAATTTTCTTTTTTCCTCGCCTATAAGCAACATCTTCCCTGTTGCCACAGGCACAACACAGTCCCAGTAAGCACTATCCCAGTCACAATACTTCTCTTTTACTTCTTTCTCCTCCACTCCTCTCTGGCAATCTTTGTCTCCCTCCTCCTGACTCTGGCTTTTGGAGTGGTGGCTGCTGGCTCCCAGTGCTTCAGGTGTTTGATGACCTATTTCTGGCTGCACTTCCGGGTGTGGCCGAAGAACCGCCCAAACGGGCTCAGGAGCAATTGTAGCACCCCCGGCAGCACCCACGGATCCCAATAGGGTTGTAGAGAATTACATCTCCCATGGAGCCCTGCAGGAATCTGAGGCACCACTGCCATCCATGGGGGCTGCCATCTAACATCCCGGGGTAGGTACTGTTCTGTCCATGCTTGTTCCCCCGGACCATACAAAGAAGAGGCGTCCCAGCCGGGCAAAGCCGTCAGCCTCCGCCACAACAGTAAGAATATCACTCCCCCAGTTCCCCTTCCAAAGCTCACATGTAAGTCCAAAGTTCCAGCCCCTTTTGACAGCAGGTGAAATGAAGAGGTTTAATTGGATGGCGACCCCAAGCAGTTAAAGTCTTAACTGTAAAAAGCTATTCAGTCAGTCCGTGCCATGATAAAGAACAATAAGGTCTTCCTGAAGCTCACCCGAGTCCATGGGAAATAGTAGAATGCCCAATTCACAAATCAAAACAGAATCACCAACTTCCACCTAACAGTCCAGTTGTTAGGAACTACAGGACCTCTTCTCGTGCCCCAGGCAGATGCTGATCTGGTTCGTTCGATTTTCTCGTCTTCTTTCTTGGCTGTCCTCTCTCCTTTTAAAATGGCACGCTTTATGCAAATTGCTCCCAGAAAACAAAAAAGGAAACCGGATGTCCAACTTCCGGGGCACTGCTGTCAATCACAGTCTGTAAAACTATCCACAGAAAATCCCATCGACAGCAGAAAAACATATTACTTTTGTTTATGTGGCAGTGCTACAAAGTATAAGAAACAGTTTATGTTCCGCCTTTTGTGGACATGTAGAAATTCTTTGTTCTCATATCATGACATCTGGTCACTTTGCTTTGCCCTTCCACACTCTTGGTTGGGTTCTTTGGGTACCTTTGGGTATTCCAGTTGGCGTTTTCATGTAGTATTGTTGAAAAAAAGCATTTTGTGGAAAGGGTTAATTACACTTTTAAAATGACATTTAAAGCACCAGTATTATCTTCAGCAGATAAAAAAGATGCAAATTATGTGTAACAATTGTATTGAACTCTTCAACTACAGCATTTTCCACAAATGTTAAACATAAATGAATATGCATGAAGCAGAATGAAAATTTCAAAATAATGCTAGGTAGTTGTTGTGCTCAGCATTTTTCTGTGTGTGTGGGCTATTTTGTTGTTTGAGAGATGGACACAAAGTTATGTTTGACTTTAGTTTGGTAGGCCTGTCACTTATATCAGATTAGCTAAACTGCAGAATACCATAATAATTTTTCAGCTATTCACACCAGATATGGTTAGAACTAATATCTGTTCTGGTTGGTTGGTAAAATCTTTTTGATTAGCAGTGTGCAACACAAAAGGCAACAGCTTCTCCCCTCCATAAGATGGACTAGCCATTTCCTCAACCCACCTATTCTCTGCTCTGCTCATGTTACTGTATCTCCCTTAGTTTTTCACATAATAAAGCAATAATTATAATAGACTGTATTACTGAAACAGTTTACTCTGAGGCTTTTGTAAACCATTCTTTGTGCACAGTAATCAGCTCAAAATTCTGTCACTTGCACATTTACTTACCAGTGCTGGATCAATGGAATGCTTCCCAAAGTTAACAACTAAATATTTTATTTCAAGCATGTCAATTTTTATATGGTCTTGCATGGATTAACCGATTCTCTGCCAGCCATCTTATTATGAAGTCTGTAAAATTAGTTCTATTGTATCCTGCTTACTGATCTCTCTTAATGTTTATATTTACTTGTTTCTCGTGTTGTCTATACTATCCATACTAATAAAAGGCAAAGCCCTCACTGATTCACTCATCACTAATTCTCCAACTTCCCATGTAGGTAGAAGGCTGAAATTTGGCAGGCTCATTTCTTACAGGTTACTTACAAAAGTTAAGCAGGTTTCATTTCAAAATTCTGTGCGTAACGGTCATAACTGAATCCTACTTACGTACATATATACGTCCATAGCCTGCAGCTCGGTCGCCATGTGAGGCAGCGTTACGTCCTCCCCCATCCCCACGCCTCCCACTTAGTTGGCTGCCTACCTATATTGCGTCCCCCATCCCCACACCTCCCATGTAATTGACTGCCTGCTCATATAAGGCCATCTGTCGCTCCGGTCTCTTCATTCCCTTCCTTGTTTCGCCACAGTATTCATGTCTCCCTGCTGATAACTGCAGCCTTTCTATTTAATCCACGGCTTCTCCGCTGTTTTATTGCTCATTTATTCCTATTATAGTTATTGTGTAGGTATTTTAGACTTAGTTTACTGTTCAGGTACCCATTTCCTTTACCGTTCCAACCGTACCCCCATTAACATGTCTATCGAGGTGATCACCATCGATCAAAGAACTGTCACTTACCGAAACTCAAACCAATTATGACAGCAGCAATCCAAGCTGTGAGAAAACAGTAAAAAGGAGGAATGTCAGACGTTGTGGTACATTTTTTGATGCAGCTAGACGGAAACAACTTCATGACGCTGCCGCCAAATACTCGCAGAAAAATCCACAAGTTCATAGACACACTGCCGCTAAATATTCGCAGGCAAATCCACAAGTTCATAGACACACTGCCGCTAAATACTCACAGGCAAATCCACAAGTTCATAGAGACGCTGCTGCTAAATACTCGCAGGCAGATCCACAAGTTCATAGAGACGCTGCCGCTAAATACTCGCAGGCAATTCCACAAGTTCATAGACATGCTGCTGCTAAATATTCACAGGCAAATCCACAAGTTAATACCGGGAATGCCTGTTAAACATCTTAGATTCACGAGTACTGATTTGGGTAGTGAACACTTCAATGAATGAAAATTGTTATCCTTATAATGGTTGACAAACACGGAATGTAACTTGAACACAACACATCCTCCAAATACGAACCTGATGGAAAGAAATAATGATAATCAAATCCTTGATGACAGCAACACTCATAACAGTCACAAAACAATTACATTGACAATCATGTTACGTTATTTTTAAAATGTTTCCTTTTCTTTTTCATAACTTCTTTAACACACTACTTCTCCGCTGTGAAGCACGGGTATTTTACTAGTTTTTTATAAAGTGCCTTAAGGAATACTCGACCCAAAAAGCCTATTTTTATATATTACTTACGGCATATGGTTTGTAGTGGTGGCCAAGAAAAACTTTTAATCTCACCTTTTCATGGAGAATGGAAATAACCTTTCTGATAGAATGAGTGTCTATTGTGACCAATGCTAGACAACAGCAAACAACACAAAACCACCCATTAAAAAACTCACATATTGCATCATCCACATCACGTACTCCAGTTGTATGCTCACAATGTTCAAACTGCATGCATTTTATTGCAAAAATATTAAATATATACGGAAAGTCATAGCAGTGTACACAGGGGACAAACAGTGAGTAGGCTGGTACCTACACTTAAGGAGCTAATTTCTAGCTAAAACCATTTATGCATTACAACAGGAACTGGGAGTTCACTATGGTATGTATCATCTATTGCTGCACAACAACTGACAGCTGACCACTCCTTCAATATGAATTTCTAATTTAAAAGTCAAAACAGCACAACGTAACTTGACTTAGCCAAGGTCACATTATGAGGACTTTTTTTTTACTTTTGCAGAATTAAAAAAAAAAGATCTAAGTCTTTATTCTCTTGCTTCTTGTGCTGCTACTCTTAAAGTGACCAAACTGCATGGGACTGCAAAATATTGGAAATGCATCAAAAGTGTTCTCTTGCCTTTAAATGAGGATAGTGGCATATGTTTGAAGAGAGTGCGGTTGACCAATTTGAATCAATCGCTGCTTGAGGTGATATCTAAAACTGTCTGGCAATTAATCCATTACTATCCTCAGAGTATAGAATGAACTGAAAGGAAAAGAGTCACTCAGGAAAAATAAGGACTTGAGCACACAATGGAAGTGAGCTCCAGACATGGTAGTCTAATGGGAAAATGATCAATCTCTGGAACTGCTAATTAACTAAGAACAAAACCTGGATATTATAAACTGCATTAAGCCACCCAAACTTCAAGGCAGAGTTTAGAGAGATGTAATCTGCAAGAGGCAGTGTATATTATCCAGCCGATATACTTTACATGTTTAACAACAAGCACAAAGCATTTGATGTCGGAAATTTTCTTGATGCTAGAGTGTTTTCGACTCAAAGACCAAATTTAGCTAAAGAAGTCAAAGCACACTTAATAGTGGTGTTAATTTAAATGCAGAATCTGTAATGGTGTTCTTGTAAAAGAGACAGAAAAAAAGCTGACTCCTCAACGTAATTATCTTGTTGCGGTTATTGATGCTGCTTTTCATAGCCAAACAAGTTAGCATTCATGGAGGGTGTGCATTGCGGCTGCAAAAATTCAAGGTATTAATCAAAAGATGACTCTTGAAACAAGTTACCCATGAAAATTACAGCATCAAGACTAGTTAAAAGACGACTGAGTGATGATTCACATAACCTGAAAACCAGCAGTCACCTCCTGTCTTGAAAAGCACCTATAACCAACACCATGAACAAAGGACTTTAGGCCAGTTTGCTGTTTTAAAAGAGTTTTCTACTCATTTGTGTATGTACTTGTTTACTGGTTGATTTAATTAATGTGTTTTGAAAACTAAAATTAGGTTTGTTTCTTTTCTTGTAGAGCTTTTTACTTGCTTATTTGGTTGACACTGTTCTCCAATGCAACTTAAACACTGGAGATACGATTGGTTACATTTCTTTTGTTTTTCCAAGTGGAGCACAGGCAGATGGAGTGACTTGCTTATGGTCACACGGTGTCTGTAGTTCTGTGGAATTCGCATTGTTTTAAAATCTTTATCTAAATAGATTGCTAGGGGCTAGCAAGTTCACACTTAGTGGCATAGAATATAAGACTAATTAAATACTATTTAAAATACTATTGTAAATCACTGTGCTCTTAAAAATTTCAGATAAATTGTTCTTTTCAAAAATGAGAGCTACTTTTTAATCTCTCTATCCATCAGTTAACTGCGCCCACTTAATGTAGTTTCAGGAAGCTGTGCCTGTTTGAACAAATTTGAGTAAAAGGCAGGGATCAGCCCTAGATAAGGTGCCATTCATTTAACAAACATATTCACACACACACTAGGTCAATTAAGAGTGGACAGTCAAGTTAAGCTCCACATCTTTAGGATATCAGAGGAAAACTGAAGTGCCTTGAGGAAAAACTCACAGAAGCACAGATCCATATGGGCAGTGAACAGGCCAGGATTCAAACTTTCTTTGCGCTGTGAACAAGCAGGGTTAATGATAGTGATCCGGTAACCCCCCCAGGCATAATAACGAGGTAGCATATTGTTTGAATCCCACATTGAATGTGAAAATTACTCTAAATGCTCTTGCTATAACTACCCTCAAAGCTGTCAAACCGTGAAAGCGAAACCGTATCATCTGGTATGTAGGTTGTTGCGCAGTGTTCTCTCAAACAGACCATAAACAACATGCACAATGATGTGTGGTAGGGAGTACCTCAGGGAATGGCTCAGTTCACACTATGCATTTGGTAATTTTCTTTTCAGACCCACATTTATACTTGACCAATAAACAGTTCTAATTTAATAAACTCGCAAGGTCCTTGCACACATTCTGATTTCTGCTAGACTTGGTCTTCAAGTCTTGCAAAAATAGTTTTCTATTTCATATATGCAGGCATTTCATTTAATAATTATTCATTGTTTTCAGATTATGTAACTGTGATGGCATGTTCACTTCCAAATTTATAGATTTGTTCCAGGAATGATTTTGTGCTTTGATCAAATCATTTAACCGGTCCTTTTTTAAATATAACTCTTTCTTAAGGCGGTGGTTTTTAAATTCAGCCCCAGGGGAAACCTCATGGCTGCTGGTTTTTATTCCAACCAATTTCACAATCAGTGAATCAGCAGGATGAATGCATGTGGAGCAATAAGGATGCTTGCTCTCACTCTCTTTATTTCTCTCTTAGCTAAGGCTATCATTTTCTCCAGGTGCTATCAGAGCCTGCAGACATTTGGAGGGTGGAAGATTATTGTGTGCCACAGTTCAGCATTTGTGGTGCTCCAGCAAGTCTGAAGTGCAGCAGATGTGCAGTTTCCAGACAATCTCTAAGATAATATTGCTTTGGTACAAAAAAACAATCAGTGTGTAACTAGGAGTTTCATTCCCATTTGCTAGAAATCTCAAGAAACAAAGAACTTTCTCTTCATTTCTCCCAATAATTGTTTTCCACAGACTAACACAGCATAATACTAGAGCAAGGAAAAAGTAAGACTGTATAAGAACTAAGGAAAAACAAGCAATTTAACAAATTATATGAAGTAGACATACTATACTGTATACAAGAGAATACTACTTCATTAACAGGTTATGTTTATGAGTACAATGCCCCTTAAATAAATAGACCACAGTGACATACTAAGTGTTGGTTGAAATTCATTGCTACCTACAACTTGGCCCTGACTAGAAATGAAGCATTTTTGTATGTCTAACACATGCACAAAGGTAGGTGTAGTCTGTTCACTGCTTCCTAACTCATTTTAACTCCACACACGGTTGAATCTTGCCATCCAGTTTAGATCATTAGTTATGTTAAACTGGAGAAAGGAAAAATCAAAAAGAACTCAATTAACACCATGTTCCTAAATATTCAACTTACCCTTCACCTTGCGGCTGCTGATTAATAAATCTTTTAAACTTCCTGTTAACTTGAGTGTGCTAATAAGCTGTATTGACTGGCTCAGTATAAGCAGTCATAGTAAACAGGATGCTGAGCTGACCAGTTGTATTCTCCTACTGTACTGCAGCTCCTCACTCTTAATCTGACATGTTGCTGCCCCATATTGAAATGGTTCGGTTTCTTTGTTGCTTATTTTTTCAATTCCCCTCTATTTTTTGAAAGAAATGTTCTTCATCCCTCCTCTCATGTGTGTCTAATACTTTCTTCTTCTTTGCTGCACCTAGGTTTTAATGTATTGAGGACACTCAGGGTTTAGAAAGATCATGTTGTTGGACAAGTCAGAGGGTGGAGTGCGGTCCATTCATGTCATGTAATCCCCACCACCCTCTTTCTCTCTCTAACAGTGTGGATCACAGTCAGAGTAGCTAGACAGGAACTGTCCCAGTAGTCTTAATGGTTTGTTCATCTCTAGCGTACTTTTGTCATGCATGTAAATGTTACCTTTTAAATATTAGTTTAATGTTTGTTAGTGTTCAGAGAACTTTTGCCGATTTATTGAACTTTAATAATAATTGTTCAATATATTAATTGATTTGATTTGTTGTCAATGGTTCTTTAATGTACATAATATAAAAATATAATCGTTGTCTTGGGTTTACTCCTCAAATATTCACCCCATATCTGAGTAAACGACAAAGTCTAGGGTAGACCACTCCTGATTTTTTTTTTTACTAGTATTAGTATTATAATTATGGAAATAAACAATTTATTCTCTGTGAAAGCTTGTATCTGTACACCAATCCTGATGTTATTATAAATTAGTGTCAGTAAATTTCAAAATATTCATTATGTATGTTCTAGTTCTAGTTGTGCAACAGAAGCATTATTTCCCCAAAGAAAGCAAAAAAAGGTAAATCATGTTTAGCTCTTCCTTTCACTTCATTGGGTACCATTAAATATTATTGCAGTTGTCCATCCATTCTCCAATTCAGGAATTTATCAACCCGTCCAATTTTTTTTTAACCCACAGAGTCAACTGTAGGATTGCCAGGCTGAGAGTTTATTGCATCTCAAAGATTCACTTGTTCAATTTACTAGCTTCAGTTTCTGAATCCGAGAACAGGCCCAGAATATGAAGCACTTTCTATAAGCTGTCAAAAAGGCAACAAATACAACGAAAAGTTTGGGGTACCAAATGTTACTCCCATTTAATAAGTAAATGAAATGAAATTTAAAAGTGCAGGACATACGTCAGGGTGAACGTCCTGATGGCTTCCTGAGATCTGTTCCAGCCAGAAGTGAAGTCTGAATGACAAAGTGGTGAGGTTTTTATGTAACGGAGGAAATGGAAGAGGCAAAGCTAATGGTGTTCTGACAGGAAGTAACATCAGTAGTCTTGCGGAGAGTTCTCCCCTACTCTAAAATAAATGGAGATTGTGTTAGAGGTAGCATTATATCCAAAACTTGTTCCATATGTTAGAGGAATCGAGACCGGTGAGACATACCTGATGCTCACACATGTGACAACCCTTACAACAAGAATTTTCCAAACATATCCATACTACTAGGGTGTTGTAATGTGTTAGCCATTGTGAATGTAGTGAAAAGTCAAGCAAAATGACCCCCTTTTTTGGCTAACTAAAAAGATTACAATATGCAAGCTTTCGAGACAACTCAGGCTCCTTCTTCAGGCAAGATGTGCCTGAGTTGCCTCGAAAGCTTGCATATTGTAATCTTTTTAGTTAGCCAATAAAAAGTGTCATTTTGCTTGACTTTCCAAACATACCCACAAATCTTTTAGTTAGAATAGCACAAAAGAAGTAAGGAGAATAATGCCAATTAATTAAAGGAGGGATATTAATCCTTTAAATTCCCTTTTATGGATTACATATATGCAAACTGCCATACATACACAATAGGTGTCCTAGGCTTTTCCATCCATCCATTCCGCTATATCTTAACTACAGGGTCGCAGGGGTCTGCTGGAGCCAATCCCAGCCAACACAGGGCCCAAGGCAGGAAACGAACCCCGGGCAGGGTGCCAGCCCACCGTAGGGTGCACACACACACACACACTAGGGGCAATTTAGAATTGCCAATGCACCTAATCCTCATGTCTTTGGATTGTGGGAGGAAACTGGAATACCCGGAGGAAACCCACACAGACATGGGGAGAACATGCAAACTCCACGCAGGGAGGACCCGGGAAGTGAACCTGGGTCTCCTAACTGCAAGGCAGCAGTGCTACCCACTGCACCACCGTGCCACCCCCTAGGCTTTTTATAGAAGGTAAACTTTCAGTTACATGAATTATGAATGAAAAAATTTATCATACTAATTAGGACCTGAGGTACCAGTCAAAAGTCCAAAGACATGCTGTCTGTCTGAGTGCAATGTGTTTGTGTATGCTTCCTATAACTGTCTGCTATTCAGTATAGGTTTATACAGCCATTACCGACGTGTACAGAGAACAGTGAAATTCTTACTTACAGCTGTCTACTTTGTATTTTCATCTTAAACTCAAGTGCTTTAAAAAGAAAAGACAAAACATTAGCTATTTGTCATCAGATACCCTAAACAAAAGTCAGAAATAAAATGTTGGCAAAATATACCACAAAGCAGATTTGGTTGGGCTATAGCAGTGTGTCCACAGAATGGCTGAAGTAGTGTGTTAAGTGCATCAAGTAGTTGAGTTCACATCATTCACTTGCATGTTATATCAAGAGAACTTTATATAACAAATGATTAGCAGTGTTAAAGTGTAGCTATGTGGGCCAGCTTTGTCGTAAAATGGTGCCATTAATCTCAATGGCTGCCGAGAGTAATGGTACCATAATGACAGGATTGGACAGCAGTGACACAGACCTGCAGGTTCTGCATTACAGACAACTCTGTCATCAATCTGCAATGCTGGAGGCAATCGTGTGTTGTGGCTTGTATAGCATGTCTGCACTGGAGTGGGGTGGAAGAGGTCAGTGAAACGGAAATCCTTATGAATCAATTCTTTTATTTCTAAAGCAAAAAAGTTATAGCATTAAATCTATAATGTATTTAGGGACATGCGTAACTTCATAGTCTTAGGTATTTAATAATTTATTATAGCAAATATAACTTATGGTTTTGGAACTTGGATTCATGCATGATTATAGGATTTATTTTTGAAATATTTACTTTGATAAATACAAGACAGTAAATACAAGTTACACTGCAGTTCTCGAAATTGGTGTACATGTTTATGATGATATATGTCCTCTGACCTGATATTTTAGAATTTCATTAGTACATTTTATGAATGGCAGAGTTCATACTATATTTGCCAACTATGCCTTTAAGTCTCAAGCGTCAGTATGAATTTTAATATGAGCAGGACTAAGGAAATGAAAATAAGTTTGTCTGTAAAAGAGCAAGTTGTTTTTGAAGCAGAGCTGAAAAACAGTTTTCTATTTGTATGATGGAGGGATTTTCAAAGACTTTTAGAGGAAGAGATGCTCTACACAGTTATTTAAAATATACAGTTTTGAGATCTTGAGTGGAGAGCTCTACCACATGGGCCATTACAGATTAAAATTCTCATAAATTCTGTCCATTTTGTCAGAAACATTCTGTAGGTAATGTTTAAATGTGTGCAGTCTCTCTATTTGGCTGCTTGAAATGTATAAAATATTTAAATCCCGAGAGCCCTAGTGAATTGCACATTAACCATCTTCCATATCCATAATTTCAATGCTTTATTAACATTTTGGACATTTCATGTTAATCACAAAAATTAATAATCATTGATGTCTAGATGTGTCTCTATTTCATCAATGAAAATAAAAATACGGTAAATTCATTTGTTTTTGGTGGTGTTTTTATATTTAGTGAAACATTACTTGTCACTAACACATCATGCATAGTAATGTTTAATATTTTTCATCCTGGACTGTTTGCAGTTTTCAGATGGTATTATCACTGTTGGCTTTGTTTCTGGTGATACATTACAAAATGATAACATTTAATTATACACTGCCCTAAATTGAGTGCACATTGCAAGTTCTGAACAGTATTAATATTATTAGCATTTCAGTATTTGAGTTTCTTATCAATATTATATTGAGTATCTGTTACTTTTCCATTTCATTATAAATAATTTGTAACATTAACCTCTAAGAGTGGCACAATGCTGGCGCTGATACCTCACAGATACAGTGCCCTGAGTTCAAATCCCATGCCAGGCTGTTGTCTTTGTAGAGTTTGCATGTTCTTCATGTGGGTTTTACTCTGATGATATTTTCACACACCCAGAAGTGTGCTTGTTATGTTAATGATAATTAAAATTGAGAGAGTGGTTGTGTGCATGAATGGCACTTGTGATAGACTGGTGCGCTGTCAGGGGCTTGTTCCTGCCTGGTGCCTGATACTATTAGGGTACCCTCCTGCCCATGAACCTCTGAATCAGACTAAGTCATTTAAAATGTAATGTGATGTATTAATAGCCTAACATGTGAAAAATGTCTACAGGCATGTGTACATGCTTATTTGTAAAATTCTTTTTACATCTTGCATTATGTTTTGTTGCATGACAAAACTATAACATCGTTAAAATTTGATTACTTGAACATACTGTAGTAAAATTAGCTGGCTGTTTCAAATTATTGGAGCATGACGTCCTTGGGTTTTTCATTTTCAGAAAGAACAATATTGAGATTTCAGCACATGCAGCACAAAAAGACTTTGTGCTTGCATAGAATGTGTTAGTGGCTAATTGGCTTCTGCAATAAATGAATACTTTGTATTAACTAAGAGGGTTTTAAAAATATTCCTGATTTATTAGAGTCTTTCAACAGTATGTTAGTAGATAAATGATGGGGTTTCCTCAAAACGTTTAAGTTTGAAATTGCCAGTGTGCATTAACTCGGGAGCTTGTATTACTACTACTGTTTGTCTACTATGATATTCATCATTTTTTGACTTCTTTTTTTGCTTTTCACAGTTTCTTGCTTGTGTTACTCCCATTTATGTATTCTTCATTTTCTTGACTATTGTAATTGTTTTTTTCTGAATTCTGTTTTGGTGCACACTACACTTTATTTAGTATATGCTTATTACATAGCACATTAATAGTAATTTTAACATAATCTTTTTGGATAATATTTCTTCACCTCTAATACTTCTGTCATTCTTTTTATTTAAGTTTTGAGACAGTTTTTCGTATTTACTTGTATATTTTTCCCCAAATAATATTGTTGTAAATTCTGTTTCATGGAACTAAGAGTTGCTTGTCGTATTTAGTTATATTCAAAATTTCAAAATGGACTTTCAGTTTAGTTTTCCTCTTTTTCAGTCTGCCTTCCAACACTCTCCTTTAGTTTACAGAATGAGTGGGTTTCCCAAGGTAATTGTAAAATCAAAGATTTCTTACTGTTTTCTTCAAGGGCTGCAAGGTCAGGTGTGGTCTTTGGGTTAGCATTTACATTTTTTACCCCCCTTACTGATTACATACCTGGCCTTGTTGGGATAGTCAATACATTCAGAATAAGTATTCAGAAAAAATAGCAAATCTAGAGCTGGGGGCCTCAAAATAATGCATTACACTTTAGTTTTACTCACAGATATTGTTAAATCAAACACAAAGCAGAAACGGTAATACTGTATATCAACGTCTATGACCCGTGGCATATCATCTTTAAGTTCCTTTGAATAAACCAAGTCTAGCATACGTTTTCCCTTATGTGTTGGATGAGTGACTTGCTGACTAAGATCAAAAGAATGAAGTAAGGTGATACATTCTCTTGCTTTGGTGTCACACTGGTTATTGACATTAAAATTGAAACTACCTACTAGTAAAAGCCTGTAATAAGTTCTTATTATTACTGATTATCAATCTGAGAATTCATTGATAAAGGATGGATTATATTCTGAAAGTCTAATAAATGGTCAAAAAAAGAGAATGCAATACTCCATGAATAATTACTGAAAGATATTTAAAATATGCAAAAGTACCAAGGCTGGCATTTTTGCAGCTTAAATGGCTCAAGAAAACACTCACCAAACCATCACCTCTCTTTCCTTGTTATCTTAACAAAATCATCATTTTCAGGGACTGCTTCAATTAACACTGCTTCACCGTGGCTGCTGAGCCACGTTTCACACAATGTTAGGCAGTCTGCTTTCCTATCACTGATAAGGTAATTTATATAAAAAGTCTTACAGGCTAAAGCTCAAATATAAAGTAAAGCTATGTTAGAAATATCAGAAGAGAACACGACTGCGCCAAAGTTATAGGACAACTTGATATGGGAATTAAGTTATTTGCATTTATGCTGATTTTGTCTATACCTTTTATCAATTGGATGATTCTTTATTATGGGGTCAATATAATGCACCTCTTCAGGTTAATCATATTTTAATACAAGTTCATAGTTAACATTACAGTATGCATAAAACTAGGTAGTCATTAAGTATTTTGGTGAAGACAATGGTGCCATGTCTGCTAGGATCCATGCCATCCTATCTGAAGAATTATAGTCTTTCTCAAAAAAGGTTTTCTGTTGTCCATAAATCCAATGTCTTGCTTCTTGCCAAAGACTCTCATCCATGTGTTCAAGGCCTGGAGTCGGCTATAGGCTTCATCTGATCTTCTCAACTTGGGCAGTGATCCATTCTATCAGATAGGGTTCTCTCTTTGAGGGCTTGAACAAGCGATGAGAACCTCCTTTAGAGGTGGCAGCGAATGTAATTTGTCCAGAAGTGCAGATTTAGATGACAATTACATCACAATTTCTATTACCTTCTAAAAAAGAACTTTATTTACTTTTGGATTTTCAATTACAAATGCAGTCTTGCTTTAAAGTAAATACCATACAGGTTAATCAGGCAAGTGTCTTTTACTTATATTACCTGGATTGAGTTTTTTTAATAGTTTGTAATGTACATTAAAATAGTAATGAACATATTTCTGTGTTTATAAATTTCATAGTCCAATCTCAAATATTTCTGCTTAATTTAATAAAAAATATTTCTGCTTAATTTAATCAAGTATGAATTCCTGCCTTGTGCATAGCACTACCTGAATAACCTCTGGCATCTCCTGAGTTTGAACTGGATTCATAGGTTTGAGAACTGCTACGTATTGTGAAAGTACGAGACTTCAGACATGATAAAGGTTTGGGGCAGCCACCCGTATAATATGGCTGCAAAAATAAAGAATTGTAAAGCAAGAATAGTTTACAAGACTGAGTCCAAAACAGAACTGAAATCCAGAGGAGGGGAGTGAGGTTTTATAGGGAGTCTTGGGGAAGTGACGTCGTCCTCAGGGCCGGGACAGGAAGTGACGTCTTCAGAGTCGAGGCACCAGAACCTGGCAGGATTTCCTGGGAAAGGTCTGCAGGGAACTTAGAAAGAAAACCAGTGCACCCCGCCACCCCCTGGCCGGGTGAGTCAGTACCATTCTCTAAGCCCTTTATCTGCCTCATAGTCGCACGTGTGTAACAGTATACAGTAATCCCTCCTCGATCGCGGGGGTTGCGTTCCACACCCCCCCCGCGATAGGTGAAAATCCGCGAAGTAGAAACCATATGTTTGTATGGTTATTTTTATATATTTTAAGCCCTTATAAACTCTCCCACACTGTTTATAAATATTCCCCGCAGAGTTATACAGCATAATCCCTTTGTATTCTCTTAGATATTAGGTAAGATTCATTGAAATTATGTATATAAACACACTGTTTATATACAGTAAAACCTAAATATTATTTTAAAGATATTGAGTGTCTCCGATATCACATATGTTACAGCCATTACGATAGACAGGCCACCAGCAATAAATACGTACAATGCAAGAAAAATAGTATACAGTAAATGTGTGTACAGTGACACTAAACATGTACTAAGTACTGTAAGTAGAAAATTAATTATGGTTACTCACCAACAATGACACGATGACTTGTCCGATAACAATGAATTTAATTTTACTGCACAACAAAGGAGAGCGTTACAGCCCTTGTAAAGGAGCCACTTCAGGCGATTGTGTAGCACTGCCATTCTTCTTCTTCTGGCAGTCTTCAATCCAAATCCCTAAAGCAGATTCCATCCAGACTACTGCCTTATTACATCCACTTACAACTCGTTTTGCACCCTGGTTAAAAGGACACTGTGGCCGTAGATCTTATATTCCTTTCCTACTTTTTAAATAAAAAGAATCGTAGCCTTCAACAAATCCAAAACGTTTACCTTTTCGGCAATCGTTAACATCTTCGTTGGCGCTTGGACACGGCCCCTGAAGCAGTAGCAGATCGTTTTGGAGCCATAATGAAGGGCTTGACTATGCACAAAGATAAACACAAAAGAGCACAACTCTTTACACAGCAAAACACGTTGATGCTGAATGAGCGAGACAAGACTTCCTGGTTAACATTGCATTCAGCGTGCAGGAACTTAACTGCGTGCTCTGATTGGTTAGCTTCTCAGTCAGGAGAAC
>JANRMT010062833.1:38297317-38401738 GCA_026402145.1 Polypterus bichir lapradei
GAACTTAACTGCGTGCTCTGATTGGTTAGCTTCTCAGTCAGGAGAACTTAACTGCGTGCTCTGATTGGTTAGCTTCTCAGTCATCCGCCAATAGCGTCCCTTGTATGAAATCAACTGGGCAAACCAACTGAGGAAGCATGTACAGGAAGTAAAAAGACACATTGTCCGCAGAACCCGCGAAGCAGCGAAAAATCCGCGTTATATATTTAGTTATGCTTTCATATAAAATCCGCGATAGAGTGAAGCCTTGAAAGTCGAAGCGCGATATAGGGAGGGATTACTGTACAATATTCTTAGTTTTTCCTCCTGGTGCAAAGACCCCCAAATTACAATAAATTACTCTGGGAGCTATATGGCCCAGCCTTGGAGTATCTTGGTATCACAACAAAAGAGGAGAGGGAAAGGCCCAATTAAAGGACAAAAGTTAAACATAAAGATTGGGAGCTGAAATATGTTGAAATATAAGCATACTACTCATCGTCCCGCCATCACAACCTGTGTGGTGGCATTTGTCTGCCAAATTGATCACACTGTAATATTTGTTTGCCACTTGTGCTAAACATGAGCCACTCCCTGATTAAACAAGAACCAATAAGTTATGTATCAAAAATGTGACTTATGGTAAGAAGTGCCTGTGTGCCACATTTTAAGTTTTTGGCTTAAAAACAAGGATGTGCACAAAGAGCAAACCAACGAGATTGTGCTGTAAAGATTATGAGATTAAAAGCATTCAGCAGTCGCATCGGTTCATCACTTTTACATGTTAGATAGCACTGCTCTGTTTTTGTTAAATGTTCAGTCAAATAACATATTAATATTACTGTACTCAATACTACTTAAATTTATGAATCAACTTAGCCAAGAAAAAATGAAAATTTTGATTACATATATTAAAATCAGAATGCAATACTGAAATATGTAACAGCCTTGTAAAAACTAACAATAGATAAGCTAGTAAAATAATGTAATATACTGTATCTTTTTTAGTTATTTTAATGATTTCATAATTTCTTTCCAATTCATACTTTACAAATCATTAAGAGATGCAGCAATACATTTTATTTTTCTTTAACCCTTCTTTAAATCTGTTAAGCTGCTTGTTCAGTTTTATGTACAATTCTGTGCGATATCAAGCCAAGCTGTGAGTGAAGGGGTGGGGTCACTTTCATTTCTCATTTGTCTCAGAGCTGCACTCAATCAAAATGTTAATTCATTTGAAGTCGACAGTTCTATGAATAACATAATTGATCTTTACATCAGCTTTGCAATTAATTTTCATGTGTCAATAAGCGGTATAAAAGAAAAAAGAAAAACAGTTCTTGCCATTAAAGTGAGTGTTTGCTCATTCATATCTTAGTTGTAAAAATGCTAATAGAGCCAGCACAGGCACAGATTCCTGCAAAAGGTAAAGTTTCAAAAGTAGATTATATTCAATACTGATTAAAGTAGTCTATATAAGCCCATTCACAGGCCATGATCCTGTGGTACGATATGAAGCAAGCCATTCATGCAAGATATTCCAGAAATATAAATGAACTCATACAGTTTTGTAACTATATGACAGTTATGTAACAGTTACACTTTTGAGCCCCAGGAGGTAGTAAAAGAGAAGGAAATAAAAAAAAAACACAGTGCCATCATGAACAAATCTTGGCTGGTTGCCTAGGGTCTGCTCTCCTGATATAAGCTGATAAACTGCAGTGCAGTGGCACAAGTGGCTTTGTCCAAGATACGGATTCAACTAGTGAACTGGTGCTTGCAGAAACTGAATGTTTGATATTCTGGCTTTGAATCTCTCACTTTTTGTATCTACTCAGTTTATATATTATTGTTTCGTATCTGGTTATTGAATAGGATTTTCTTGGTGAAAAACCTTTTTCATTTCTACAACTAAGCCCTCTTATATGAAAAACTCATTGTATTCTCAAAGAACCAGTTTATACTTCACTTGACACATGTGCCTACGGAAACTACTGCAATGCAAGCGGTATACTGTTTATACTTGCACACGTACTTTAAGTAAATCTGGAGGATTTCACTAGATGGCATTGCGAGATCACGATGAGAAAACAACGTTTGTGTTGTGAATTGCCTGAAACTTAAATTAAATTCCCAAGACACTTTGCCACAATACCTTTGAAAAGGATGGATGTTTAATGACTACATCCATCAATCCAGGGAATCACCAATTCCAGCAAGCATCAGGCGCGAGACAGAAACAATCCCTGAATGGGGCATCAGCTCATCGCAAGGTAAATACAAGCACATACATAGACTAGTGTTATTTTAGCATCACCATATCCCCAAACCTGCATGGTTTTAGAAGGAAACCAGAGCACACTGTGGAAACCTACAAGGAAAACATACAAACTCCAGGCAGGGAACACCAGGGATGTGACTCCCTGCAAGGCAGTAGCACTACTGCTCCGCCACTATGCCACTCCAACATGTGAAGTTATTAATGGTATTAAGTATTTAGCTGAAGTTAAAAATGTTTCTATAAAATTTGACATACATGCAACACATTTCATCATGAAAGTTATATCAAATATAAATCTAAGGATTCTAAATGTGCAGAGAGCTGGAATATCAGAAATTGGATGTGTTCTGTGTGGTAATCGCTGCTTGCCACTGCTCTCAGCTCCAGAGGAAGCCCCAGCAGCACGTAGTGATTAACAAGTGGGTCGGTTTTAAGATTACGTTAACAATGTTGTTTTAATGACAAAATAAACTGCGAGATTAAAGTTGAAATTTCCACTTTAATCATGGAATAGAAATTTTCTTCTATACAGTGTCCCTAATTTTTTTCTCTCTTGCTCAAATATGCTTCCGTACATTCTGATGTTGTTGCGAGGTGCTATAAAAAAAGAAAAAGATGGCACAGAAGATGATATGGAGACCTTTAAAATGTATTGTGTCATTACGATGAGAAATATGCGACACTTGTATTGCCTATGTGAGAAAGAGATGAAGAAAAGCACCACGCATACATTTGCTTCACCGTATCAAACCATTCATCAAACATCAAAGCACGCACATTGATCCTGTAGGATCTGCAAAGAGCTTGCTATCACATAGTACACAGAGACTCTGACATCACGTTCCAACTTGAACACACTGCGCCCCCTGATTTTTTGCTGGATCTCATGCACGCATCATGTTAATTTCTGAGGACATGCTTGGAGGACACATCACATGAACGCAGGGAACGCCTGGCAGCCATGATGCATATGCATTCTCAGCGTAAAGTATAAACCAGCCCTAAAATTGTTATCTTTTGTTTTCAAGTTTCTTTATCAGTCTTTGAGAAAAACAATTCTGTTTATTTCGTTCTTCAAGTAATTGCCCATCCCTCATGACCTTCATTAAAAATCATGTCAGTAGGAAACTTGGGGCATAATTTGGAAAAAGAAGATTTTGGAAAAGTAGTAGTCATTCGTGGTGTGGGGTTTCAGACCATTGTTTTGCTTTTCCGTGACTGACATAACATTTATATAATGTTAACGATGCCATCTTTGTAAGGGAAAGGAAAACAAGAATTAAGAAGATCTAAATCAGATATATTGAACCAGATATATTGAACTCACAGTAAATTGGTTAAAATAAAGAAATGGTGAATACGTTATTGTAACTTTAGCAGAAGGTAAGTTAACACATGCACTTCACTCACGCCTTCTTTAAAGTAAATTGCCATAAATTTATCACTAGTGTGGTTTTCCTAGTGTATCCATATCTAAATCTAATTTCTATTAACCAATAAAGAGAAGCTCAAGATTGATTACATTAACATAACCTTAGATTTTAACTTCAAAAGCATTTCTCTACTGTATTTTCTCTCTTATGGGCTATTGCACTAAATAACTAAGTATATGAAATCTTTTCAAAATCAAGTTATGAAGATGAAATTTGCCCCAATGTAGGTCCATCAGTGAAGACTAAATAATGTTATATTCTGCCAATAAATATACTCTATCAATGGTTTTGTGGGCAATACAGTAGCAGAGCAGTTGGCACTGATGCCTCTCCACTCCAGATTTCAACTTTCAACCTGGTCACACTCTGTGTGTGGCCTTCAATGTCTGTGTGGATTTTCTTCAAGGTTTTCTTTGAAATACCAAAAATGTGCAGGTTAAGTTGTTTGGTGACTAGTGGTGACCATCTGTTGTTATCAGCAAAAAATTTAAATCATTAACTTACTTCAAAGTGAATGATTATTTTGTACCAAATAAATACAGTTCCTATGGTAGGCTGACGCCCTGCCCAGGATTTGTTCCGGCCTTGCGCCCTGTGCTGGCTGGGATTGGCTCCAGCAGACCCCCGTGACGTGTATTGGGATATAGCGGGTTAGAAAATGACTGACTGACTCACTGACTGACTAAATACAATTTGTTTGTGTAAAATTGTGATTTATGTGGTGTTTGTCAGAAATTGTCTGTCTAAAAAAAGATTCTAAATTCATCAGATACTAATAATTAGTAACTGTAACAGGTTATGTATCTGTATCTGGACACAGCATCCTGTGAGGACAGTTCCCATGTCCCCTTATTGAATGTAATGCACCAATCAACAGATAAGAAAATTATTAAAGAATGTTCTTGTCCAGCTGAGTGAGTGTAGTTGCACAAAACAGGCATGTGAAATCAAATCTCAAAATGTATTCAGCAAAGGGTACTTGCGAAAAATGTTAAGATGTTTTGCGACCAGATAAACCAGATACAGCATTCTGACAAAGTAGCAGTCAGGTGACAGCAATGTTCTCTCTCTACAAGCACAAGCTCATTACTATGATAAACCTGTGGTAGAGATACCAGGTGGATTTCAGTTCCCTGCAGTTAGCAAAAGTCCTCTGGGATTGATGGGTACAGGCTTTGATCAGCTCAGAGTTTAAAGGAAGTCTGTATTCAGCTGGAGGAATGGATTATAGTAGAGAGCGTTATCATGCATGACGTGCTTTGTTTACCTAATTTATGAATATCCTTTCTCCATAGCTAATTTATTATATATTCCATAGTACCAGAGTAAGATTTCAGTCTTCAGTCAACACTGATCAGTAACAGGACCCACTCGATTACCACAGAGTATTTCACACACTGCTTGAATTCTTATAATTGGTATCACTTTAGTTTAGGTACTGCAAAATACATCTACTGTATTACTCATTTACTCTTATGTAATAAGACCTTAACAAGGCTTCTTCTTGTCTTTATAACACTTATAAAACATCAGTAGATTGGTTATTCATCTCTGTGCAGTGTGGCATATTGACATGATGGTAAAATGACTTGATAATGCGAAGGTCTTATACTAAATTTGTAATATCAATAGACGTGTGTCTCAGGTAAGCCACCTCAGAGCACTCCAAAGTGAGGTTTTGTTAGTATGTCACATTGCAGAGATCAATAAACTCATTACTTATGCTTTGCAAGGGTTATGAAGATGCAAAGAAGTGTTTGTTAAGGTCTTATTGCATAATAGTAAATGAGCAATCGATGCATTTTTGCCGTACCTAAACTAAAGTGTTACCCTATAATTTGAGGTATAGAGATGAAAGTCATCAGTTGCACATTTCTTTACTGAGATGGCTGACTAATCCACCACCTGGGAACCATGCAACACCACTGTTGGCGACTTTAAATTTTGCCTGTATGAGTGAACCTTATGAAAGGTTGCTTCTTGTCTTGTATGTAATGCCTTCCTAATAAATTCCGGTTCCTTGCAACCCAGAATTGTAGTAAGCTGGTCGAGAAAATGGTGGATGGGTGGATGAATAAATTATTAGTTTAAAACTATTTATCTGAGAGATTGGGACTGTTTGGAATAAGTTGGTATATTTTAATTTTTCATATATTAATTAAAGGAACACGAAGAGGAATGTCTAAGTACAAACACGTCTTTTTTGTTAGCATATGTGGACATTTTTAATTTTCAAGGGGATTTAACTCCCTGTAGAATGGCACTGACTGATAAAAGCCAGCATGGCTAAGCATGAAGGGGTAGAGTGGTTAGAAATGCTTTTGATCCCAACTACTCTGATATGCTCCCTGAACCAGCTGGCCGGTGCTCATTTTGTATCTTTAATGGGAATAGAGAGATTTTTTTCTGAAGGAAGTGAATCAAGTAGAGTTCTGCACGAGGCTTCCCATCCATTGTATTATTAATTTGTGCTCCTGGTTCTGTATTTTCAGATGGTGGCAGGCATACCTGGTTGATGTATTCACTTGGGGTATACAAGGTTAAACAAACTAGGATGCATTATATCACGGTCCATACAGTATTTTGTTCTTTTAAGATCGGATCATAAAAATGATGCCAAGGGACTGACATAGTGTATTGCATTGGTAAGCATCTGTGTATGAAACGGCATTGTGTCATCTGAAAGTATCTGAAGGAGAAGTGCTGGTAGTTGCTGTTGAGTGTCCTCTTGGGATGCCTTTATTGTGCTTTTTGACCGTTTGTTTGCTGACACAAAAGGTTTTCCCAAAGGCTTTGGCTAATGCAGCACATTCCTTGAGGATGCAAACTAGTTACTAAGTAACTGCTCCATCACCGCCTCTCTGACTGCTCTCTCTTGCCAAGAGTATTTATCTGCCCAAAAGCCTGAATAGTATTTAACATTAACAACAGGAACTGTCATGTAAATAGACCAGTAATAAGCTTGTTAGGGACCTGCTTGAGAGCAACAGAAGTGACAGAAGTGTTTTTAAATAAAATAATGCACGCTTTGGTTCCTTAAACCCCAATAAAATGTGCATTAGTTACACAAAAACTGGCAGCATTTTTGAAGTTAACCTTAAAGCAATAAGTAAATGCATTTTGTTGTTACTTTGGAAACGCTCCTAAGTTTAATCTGGCCTTTGAAGTTCTTCTGTATTTTTTTTCACATTCATATGTGTTTTTTTGATGAAAAACTGCAAAACAAAATTTGCATTTCAAACATTCCGCCCAAGGTTTTATTTATTATATTGTATTAAAGGTGCTTAGAATTGATGTTGGACCCCACTCTGGTTTGAAATGAAGCTGGCTGAGTTTTGATTTGAAGATGCTGGGCCAGTTCTGTAAATTTCAGTTCTGTGTTTCTGTGGGATAAAGACTGCAGCACGAGCTTGGTTTGTGTGGAATGGCAGATTGTTTGCTGCATCTCCTGCAGATATTGTGGTATTTCTTTCTGCAGTTATGGAAAATATGTTTAATTCTGCATACTGAATTGGGGTTTTTACTGCCAACTATATAGCATATACAGGTAAAAAAAGAATCATATTTTTAGAAACTCACTACTTTAATCAGAAAGACTTAGCTGAAACTGAAGTGATGGAGACTGACCGCCCTGCTTGAAAAAGATTTGCTCTGATTTGGCGTAATGGATATCGGGTGCACTTTACTATATGGCAGGTAGGCCACAGCTGTAATGTGTAAAGAATCTCACTTATTATCTAAGCAATTTGTCACTCAAAGCCTTCTTTCACTTTTACACATTGCTATGTTGCCTCCTTGAGAAATGCCAAGGTCCTTTCTTCATTTAGCCTCCTGAATCCCATTTAGACTCCAAATGAAGGCAGCATGGCCCTAATGATTAGATTGGCAGGCTTTCAATTCCAGCGTGACTCCTGCCTTATTGTATGTGCCAAGGACCAGGGCACAAAAGTAAGAAATGACCTGCATTAACTTGTGTGACCAACCTGCAACAGAATTCTGAATAAAATAATGCTTACAATCGATTGAAATAAAAAAATGAATTACACTTTACATTTTGGACTGCTGCTTTAATGTATTTAATAATTAACAAGTTTTATTAGCTAGAATCATCATTTGCTGACTTTGTTAAACTACTACATGCCATTTAACACATTCAGTAATGTTTTTCAGCATATTACCGAGTCTTGTAGGCTTCTGTGCATGTTGCTCATTGGCACTCAGAATCCTGACGTCAGGATGAGAGGGAAGAAACTGAGGTAAACCTGTTGGAAGTGTGACACTTTCAACACCTTTCAGTTGATGTGGATGAATAAAATATTGTCACTTTGGAAATGGTCTATAAAAATTAACCAAATAAAATTTAGGTGCTGTTTTTTTAATTCATTTTTGTTCTTAGTGCACCATTTTTAGAAATGGTTAAGGTTAATTCCAAGTTTAGTCTCCACTTTTGTAATTAGGCACAAAACTGTATGAGCAAAAAATGCAATTTCCAGTGCTGTCATTTATCCTTGTGGAAACACTTGCTATTAATGTGCATGGACATTGTTATTGGTCATTACATCTCTAATAATATCTTTACTAAACCTACTAATAAGTTCAATAGGAAACTACTGACCCTCTCTTATTAGACTGATAAAAATGAATTGTGATGGTGTGGGTCAGCCTCACGCTACCGGTTCCTTCCGGGGAGCCTCTTGAAGCCACCACCGCTGAACATACCCAAGGGATGAGCCAGCAGATGAGGACACTCACACAAAGCAAGGCATAGGTGCATTAAAGTAATTAAGCATTTTTAATAAAACAATCAAAAAAAAGTGTCCAAAGGTGCAGAGCAAATCTTCAATAAATAAATAATCTATAAAAACATGGTCAAGGTGAAAGTTAAAAACAAATAAATAATCCATTGAAATCAGAGGTTAAATCCAGAGACGATCCTCAAAATTTTGAACCCTGAATACTGCCCTTTTAAACCTGGCACCTCCTCCCGTTATCTCATTCAGAACTCACAGGAGGAGGAGGAGGAAACACTGACTGACGGGTGCAGTCAACCAACATATCCTGGCTTCTTTACCTGCCACCCTTCCATCAGCATCTGTGAGACAACCTGTTGAGCAATATACATCTCTCCCACTGCTCAAACTCGGCTCTTGCAGGAGACACCATCAATTGGGCCACTCCTACTCCCTGGCAATCGCTCAGTAGGAGTGCCCTTTCTTCAGCTACAGGATCATGCAGCTATGAAGTGCACTCCTGACCACCTGCCTCTCACTCCTTGCAGCATGGGCACTCTTGCTCTCTCTTCAAATCTCTGTCTTCTCTCCATATAACTTCTGTCTCTCGCTCGTCTTTCTCTCATTTGCCAGGGTAATTTTCCTCCTTCCGCCTTCTCTTTCCAATTCTTTTCTGATGCCTTCTTACTGTACCTGCTCCTTTTTTATCTGCCTCTGTGGGTGCAGCACATCAATCGTAAACTGCGGAAAGCTGATTAAGCAATTGAGACAGACTGCATCTTCATGTGCAGATGTGTCTCACTCCAATTACACTATTAATCCCCAGCAGCTGTGTGAGCACGCACACCCACAGAGATCGAGCTGCCCATTCAATTATTTATTTATTGAAAATCTGCCACCTTTTTCTAAGATGTGGACCCAAATGGATGAAGCCAAATTTATTGTTAATAACAAAATATTAGTTGAAATAATATGTATGCCATTGAAATTCATTAGAACATTAAAACACTCTAGGACGAGAACAGGCCGTTCAGCCCAACAAAGCTCACCAGTCCTATTCACTTGACTTCACATCATGTCACCTCTTAATATTCTTTTGCTTAAACTGTATAGGCTCAGCTCTTTTAATCTTTCCTCATAATTCCATCCCTGTAGCCCTGGAATCAGCCTAGTCGCTCTTCTCTGAACCTTTTCTAGCACTGCTATGTCCTTTTTGTAGCCTGAAGACCAAAACCGCACACAGTACTCAAGATGAGGCCTCACCAGTGCATTATAAAGGTTGAGCATAACCTCCTTGGACTTGTACTCCACACACTGTGCTATATAATCTAACATTCTGTTAGCCTTCTTAATGGCCTCTGAACACTGTCGGGAAGTTGATAGCTTAGAGTCCACTATGACTCCTAAATCATTCTCATAAGGTGTACTCTCGATTTTCCGACCGCCCATTGTGTATTCAAACGTAACATTTTTACTTCCTATGTGTAATAATTTACGTTGACTGACATTAAATTTCATCTGCCCAAGCCTGCATGCTATCTAAGTCCTTCTGTAATGATATAACGGATTCCAAATTATCTGCTAATCCACCTATCTTGGTATCATCTGCAAACTTAACCAGCTTGTTACTTATATTCCTATCTAAATCATCTATGTACCGTTTTCCCCGAAAGTAAGACCTACCCCGAAAGTAAGACCTAGCAGTAATATCTGATGTACCGCTAATATAAGCCCTCTCCCGAAAATAAGACCAACCGCTAATCCGCCATTTTTGCATCTGTCCTGAGAGCTGCTGTATTTAGCCTAGAGGCTGTCCTGGTTACAAGGTAAGGCGCTTTTACAAGTACAGTGGAACCTTGGTTCACGAACGTCTCGGAACACGTACAAATTGGTTTACGACCAAAAAGTTCGCCAAACTTTTGCACTCAGTATACGAACAAGCCAGTTTCCCTTTCGGTTTGTGCGTGCCGATGATTTCTGCACGTGTTCAGTCTCTGCCTGTGCATTCCCTGTGCAGCAAGCGAGAGAGAGTGCTACACACACATACACACACACGCGCGCAAGAGAGACACACACACACACAGGCGCGTGAGAGAGAGAGACACACACACACAGGCACGAGAGAGAGAGAGGGCTGGATGCATAAGGCAGAGAAGGCAGTTAAAGAATGCACCAGGCTTGTTTTTGTTTTCACTTCTGTTTACAGCGATTGGTTCGTAGCGTGCATTGTTGCAATGTTACTTTTCTTGGTGGTTTATTAAAGTACAGATTTTTCAAATGTTCATTTTTTTCCCTGTGCTTAAAACTCATTAAAAAAAGTGTTTTTAGCAAGTGGTTCGTAGCGCTATAGCGTGAACTCTTGCAGTGTTAGTTTTCTCTGTTGTTCAAGGTTTTCTCAGTGTTATTCAATGTTTTTATATTTAGTTTACTTTTACACTGTGCATTCTATGGTATAATTAATTATATTTGTGCTTAAAAACTTTAAAAAAAATTTACATACAGTTCATACAGTCTGGAACGGATTAATTGTATTTAAAGAGAGAAGAATAGATCAGATAATGATTCCTGCAGGAATGACAGCCTATCTCCAGGCACTTGACATTGCAATAAACAAGCCATTCAAGGACCATTTGTGAATAGAAGTCAATGATTACATTGAAAACAGAATGGATAGAAATCAGTGGGGGACCTTTGTGAAGCCTAAGCTGCAAGAGGTGGTGACTTGGGTGAAGAATTCATGGGATAAAATCACTGAAAGCTGTGTTGCCCATGCACTACGAGCAGGTTACCTGGACAAGAAGTGTTCATTTAAGGAGAGCAGTGTTGCTGCACATGAGAGATGGGGGCCATTAATTCTAAAGGAATTAGAGTCAAAAGAAATCAAAATGCATTTCATGATTGTTTTGTCTTTGAATATTATGTGGTCCTTATAACATACAATATATGAATACTGACATTGTGAATTATTTATAGCTTATGCAGAGCTTAAAGTTTAATTGTTTTGACACATGTAGTTAAATGCATAATACTTTTAATCAAGGACAAGTCAAACACTATCATTTGTCTTTTCATATGAAAGACAATAAATAAATGCCACAGCGCCCTGTATGGTATTTAAATCTTTATACTAGCCTTGTAAGGAGTGGCTATTTTAATGTAAAATAACAGTCATCAGTCCTTAACATGGTTCCTGGTGTTCATTTAGACTACATTTTATTATTTACAATACATATAATAGCTGAATTTTTAATCCCCTAGCAATTCTAGTTTGAGTCATTATTATTACAGAATTTATAATTAGCAGACTAACCTGAAGGTTTAAATTGAGAAAAGGTCATGGCCAGCATGAGTATACAGAGAAACATTAAGCCAAAGCACCAAAATGTTAGCAGTAAGTTGTAAAAACAATGGATTATTGTGGGGAAAAAGGATCAGGGGATGAATATTGAGTTAAAGGTCTAGAAACAGGAACAGATCAAAACCAGGACAGTCAAATCAAAAAAATTAGTAACCAAAACTTATATTGTCTAAACAAAACTCATAGTAAAAAATACCAGAATCAAAAAGCAAAAGTACTTGAACCTAAGAAGTTTTTTTGAGCATCTCTTCAATCCACTGTGGGACGTTTAAGGTTGAGCACAGTCATTGCAGAACCCTGATGATGTTACACACTGCATCACCATCAGTTTTGTAATGGTCACCTCCAGAAGCATAAAGTCATATCTAGACAAGATTTTGAAATATTTTAGTCAGAGTCTCTGCATTCAGTGAAGGTGGAGCATTGCACCCCATCTCCCAGCAGATGGTGCTATTGTTCAAAATTGAAAACCGTTATAAACTTACCTCAGTAGATTCATATACAGGGGGTCCTCGGGTTACAACGTCGCGACATACGACGTTTCGAGTTTACAACACTCATTCCCATAAAAACTTAAAATAAAAAAATTGAGACGTAAGTGTTTCGGATTACGCTGTTAGCATCGTACTTACAGACTTACGGGGGTGAACTAGTTTGGTTGCGGGTGGCGAAAGTATGCGGCATATGAGTGAGGGAGTTTGTGAACTACAATAGTTTTGTTGCATGCTGTGAAAGTGAAAGTAAAAGTACGCGGTTTATGAGTGAGGGAGTCGAACTTACAACGTTCATTCCCATAAAAACTTAAAAAAAATTGAGACGAGTGTTTCGGCTTATGCCATTAGCGTCGTACTTACAGACTACGTGGGCAAACTAGTTTGGTTATGCCCAGTGGAAGGATACACAGTAACACAGCAAGGGAGTTGGCGAACTCGTTTGGTTGCACGCGGAGGAAGTGTTCTATTTGTGTTGCTTTGTTTGGCAACTTTTTGGCCCTTATCATGGCTCCTAAACGAAAGTCATAGTCTTCAGATGGTAGTGTTTCGAAGAAGAGGAAAGCAATCACGATGGAAGTGAAATTAGACATAGTAAAGAGATCAGAAGGAATAAAGGTAAGGAATTTATTTTTACACTCATTTTTTGTCATTTTTTCTGTTACTACAGTACAGTACAGTATATTTATGTCCTTTTCCTTTTTCTGTGGCTTAGTTGTGTTTTTATGTTCTAGATTATAATTTTGCAAATGTGTTAGGATAGGTAAGTGACTTAGGCTAGGGTGTGTTTCGACTTACACCAAAATTTGGGTTACATCACTGTTGTAGGAACGGAACTGTGTCGTAACCTGAGGACCCCCTGTACTGTATTGTGAAATGTTTATAGCAAAGATAACTTAGCCATCACAATCTTTTCCCAATGCTCAATGCAATTTCTTATCTAGAAAAATAGTTTTCTTTTTGTCTGGTGCCCCTAGCTTGCTTCCGTGTTGCTTAGGGAGGCCCTTCTAGCTCTGGCATTCTAGCTGTACCTTTGCTCATGTGCAGCATAAACTTTTCAGTTCCAGTTCAGTTAAACAATAACTGGAAATTGATGCATTTGTTGTTGAGTATTTGATGTTGGTTAAGATGTCTTGTAAAACTGCCCTTTGGGGACTTTACTGTATTACAATATGGTGTTGGTTTGTGATGTTTTTTATAGCGTTATTTGGCTGGCATTTTATCATCACTGGTGCTGATATCCTATTACACTGTGAAGCACGGTGTCTGTCTAATTTAAAAGCAAAACAAAAAAAAATTAGAAAAAAATGTTCAAACTAAAATAAAATGGTCCTATTGGGTGCGTAATAGTTGTTAAATATGTTAGTAAAATTATTCTTCCCATGCTCCCATTTTGCACAAATATTTAGTCCAATTTTCGTTCACATAACAAATTAGGCCAGCATTAAATATAAGTTGACATCACTCTCAGCAAGAGGCACACACAATCTTTAACACATGGAAATCATTTCTGGACAAAGTAGAGTCCTTCTTCCCTACAGAGAATTAGAAAAAGATGTAAGTATACAAGAAGAGGTGTCCTTCTTATACTTTATTTTGTGTGCTTCTACATGTCCCACATGCTTTTCACAATGTTATAATATTTGCATAAGTTATAAAGATAGTGTTTTATCATGGAAGGGTTTGGGGTTGACCTTAACCCAGCTTTGTAAAACAGACCCATAGGTATGTCCTCCAATGCAACTCTTCTCCTCTTACCCTTGGACTCATCTAGCTGGGAAGGAAACATCTTACACCTGAGAATTAAGTTAATCTTCTCCCAGGGCTGGTTGCTACTGTGACTCCATACTCTGCCCTCTCCCCAAATTTCAGTATAGAGCAACAAGACTGGGGAGTCAATTTAGATATTACAATCTTTTTCAATATTCTTAATGTTTCCAAAGCAGAAGCAAAGCAAATAGGTTTGACAAATCACCATGCAACCTGAATGCTTCAGCAGCTGTCAGAGATGATGCTGGCCAATGGCCTTTAGTCTCTTCTTAATGACTGTGTTTTTCCTGTTGTTGTTTTTTCTTCCTGCTTCTCCTTGAAGCTGACTTTTTAAAGCTTGACAGGGCCTAGTTGAATGACCCTTGCCCTTCTTTGACCTTTCTTAAAATATAATTTTTTGCAATGTTCTTTTACAGCAGAATTTTTTTTTTTGTTTGTTTGTTTTTTTTGCTGATTTAATTTTCTTGCCTTCTGATGTCTAACATTTCCAGTTTTATTTGAATAGAACTGGCTGATTTCGTAGAAGTCAAATGTTTCAGTAAAAAAAATTGAAAGAAAGAACTTTCAGTTTAACACTATTTAAAATTCTTGTCTTCTCTTTGCCTTGTCATTACTTTTTAACATCTTAAATTTAAACAGAAATTTAACTATCGAACTTCTCAATGGGTAGCAATGCCAGTAGTATTGGCATTAAAGGATACAAAAAAGGATGACATTTAAGAATGAGAAAAGGTGCTGCAAGAGCTGAAGACTGCAGTGTTGAGACTCTCCAGGACTCTCCAGGCTGATTCCTGACCAAGGACTCCAGAGCTTTCATCTATAACGCTGTATGGCAGTTAGTGGAGTACAGACAAAAACAGAAATGTGCGTCCACACAAAAAAATCCAGATGCATAAATCTGTGTGTACACCAACTTCCATGTTCTTCTGCTACATAAATCCCTGTCAGCGTGAAATGTAACACTCCTGCCGCCCCACCCCGATTCCTCCCAGAATTAAACCGCTTTGAAAATGCAAATCAATATAAATAGACCCTTATTTTTTGCATTCTGGGAAAGACAATAGCAAAAGCACTGGGGGAAAAACATGAATTTCAGCTAATACCATGTGGAGACAAGGATAAATGTACTATTTGTTGGTTTAAGCAGTGTTATAAACAACAAAAGGAAGTTGATCGAGTGACAAATATAGTGTACTCTATGTGTGTGATTCACTACGTGCTTCTTAAACTGGCTTTCTCTTATGCTGACAGGACACAGAATACATTACATTCATGATATTACAGCTCTCTGAACAATTTAAATACAAAGATGTATACTTTATATCATTTTTATGATGCTAGGAATTAAAGCATATATAAAACATGAGGCCACGGTGGCGCAGTGGTAGCGATGAGCTGGTGCCCCGTTCAGATTGTTCCTGCCTTCTGCAAGATGCTTTCTGCGCCATAAGCGACCATCGATGAAATAATTTATTGCAGCAGTACTATCTCTTTCAAACTCAACCAATTGCCACACAATCAGCTCTGTAATAAACGGTAAGCCATCTGTAAGCTTAGAATGCAGATTCTTCAAAACTTTTAAGGAACACTGAAAAATCTCAGTACTACATGTTTAATTATTCCATCCATCTATCCATCCAGGGTCGTGCCATTCCCAGCAAGCATATAGTGCGAGGCAGAACAAATCCCTGAACGGGGTGCCAGCTCATCACTACTGCTGCGCTACTGTGCCCACAAATTTAATTATTAACATGATACATTATATAAATGAAGTTAAAATGTGTCTGTATAACGTAATATACATACTTTACTGCATTTCATCTTAAAAATGATATCAAGACCTCCAAGAAGGTAGCGCTTGGAAATCTAAGTCAACTTAGAAGCCAGTCATCATCATGTGTAAATGCGCACTCTCTTCTTTTGAATTGAATTGAATTCCTTTATTTTATTGTATGGTACAATGAGATTCAATATGTGAATCCTTCGTAAACGTATTTTTCTATAAAATGATAAAATAACAACAATAATAATAATAATATGATAAAAAAAATGAAAAATATACAATATGAAAGCATAAGTGGCTCAGATTACGCAATATTACAACTGTAATGCAAGTTTACAGTGAGGTAATTGTACTTATAAGTACAAACAGTTCTACCAGGAGCACTTGATGGACTGATTGAGTGCTTTTATAGCTCATGGGATGAAGCTGTTTCTGAACCGCGAGGTCCCCAAAGGAAAGGCTCTGAAGTGTTTGCCAAATGGGAGAGTTCAACTAGACAGTGCCCATGGCTGAGGTAGCTTGTGCTAGAAGCTGTATCCCGATAATTCTCTCTGCTCTTGACACAATCTGCGGTAGAGTTTTCCGATCAGCTGCTGCTGTGATTCCACACTCAGATACAGTGGGTTAAAAAACTCTGAGTCGTTCACTGAGAGTAACAACGCAAAAGCAACTATGGTATTTGGAATAGTTTGGCCATTCCGTGGACCATTATATTGTTAAAGGTTGATTACAATCAGATGCCTTAAACTAATAAATGATATGCAGCTAATTGCAGTGTATTTGATAAAGCTGCATCAGGGATGTGAATCTTAAAAATAAAGGGAAACCACACAGGAACAGTAACACTGTTTGATGCTGTGTGCCGGCAGTTTGCAAAACCAAGGTGAAAACTTGCGTACGCAATGGTTTGAGCTGGCGTGAGAATGTGCGTGGCATTACACCAAGTTTAGTTTTTATACATTATGATGTAAGCATGGAAATGGCCGTATGCAGTATTTTTGTGCGTACACACCGGTACACATGGCCCCAGGTCTCTGACTGTCTGGCTTGTCTGACTCCTATTCTACAATATGGTTGGGGTTCTATAAATAACTGATGGACAAATATTGTTGTTTTTTATTTATGTTAATTAGTTTCTATTTTGTTTTTGATGTATTTGATCAAATCTGTATCCTCATATGTGATAGTTTAGTATTTAGTGAGTAGTATAATCTAATTTTGAGAGTTGTTGCGGAGCTCTGCAACTGCATTTGGTTTAGGAGTGTTGTGCAAGAACAAAGTAGTTTGTTCTATTGTATTGAATTGAGGTGACAATAATAGATTTGCCATGTAGCTCTGTGAAGATGTTTGCTTGTATTCTGTTTTGTGTGCAGCATGTACCCCATTTTTTTGACACCCATTGTACACCTAACCTAACTTGAAGGGTGTCTATTGACCTTCCCATGATTTCTTCAATTTTTTCCTATAAGGTTTTTTTCCTGTCTTCTTAGAGAGTCAAGGCCAGCTGGGGGCTGTCAATAAACAGGGCCTGTTAAAGCCCAACGAGACATTCCTTGTGTGGTTTTGGGTTATACATGAAATACACAAATGTTGTTGTCATAGAGAGGTGTCTGCAGAGGCAGGAGCTCAGAATAAACAGTCAAGCTAGAGTGGAAGAGGTGGAAGTCACTTGTTCTTTTCAAATGGAGCATCACAAACATTGTGAGGAAAACAGTTTATGTTTGTTAGCAATAAGTGTTTCCAAATAATTTTGGAAATGTTCCAGTGCTATTCCTTGAACTGTTATCCTTTCGTGCTTATAGAAACTCTGCTAGCTCTATTAATAGGTCAAATCTTCTTAACATTAACACTGGTGTGTATTGCTAAGTCAGTAGTTTTAATCCCGTGCTTACTATGATGAAAATAAGACGTTATTTGTCAAAGCAAAAGTTTTCTTTTTATTGGATTTATTGAATGCAAGAAATGTGCTTGTAAACGGGAAAATGAAATCTGTATATTTAATGATGTTAGTTTACTGCAGTTATTTCTTCCAAATGGGCAGATGGCAGTTGAAATTATTAAAAAAACGTAGCCTGTTTCATTGTTTATTTCTGGTTTGAATTGAATTGGTTTAGTTATTTTACAAATAGTGCCGTTTTTGTTTGTTTCAATGAAATCAAAAACTCTACTACTATTTAATAGATTACTTTGCAGCAGGTGTTGCTTTGGAATAATTTTAATGCATTATTTTCTATTCTTCTTCTTTTGAGTTGCAATAGGACTTATTGTTACTACAGTCACAGCTAAGCTTTGACTGCGAATAATCAAAAGCATTTAGTATAGATTTATACTGCTTTAAAGGCCATTACCATTACTTATTTTGCACTCTTATATGTCTTCTTCCCTGCCAACAGTTAAGTCAAGCAAATGACGATTAATTTTCACTAATGCTGATTAAATTAGTCTAAGCTGAAGTGAGGCTGGTACAATGTAAATACCAAGAGGGATGAAGGATGCTGTGGCATGAACAGTCAATGTCAAGCACGCATGTCTTCAGTATTTCAGTTAACTTTGCCACATTTTGCAACACTCGTCACATTAGTGTTGGCCTGTAATTTGTAACAGGGTAATTACTGCGTGTCTGAAGGACAAATACAGAGTTACTTGAGCCTGCCTTTCACCAAAGTCACAGAGGGTATGCAGGCCCTTATCTGTCTGTCTTGAAGGAGTAAACATTTGTCTTCAGGCGATGGGATGACATCACCCAACTTGCATTTAATTTAATGACTCATGTCATCACATACGCCCATTAACAAGTGATGGAAAATCAGAAGCTGAAATTGCCAACAAAAATTGACAGTGCCAACCATGTCTCACAAAAAAAGAAAAAAGAAACAGCTTTATTATAAACCAATAAATATGATTCTTTCAAACCGTGATAATTTGATATACTTATGTGCTAGAGAAGCTTTCATTTTGCAAATTCTAAAGTCTCCTTTTATTCCTTCTCTTTTTCTTTAGAATACAGTATATACGACACTGTCAATCTCCCTATCTTTATTTCCAAGCCCTTGTACATAACTGCTGAGCATTAGGTTGCTGATTGCTGACTATAGCAATGGCAAGTTATTGAATAAGCCTGAATATGATTTTCTGCTTCTCCACTTAATTTAAAAATATTTTTGGCATGTTTCCTTCATCTGGTTAGAAATAAATGTATGGCTTTTTTTCATCTTGTCAAACATCTACATTTTAAGAGTTCTTGTCTTTGCCTGCCTAGCATTTTATTTCAGTTTACAATTACTGCTGCTCTGCACAAAACAAAAAAATGCTAAGCAAGTAATGCAAGATGGATTTTAAAAATAATACTTTGATCACGTACATGCTGTATGAATAGCTGTAAAGAGAAAGGAGACCTGGGACAAGTTGAAGCCACTAGTAGCAAAGAGTGCTGTGACTCCATATGGCTGGAGTTGGGGATTTGAGGAGAACCCAAGTGCCAGAGGGGTGTTAAAATGGAACTGCTGAACTGTATCAGAAATTTCTGACAACCAACTGAAAATGCTCATTAAAAGACCAGTGATATACATGGAATTGACCTGAATTAAAATCAGTGCACAGGTTCAGCCCAAGGGTCTGACAAAAACAAGATGAAAACTAGTCCACTAGCCAGTTTTCTTTGGCTAAGCTTTATGCTGATCTTTTTGCTGAAAACCTTTACATCTCAGGAGGGATCCACTAGGCGCACTTTTATACCTTTGGCTGCTACCCTTTTTAGTAAGAAGAAGCCCTTCTCCCGATCATGAGCATGCAGTACAAGTTGGCCACCAGCTCAAAGAGGATGTCTTTAGACACCCAGAGACGTAGACAAAGATAATGTTTTAAAAGGAAGGTTGTGGAGGCTTTTTAAGAAATGATGATGAAAAATAAATCACAGACCTTTTAATCATTGATCAGCTCTGTGCAAGGATTATTGCAGAGGCACAAACTCACTGCCATCTGCTGAGGTGTTTGTGCTGTGCTTCGGGCCAGTCTCTTCTTATAAGTGTACACACTTGTTCCCAAGTTGACACTTACACCATTTACCGAAATGTAAACTTTACAATAAGTGAGGACTCTTCGTCTTTTAATCAAATCTGATTATGAGCATGCAGTACAAGTTGGCCACCAGCTCAAACGGACATAGACATCAACAGCATGTACGCCTAGTGGCATAGATAATATTTCAAAGTGAAGGCACACCAGACATACAACCCTCACAAAGCTAATAACTGGCCCAATGTCTGTAAGCAGAAACATTTTTAAACAAGCATGAACAGGTAGTTTTGAAATCATACAGAAACTCTTCTATCCATACTCGTTTTATTCTGAGCAAATGTCTTAGTGAGTGTGACAGGTGCATTAACTAGTGTGAAGCCGAGGCTCAATCTTCTGCCTTTAAACTTGTCCATCACAACACACACGTATGGTGATGCTAGAAAATATAGCATAAACAGCTAGGTGTCTGCCTGCCATTAAACGACACTGGAAAGAAGCTGCCTCACACAAACAGGAGAATATATAAACTCCTTATGTATAATTTATTTATTTAGTTATGTATTCATCTATAAATAAAGCTACCTTAGGTTAGGACTTCTATTTACACATATATGTTACATAGAACAGTATGCTTTTTTGCTTTCATTAAAAATATGGTAAAATATCATAGCACAGATGTTTAAACTTTGATCATAGTTTGTGGGAAAAACAGATGTCTCAAAGTTTGCTTTAATGCAGTAATAAACTCATTCATTTCATGACAGGTCTTTCCTGTTAACAATATTTTCACTTCCACTGGCAGTAACAATAAATGAAAATGAATCACTGTATTGCATGTTGAGATATTTGGGATATATGTTGAGATAAAAATCCTTCCAACTTACATACAAGGAAGAGTTCAGGTCAAGGGCCCCTCATAAATAATGAACCACACTGCAGCAGAGAGCAAAATGTGTACCCATCAAGGATCTGCAACACATGCAGTTTTGCTTAGAATAGCTGTACAGTTTACTGTCAATTCAATATATACTATATTGCATTTTACATTTCTTTCTTAGTAAATAAAAAGCAGAATACTTCCACTCATCTCATCTAAAAAAAATAACACATTTCATTCTGCTTGCTGATAGAAGAAGCCATCCAAAAAGTGAGATTAGAATGGTGCTGCTCTGCCAGCTGGGGCTTTTGTGGTGTCAGGTATTTATATGATTTAATTTACAAAGCGCTTCTCTCCAGCCCCAGGTGGGACTGGAGCACAGCAAACCAAATGATTTCCTGAGGCTTGCAAAATTAGAATGGGCACAGGGCACCACATGGCTGGTTTATCTATTGGCCAAAATTCTTGTAATATAAATGTGCTTTTAGACTTATTATTGAGGTTTTTTTTTAAGTTTATAAAGTGAAATAAAACATACTAAACATACTGTGCTGTTAACTGCTGATCAAATTAATAATAGAAATTAGCCACCTAAATGATTATTTGCTTTTGATTTTATTTTAAATATAAATATTTTATACATTTTTCTACATTTTCTATAGAAATCATTTTTAAATTGCATCCAGTGGTAAATTATGTCATTCAGTCATTTAACCATTATTTGATACGGGACTCTTTGACACTTTAATTTACCCATTGTGAATACTAAAGACTCCAGACATCGAATGATGTAAAAGAAAGCAAAGCTAAACAAAGACATGCAAAGTAATCACACAAGGAGAAAACAAATACAGAAAGTGACCAAAATACAAATAAACACACAAAAGTCACAACTGTGCTGCCCTAATGGCCTACTTATAGCCACTGTCTATAAGGTGGGGTTGTTTGCCCATTTGCCCTCCTAACAGTGCCACTTCTGGCTTCTCAACATCCCACAAATCATGCACTTGTCCTTGTTGTTCTTCCTCCACCATATTGGAAAGACCTCAGACCATGAGGAGGTGCTATACCGAATCCCAAGATCTTTTATGAGCAAGCCCAAGGTCAAAGGCAACCATATTTTTATATCTGGAATGCCAGGTTAGGTTTCCACCGAGCTGTAGTTCCTTGATTCTTCATATATGCCTTAAAATGTCAGATCTCCAAGGTAGCTCCACACCTACACTATTTGAAGGGCAGCACAGTCATGTACCCTCTGTCTTCTTCATGTTCCTTTTGCCCATTTGTGTTCAAGAGGTGTTGCCAACTCTGCCACTCTTTCTCTTCCTCATTCTCCCTTTTAACAGAAGGTAAGTCAACCTTGGTATCTACTGGGTTGGCTTTCCTGGAGTAGAACTGTTTGCTGCTCTTTAGGCTGCTTCTCTCTATCGTATAGCAGTGCCCCTGCCTGCTGCTATCCTTCAAGGACATTTAGCACACAGAGGACATGCCTCTCTGAGATGAGTTCCATCTTCTTACACCTGCATCGCAACTTTTCTCAATGTGTGTTCCCCTCTTAATACTGTGGCCTTGTCTCTGACTACTTTCTCCAGCCTGTAGAATCTGTTCTGACTGTGTCAACTCTAAATCAGTTAGCAAATAGTTTGGATGTAATTTACAAATTGGTCTGGCCAGAATTTAGCATTGGGCAGCTATGAGTCAAACCAGTTAAATTTAAATACATTTTTACACATGAACGTGTTAGATATACACAAAGAATGTAAGGCTTTCAGCTATAAAGTAAAAGAAAGTAATTTTAGATAAATCTCTTCCTATTGTTATATTTAAATTGAACAGGATTTATTGACATGTTTAAAATTATGAGGGGAATTAGTACAGTTGATCAAAAGTGTTAATTTAAAATGAGTTTATCAAGATCATGGGGACACAGTTGGGAACATGTTAACGGTAAATTTCACACAAACATCAGGACAGAGAACTATAGAATAAGTTACCAAGTAGTGTGGAAGACATTAGGAGTTTATGGTGAATTGACTGCCACTATCTATGACTCTGAATAGGGCAAGAACAGGCTCAACCAAGAAGGGAATTTATACCATTTAATCTGTCTTGTGGAAAATACATTACAACATTTCAAATTAAAGATTACCTCATTTCCTCATTTATATCTGCTGATTGTATAACATTAATTGCAGTGTAGTGACTTTAAGTTACATAGTATTTTTTACAGACAATGTATCTATTTAGATGAATAAAATATATATTTTTATTTTAAAGGACATTGAAAACGTTACTGAGGAAATACTCCCAAGCAATCTGACTTTATATTAACAGTGAAACCAAAAGCAAATACCAGAATATATAGTATCACAAACTCTTCATTTGTTTGACATAATGGTACTGCAAATTAATGCAGATGATACCAGTAACTTAAAGAATATCTTTGAAAAAAGCAAAAATACAATCTAGCATTCTGGTTTTAAATTCTCATTAATGATAGACTAAATAAAACAATAGTAAATTTCCAAAGTCTGGATATTGCCTTTGTGGACTTCACAAGTTCTGTTCTGTCATTGTGTGAGTTTTAGCTGGGCATGCCTGTTTTCATCCCATTATCCTCAAAGATGGACATCATTAGAATAGCTGTCAATTGTAAACTGTGGGTGCAGACATGGGTGAGTGCATGAACGAGGCTTGTGATGGACTGATTTGGTTCCTACTTTCTATCCGATAGATGCTGCAAAGGTAGTTTCCAATTTCCTGTACTATTGGATTAGATTACGTCATGTCATTTTCTTAACCACTTTATTCAGACCAGGGTCCTGGGGGGTGCTGGAGCCTATCCCAGTTAGCACAAGGCGCAACAAAGCCTGGACAGGGCGCAAGTCTATCTCAAAGCAAACACACATTCACCACACACTAGGGCCAATTTAACATCACCGATTCACTTATAATCCATGTCTTTGGACAGTAGGAGGAAACTGGAGCACCCTAACGAAACCCATGCAGGTGCAGGGGTAAACAGGCAGGACCCAGGACACGAACCCTGGTCTCCTTACTGCAAGGCAGCACTGCTACCACTGCACCACTAAAACGGAAATGTTTTATGTTACACTGAAATAGCTAAGAAAAAAAACCTGGAAAATGTGTTGACATGTTATCCCAAGTGACTTTTTAACGTTTGTGTAAATGTGCATTTCCCTTTTTCACATAAGAAGCTCAAACGCCTATTGTCATTGTACGTTGTAATATCAGCTTCCCCATCTGTCTGTCTGCATGAGATAGTCAGCCCCCAGTGGACCAGTTTCATTGATTTTGGGGAAATCACCATCATCTTAGCCATTTGCGTGTGTGCAGTTAGATTTCAGCATAGATCGTTACTTACCATCAGGTACTTTTTCAAAACTGTAATGCTTAAGAAATATTAATTACAATTATCCATAGACTCTCCACAAATAACAATGGTACATTGCTGCCATTTTCAGATCAGTTGAGTATTTATGCAAGCTTTTCAGCCATCAACAGCCTGTTTCAGTTTATAACTACATTATATTTTAAAGTGCAATTTGAAAACATGTATTTTATTTACTCTACTAACCCATGCAATTACATTATATCATCACTGCATTATCTAAATTTGACTCATTGTTACAAAAAATTTAATAAGCAAAGAAGTGACATTCTGTCTTTGATAAAATAAATTAACAAAAAATTTATAATGCTCCTACTTTTAAAAGTGTTAACTAAAGTGAGTCTCTGAATGCACCTGAATGTTACACTCTGCGTGCTTTTTCTGACTCGTTTGCTTACAATGCCATAAACTTCCCAAACTCTGTGTAAGAGCATATCAGCCAATGCCAGTTGTTTTAGTGACATTTAATAAAGTGCCCTACTGTACATGAGTTTAATTTAAACAGAACACCAGTGACACTATACATGAATTTAACTGCTTGGTTCAGCAAGTGGACCTGAGCTACCAAAGATTAGTCACAATGAGTGATAAGTCCAGTGACTGTCAAAGGTCTGGTATTCTACATTATATGACATTTTTAAACTGTAGAAATTGAACATTTTAGAGGTTGATACAAATTTGCTAAATACACCAAATAATTAATCAAAATCAAGAGCTTCACTAGTCCTGTATGTTTATGTGCAAACCATCCTCCTCTTGAAATTTACTCTAGCTGATGTTCTTTAGCTGGAAACTCTCTTTGACAAATCTGTCACTTACTTTAAACCACCAAAGAAAGTGTCCTCATCTGCTATGACACAATCATTAAATCTGAATCACTGACAAAATCTCTTACTGTTGAACAAAATAAACAGTTGCATTGTGCACATACTATAAACATCACAGCAAGATTTATTTCCCTTAACGGACCCTGCCCATCCATTTTCACAGGATGTCAAGGAACTGGAGCTTTTCAAATTAGCCATGGGGGTAATCTGAATGGGAAGCCATTTTCCTTAGATTCACACTCACGCTTACACTGAATAAAAGGGAAACGACAGGTTTTTTCATTTACGAAAAAGTATTTAGTTTATATTACATGTATTGTTTATGTTCCACTTTGAACATAACTCAATCATGTTTCATTTATTGAATCTTGTGGGATGTACAATATATAGTATAATTTCAGTCATTTAGGCAGAAGTCAAAATAGTTATATTTAGTCCTCATCGGAAGTGGATTAATCGTAACCAGATGTTGGATAACTTGGCAGTAATGTCATGTGACTTTCAAAGAAGCAACAAGTTGTAGGTTTGAGTTATTGTCGCCGGTTAAGAGCAAAAGGTTAGTGAAATAACGCAAGAAATATTTAGATATTCATTTAAAGCATTTGTTCACACAGACTAACATTACTCTGTTTTGCATTTTTCCTTGTATTCTCTTTTAATGTTTTATCAAGCTACGCTCACTAACCACAAGTCAGTAAATGTACAGTACTGTTGTCTAGATTTACTCACTTAGTACAGGTACATTTATGTACTAAAAAAAACAAAATGTTCTGACTTTCGTTACAGGTCAACTTCTCTTAGCATTGCTGTTCATTAGTACTATCATATTGCTCAACCAGATAAATATTATTAATACAGACAAATAAATAATACACCCGAATACAATACAATGCAGTTGCGGAAACTGTTCGTTTGAAAATAAAAAAAATATATATTTTGTGAAAGAAGGTGCCAAGTAGCAATTTTTGTACTTTATATTTTACTAATATTCAACATTTATTCTATAATATATACAGTTAGATAAATATAAATAAATGTACAGGGTGGGCCATTTATATGGATACACCTTAATAAAATGGGAATGGTTGGTGATATTAACTTCCTGTTTGTGGCACATTAGTATATGTGAGGGGGGAAGCTTTTCAAGATGGGTGGTGACCATGGTGGCCATTTTGAAGTCGGCCATTTTGGATCCAACTTTTGTTTTTTCAATAGGAAGAGGGTCATGTGACACATCAAACTTATTGGGAATTTCACAAGAAAAACAATGGTGTGCTTGGTTTTAACGTAACTTTATTCTTTCATGAGTTATTTACAAGTTTCTGACCACTTCTAAAATGTGTATTTTATAATATAACACTCTGTCCAAGGTGCATTTTGTGTTCATGTTTAGCTCTACGTTGGTCATGGCATTCTGGTACAACCAAAGTGAAGCAGTGTTCTTGTACAACTGTTGTACATTTCAGATTTTGAATACTAATGTTTTGTATTTTTGTTGGTTTGTATTGTTGTTTACCAAATAAAACTAGTTTTAGTATAAGTAAACCTGTTTATTTCTTATTACTAACTCTGAACATGAACAATAAAATGATAATGGAACAAGTATAATTGACATCCTAAAAAGGTTATTGCTAAGTAACTCAGTGAGGTGCATTTTTTTTTAAATTTATAAAACAATTGTTAAAATATTATGCTTTATTGAAATGTTCATTTAACATAATTGATTTAATAGAGAATGAAAAAGTTTCATTCAATTTATATAAAAATATCATGTTGTTTCAGCATACAAGATGTGATCAAAAAATACGGTGAATGTTTTAAAAAAGAAATGCTTATTGCAGTAAAAAATTTACTACTAAACTACTAGTCACCCTCAAAATGCTCTCCTCCACTTCGAATGCACTTATCCAAACGCTCCTACCACTTTGCGAAGCAGTTCTGGAAGTTTTCTTTCAAGAATGTCTTTAGTTGGGCTTTCGTGGCTACCTGGATGTCCTCAATAGATTGAAATCGTTGGCCTTTCATGGTCATTTTCAATTTAGGGAACAGCCAGAACTCACACGGTGCCAGATCCGGCGAATAAGGTGGATGCGGACACAGCGTAATGTTTTTATTTGACAGAAATTGTCATGCTAGAAGGGATGTGTGACAATGTCATGATGAAGAATGAAACCGTTTCAACATTTTCCTCGGGTATTGATATTGAAGGACATCCTGATCTTTTCTCACCTTCAACTGAGTCCAATCCATTACAAAATCAATCAAACCACTTGTAAACAGTCCTGTTGGTGCAGTGTCACCATAAACCGATTTTAACATCTGATGGGTTTCCTGAGCTTTTTGCAATTTGAAACAAAATTTCATGTTAATGTGTTGCTCGATATCCATTATTAACGACAAACTTGAAAAACACACTTGAACTCAACAGTGGATTACAAACGACTGAAAGTATCAAAGAAGTTGAAACTTGTCACAAACTAGGCTCTAGGATGGACATGTCAGAACCTGCATTGAATTGTTTTGCGTTATTCTTGGACAGTGACCTGCATCAACATTCACCATACTTTCTGATCACACCTCGTATATTCATTTTGTACATTAAGCATAATTTAATTATTTTTGATAAAAACAATTTTATTATGTGCAAGTGATGTACATTTTTTTATTCTAGTCAGACATGCCATCTTTTCAATGTACACCCACTTCAGTAGAATACTGTCATCATATATTTAAAAAGGTAGTGAACTACAGTGGGAATCAAACCAGGGTCCCAGTGCTAGAAGTTGTCACTGATTCTTTCTGTGTCGTAATATGTTTTTGTGAAAGCTGTGGCATGTCACTGTCTATTTTAATGGTTAATTTTAGTGTATAATGAAAAACATTATATGAAAAACATTAATTTATTGTATGCATTTTTTGTCTGGTACATTATTTTAAGTATAATTGGATATGTAGGATATGAGATCACTTTAAAAGAAGTGAAATACAAAAACTGCATTATGAGTTAATTTCTTTGGTACATAAATAATCAGTAATATAAAATCCATTGGTGCCTTTTTCATGAAGAGTACTTTACAATTTATTTAAAGCCACTATAATATTGTTAATCTGAAAAAGCATATGGGTTATTTGGATTGCTATGTTAATTCTGGCTATCTGGTCAGCCATAAAGTATAAATGCTATGAGGTGTGTCGTTTTCACATTTTCATACTGACCATGGACCAATTATAACTCTCTTCTAAACGCTCAAAGCTTGTCTTTAAACCACTGAAGCTTTCCGTTTACTTTTTTTTCAGAATGCCATATAATGGAAGGAGACATGCAGATATCCACTTTTGCAGATGTGGTTTGATTTTGTTAAATCAGTACAGTAAACCTACCGTTTTAATCTGAACATAATTGTATAAATATCTTTTCATTTCCATTCTCCAGCCTGGAAATAACGCTGGGATAATTTAAATGGCAACTGTTTTGTGATGTTTCTATTTTCAGTCAGGGAGGCATGAGGAACATTTGAAAAACTGTTACAAATTTGCTAGAGAATCTTTGCATCTTATCACTTGAAGTCAACAAAATTGGAAAGCAATGTGAGAAAAATGTGCTTGACACTATTTTTTCCACCTCTTGAGTTTTCAGTTTTGCTTTCATTGTAAAATTATTTCAAGTGTCTTTTCGCTAAATGTATTTGGTTCTTTGCTCCAAACACAAGGCAGGCTCTAATCATTTCCTCTACATGCTGGATTTCCAGTTTTCAGATCTTAGGAACAATGCTTCAAACATCACTGTTGACCCAGTTAATGAAGCTTCTTTAGTTCATTTTCTCTATCTTCTCCTGTGAGTACCACACACACACACTCCTTTTATTAAAGTCGAGAATAATTGCAAGCTTTTTAGCCTAGCAATAATAAACACACATTTTTTTTTTAAGTCTGTCCCTTTTCACACCTGCTTTAATACATTTTCAAGCTCTCTCATCAACAGATAAAATAATTTTATCACTGAGCATTTCCTGACCACAGTGCTACATTATTAATCAAATGATTCCTGCAGAGATGCACGGTAAAACTTGTTGATGACAGGCAGAATGAAATAATTGCAAATTCCACAAATGAACCTTACCTTTTTGGACTGGACTTACAGATTTAGGCATTTTTTTAAAGGCCCAATTATAACTGATAAATCTTGAACATCCTTACTATTTACTGTAAGAAAAATATGGGAGGGGGGCACTTGCAAAATGGTTATGTTTGTCAGTGGGCCCTGCAATGGGATGGCTCCCCATCCTGGGCTGTTTCCTGCCTCACACTCTCACACATATGGCCATGTAACCCAAACTACATGTCCATGGGATGTGGCAGTAAAACCCATGAAGAAGACTTAGAGAGACATGGGTAGAACGTACAAATTTTACACACATATCTCCAGACAGAATTCCATCTCAGGATAATTGATCCATGAGGCAAAAGCGTTAACCATTTTGCAAAGGTGTTTTCACCATTTAAAAAAGATCTTGAAATATCATCAAAAACCTATACAGTTATCAGTGCAATTATCCATTACAATTGCCCAGACCATGGAACATCTGTAACATAGTTGTAGTTACATACCCTGATGTTTTTATTACATTTTGAAAGTACAGATACATCATAACTATGTAAGTACACTTGTTTTTGGATCAGTGATAAATTGTTACATTGTAATTATATAAACTATGGAATAACAATGACAACTAAGTAATTAACTATAGCGTTACTTTGTATTACACAGTAAGTTCACAGTAAGAACTCGTAGTTACACTGTACTTATACAGGTAATTACATAGTAGTTACAGTGTAATTATGGACAATTAATGTAAAGTGTTACCCATTTTGGATTTAAAAGAGAAGTATTAAGAAATGACCACATAAATATAAATGGAAAGTAAACCATTGTGTCTTTCTCTGGGTGTTACTGCTGAAGACACTGTGTGTCTGGTGTGGTGGCTTTTCCATCTGCCTACCAAATATCATTTGGAATCTTTTCAGTCTCACTTAAGGCTATGTCACATTTGATGTCTTTTCCAACAATTTTCATTTGTAGCCTTCATTTACATAATCTTAGCGAGTGGGAAGCAGCCAGCAGTGAGCGCCCATGAAGTTTAGTCGCCGAATGTGACATACCCAGCAATTCCCTCCAAATAGTATGTGACTTTGCCACAAAAAATCCAAGCTGTTTAGTCACAGGGGCAGGCTGTACCTGCATAGGAGCTGACAACGTATGAACGCTCATTAGAAAATATGATGCATTGAATCTGGTGAGGAGGAATTAGGGACATGGGTGTTTTGGATTTTAAAAACAGATGAGAGGTTTATCTTTCTGATTTCTTGTGTTTTACATCCCACAACTGAATGAAAAAAAGGAAAATAAGAATAGAGATTGTGGTTGAACTTGCCATACCTTAGTACAGCACTGGCTCTTTTAGGCAGCACACTAATGGGTGTCAGAAAAAGAGGGTAAATTTGCCAGGCTTAGTGATTTTCATGTTCCGGCAACAAGATAAGCAACCGCAGTTGGCAAGTCTGATATATCCTGTGATTACAAGTTGCGTAATGTGACACTGGCTTTACTCGCTTTTTCTCTCTTTTCTAAACCTAGGCTTTGCTTCCTTGTGAAAATAAAGTCTCTCTCCCTACTCCCTACTCCAGCTTCTAGACGTTCAGTGACTTTAAATACCATTCTAGCTACACTACTGTACAAGCACCATAGTTAAGGACAGTGGTCCTTCTTCCATGTGAATACTAGGCTATGTCTCCCTCTAGTGGGCTCTGACTTGGCAGCACCCTGTTTGACAATGAAGACCAGAGTAGCTCAGGAGCTACTTTGTCAAAAGGAAGTGCACCATGGTCCTATATGCTATCTTCTGGGACCATGATCTTTCTTCAAGCCAAGGTGCTTCGCTACATTTAACTGTCTTCTTTTGGAACGTGCTCTTTCTCAGGGCCGGCACCTCCATTAAGGCGAATTAGGCATTTGCCCAGGGCGGAGAGGGGAAAAACCCAGCTGCACGGGTTAGCGACCGAACATTCAGCAAGTGCACTAATAAACGTGGTCTAAGGCACAAAATAACCTAATACCGGCACTGCCCCCTCCCAGCTGAAGGTACAAAACAATAAAAGAGTGCCTGGGACATCAATAGTCATAACCACAATGAACTAAGGTTAATGAGGGCACACAACAACAAATAAGGTGCACAACTGTGTTGTGTTTTTTAGTAAAACAATTTAAATGGTCTCTAAAGAAAATTGCCTTCAAAAAGTAATCGTTAAAAACAGTGCTATGGTGACTAAATTAAAACCAATAAATAAACAAATTTCTCGATAAATAAAATAAGACCAGGAATAAACCCAGTGCCAGAATTTTCTCCTTCCATTTGTTGTCCCATGCGTCTTTCTCTCTCCTCGGTCTGTACCTGCTGGAATGCTTGGAGCCCTACTCCATTATCCTGCCACCATCCCTCAGTGCCTGCAGGATGACCCTTGGAGCACTCCATCCTCTCTTGCTCCTATGCTTAACAGGAGTGACCTGCCACTAGAGAACCAATTCTCCGCTTCACCTTGGGGCATCCTGACCACTTCACCTCCTTTCTTTTGCACCAGCTCCATCCCGATGCTACACCCATCTCATCTTTCTTTTGGATTTTTCTTTCTTGTCTTTTCCTTTTCTCTCACTCCTTCCTCCTTTCTTCCCTTTTGACCTACTCAGGCCCTTTTTGTATACTTAGTGAATGCAGGTGCACTACAAAATCCATGGAGTGTCAATGACGAACACTGGTCCCGATCAGCCTCCTGCATGTGATTACCTAATTTGCTCCTTTCTTCCAGTAAACTCTTGTCTAACTCACGCTATTTTTTAAAATATCCTGTCACCAGCTGTCTAACATCTCAAGAAATGGCTGTGTTCTTCTGCCATGGCCACCTTTTTCTCTGTCATGTGTAAATGATTACATATCTATTCACAAAGAGAGTAAGCTATACTTCTGCCATTCCTGTCCTTCTGCACCACAATATGTTTTTGCTGGACCCTATTCTTGCCTTGTATCACCTTGTCTGCTCTGCCGTTCCCATTATCACAAGATGTCTTAGTACTTCTGTGTATTTAATATAAATATGGTGTTCATAAGAGTATAGGATCCAGTTTCCTACAATGCAATATTAAAAAAGCAGATTCATAAATGCATTATGATATAAATAATACAATCAACTTTCTGTATATATGTTATATACTGACTTCATACATATTTTATAATACAGTGATAAACTAGCATAAATTCTTTTTTAGGTCCTTTTGAGGCCTCTTTGGTTATTAATGGGTTAGTAAATGTGCAAAGAGTAGAGCATCTATTTATTTGCCTCTTTTTATGCATGCACACACATCTGCTTACATTGGTAGCTTTTCATATTTCTTGTTTTTTAGCATAATTCTTGTCTGACATTTATAAAACATGAATCTATCATTACCTTTTTGGTGAAACTTATTTAAAAGTGGAGACCCCCTCTCAAAGTTCCCCACTGCCTATTTTGTACAGATAATCATATCTAAGCTGCTAACCTCTAGAGTTTCCATCTCCTAGTATCACCCTCTCTTGAGTAATTTTAACTAATGCCTAAGGAGTTATAGTGTAAATGCTGAAATCACAATTCCACTTACTATCCTAATACTGACTTAGTGTCAGTGCTTTATTAGCGGTAATATCTGAAGATTCATACAGTGCATTTGGGATTTGTAAACGCATGTCTTATTACGAGGAGGCGTTTTTGTGTCTGAATCTGAATGGGGTGTGCTTATGGTGGCACTTTTGTATGTAGTCTCAGATTATTGTACCAAAATATAGGAATTAAAAGTTTCCTGCATTTGTGATTGTGTATTTCTTGCTTCAGAACAAAATTACAGTGGATTTTGACAACCTCAAAATCAAGTATTACGCTATCACTGATTCACATTCACAACATTAGGGATCCATAAAAATTTGGAGATTCATTCTCTCCTGACCACTTCCTTCCAGGACCAGTCTGATTCAGCGGTCACAGTCAAGAGGGAGGCTGCAGAGGTCAATAGTTGCAGAACACCTCTCCAAGATAGCCTAAAGTCTGACTGGTCTCCACCACAGATGAAAGAAGGAAATGTAACCACCACTGAGTAAATCAGAATAAATAATCAAAGAGCTGTGCAGAGTAGATCAACCAAGGCAACCAAGGACTTCAGGACATGTCCTCCTCTTACAGACTCAGAGAATTAAACCCATTTAGTCTCGAGCAGAGGTTAAAATCCTCAAAGGTACTGATAAAATAAATCCAGCATCATTCTTTCAATTTAAGGGTGAATCACACAGGTTTAAGGTTTAAGATTTCTTTATTTAGTCATGAAATTTGCCTTCTCAGTTGCATCTAATAACAGACAGAATGAGATAAAACAGACAAATAGAAACAAGAAAGGTTAAGGTAAAACAGTTAGATAATACATATTTAAACCAAAAAAAAAAAGGTTACAGGATATATATCAAAACTGTAATCATTATCTCTGATATTTCTTATTGGAAAGTCATATGGCACTAGGAAGAAAGGAGTTCCTGGATCGATTTGTGTGGGTTTTCAAAGCGACTATCCTTTCTGATTTACTGAACTTTAGTTCTACATGTAATGGAAGACTGTCATCAGTTGAGATAATTTCCAGTTTCTTTAACATTGCCCTCTGCCATACACTAGTCAATTAATCTACATCAGCCCCAATAACTTTAGCCGCATACTTCATAATCTGCTGGAGCTTTTTTGAGTTTTGGTTTGTCAGACTATTAAACCAGGCAATGAAACTGAAAGTGATCACAGACTGGATCATACTGCAACAGAAGGACAAGGTCCTTGTCTACTTTAAATAGTCTGAGTTTATGGAGGAGAAATAAGCGCTGGTTGCATTTAGAGAATCATTTTTTTGTATTTGTATTTCAGTTAAGATTGTTATCTAGGTAAGTTCCTAAGTTTTATATTCAGTCACTATTTCCACCTCCTCTCCCAGAAATACAATAGGTGAACGTACAGATTTCTGTCTCTTAAAATCAAATATCATTTCTTTGGTCTTTTTTACATTCAGAGTGAGAGAGTTTTTATTGCACCAGTTTACCATCCAGTCCACTTGATTTAGATCAGTGGAAATTATAGAGCAGTGCATTAAAAACTAAAGCCAGGAAGTGCTTCTTTACACAAAGAGTTGTGGGACTCTCAAACAAACTATCAAGATGTGTAATTGAAGCAAAAATCTTGACAACCCTTATAAAGAATCTGGATAAGATATTAGCTAAACAAATGAGCTTAATGAACAGAATGGTCTCCTCTCATTTGTCAAACTTTTTATGATTGTGCATGAAAGAGAAATTTGTTTTAGGTCAGGAAAATGAATTCTTCATGAACAATTAAAGATGACTTCTGAAATGAAGCATGTTGTAAAGAGAATCCTAAGCTAAACTATTTGGACTCGGGTACATTTAGGAGGCATCTCATAAATGGAAATAAGACTTAGATATGTCACTGTAAAAGAGAGTGCAAACAACAATTGACACAATGGAAGCTTGGTGATTCTTAATACCAAAGAAAGTCGGTGTCAGAATGATTATGTGCATGTTTTTTTGTTTTTTTTTAAGGGGGTAGTCCATAATGAATACATGTCTGAAAAGGTCCATATAACAACCAAATATTACATTTACAGCATCAGAAAAATGGTGAGTAAGGTTCTCAGCCATCCACCCTCTGTTCATGAAAATGCCACTGCAACACTCCACAGGTTGCAGACACTGCTCTGTGAAACTGTGCGTTCAAACGGATATCACGCTCACCCTACCTGGTTTTGTGAATGTTATTACACTTTGTAACAAAGGTGCTATATTGCGCCTGACCCGACACAGATTGTACAAGGGAGGCACATATAGAAATAAATAAACTTTTTTATTACTATTTATTACTAAACACGTCTTCCCCATGTCCCCCAGCCACAACACAGTCCCAAAGCACGAAGTACCACACCAAAACACTCCTCTCTCTTTCTCTTCCACCACCACTCCTCCACAAGCTTTGTCCTCCTCCTCCTTCCGACTCTGGCCGCTGAGTGGTGGTTGCTGGCTCCTTTTATGGCCCACCCAGAAGTGCTCCAGGTGCTTGATCACCTGTTTCCGGTTCCCCCCCCAGGTGGGGCTGTAGATTCATCCAGCTGGGCTCAGGGACCCATGCTGAGCCCCCTGGCGGCCACCCCAGGTCCCAACAGGGCTGTGGAGAACTCCATCTCCCATGAAGCCCTGCGAGAGACTGAGGCACCACTCCAACCCAGGGGGGCAGCCATCCAGCGTCCATCGAAGGGGCATCCCGGCCGGGCATCAACCTTCATTAGTGTGCTCAGGCATTATGTTGAAAAACAAAACTCATTTTTTATTTTTTAATAGACCAGACACCTCATACATATTTAGAGAGACACAGTGTACTCATATATTTTAAGGAGCAGCTTCTAAGCGTTTCCCATTGGTGTCCCCAAACAATCACACCTTATTCTGTCCTCCTGTTTTCTTTTTCTTTTTAGGAATCACCCTTTCTTCCTGGCAGCCTCCCCTTATCGTCCATCCATCATTATCCAACCTGCTATATCCTATCACAGGCTCACGGGGGTCTGCTAGAGCCAGTCCCAGCCAACATAGGGTGCAAGGCAGGAAACAAACCCCAGGCAGGGTGCCAGCCCACCGCAGGGAACACACACACACTCACCAAGCACACACTAGGGACAATTTAGGATTGTTAATGCAGCTAACCTGCATGTCTTTGGACTGTGGGAGGAAACCGGAGCACTCGGAGGAAACCCACAGAGACACGGGGAGAACATGCAAACTCCACGCAGGGAGGACCAGGGAAGCAAACCCAGGCAGCAGCCCTATTGCTGCACCACCATGCCGCTCTCCCCCTTATCGTTTGCCTTCTAATTCCAATTATGTACCCCAGACAGGCTGTCGCCGTTTGCAATGTCTTTGCACCCTGAAACACTAATTTGATCTTCCAACAATTCATTGCTGTCTTTTGGGCAGTCTGTGCTTGGATACAAATACACTGTACTCATTCTAGACCATTCTACTGCAAAAGATCTTCATTGGAATATGTAGAAGGGATAGCGATAATTGCCTGTATTTGGGAGGTAATTTAATCAGATAGTTTTGTTAATTGAATTTAAATAAAGATGTACTATAAGCCAGCACCACTGTAATATTTGTTTTCTAATAATTTCTAAAAGCGTAAGAATAACTGACTGGGGGCAAAGTTATTGTCTATAATATTTCATCTTTGTTTAGTTTACTTTACATCAATGCCAGTTTCTTTATGGAAACCACCGCTTACAGTGCAATTACATCCTAAAAATGCTTTCTATTTTTATAATAGCTCAAGCAATTAAGAATGTGATTTATAATTAGCTTCTCACACATCATCTTATTTATTTAATCATTGCTTCAAAAGTTGATGTTGTTCCAGAATGATCCAAGGATTTCTAATTATTTGTATTATTATTCTAGGCATGATCAGCCAGAGCTAATCTAATCATTCATCCCTGTCAATGACATTATGTGCTCTGTTCTTTCTATTACAGACTGACCCGTTTCTCTTCAGTGGACAAACTTGAAAGGCGCAGAATAAATACCTTTTATCATAAAATAATCTGGTGTTTAACATTAATTATGCCACATTTATTATTTTAAAAGGTAACACTTATATACCGTTTAATTATCAGTGCCTACAGTACAGGCTGAAATAATATAGTAGAGGAAAGTTGCTTTCTTTCAATGAATATTGACTAAAAATTCTGATTTTCTCCAGGTAAATTCACTCATTGCTTTGTTGCATTTTTTTCCACACCATTATATCTTCCAATTGGTTGATTTCATTACCAATATTCTGATTATAAGGTTGTCACTTGAGACTAAATTATATAATTGCAGTGTTTGTCAGATGCAGGCTGGATGTAAGCATATGTCTGTGTGTTATCTGTGGTATGCTAAATAAGCTAACAAAAAATATCTGCCTGTTTATCACATTTATGTTTATGTGGAAACCCCGATAGTCATTCTAATACAAAATATACAATTTAGTTAACAAGCACCTAATGTAAAAATAATACATTTAGTGCCGGATTAAATTGTATACACTTAGGAATGTATGTATAGAATATTTCAAAAGTAGTGTCTAACAGGCTTCAGTCTTCTGAGACCCTTCACTGGATTAGGCCACATGAATATAAATAAACCAATGTGCAAACTTTCATTGAATATCATCTCAAACCAGTTTAATCCAGTTCAGGGATGTGGGGAAGCCCAAGGCTATACATAAGACGTGAACACCAGTCCACTCCAATGGAGATAAAGGCACACACCTTAACTCACACTCAGATATACACCACTATACACTAACACCTTAAACTTGAACATCACCTTTATAACTGCAGTATTTTGCAACTGTTTATAAAGAAAGTTGTTTAATTGATATTATTTGTATGTGATGTTGTTTTATTTTATAAGCAGCTCCAAAGTTATCAAGCTAAAGTTCTGTATAATAAGTACTAACAAATGAAAGCGATTCTGATTCTAATAATTTACAGTCAGGTTGATGGATGTCCTTGCCATGTTAGCAACACCACTGTTGGGATTTGAGCTCTTCCGCCCTTTCGGTCCTTGATCAGTAACATACTGGTCGGATATTTTCTGGTGATTTTTACAAAATGGCTGTATTACTTTCAAGTTCCCACATGAAGGAGTGGTTTTCACTAAAATATAGCAAAATGTTTCCCTTTAACTTTAAATCTATAATGGCTTTGATGAGGCTAATACTTTGGATTAAACTTTTAACTATTAATAAGCTTAACTATTTTTAACTATTTAACTCTTTGAGGGCTGAATATTTTTTCAAAAAAACGATGGTTTCACACAGAAATCAACATTAAACGTCTGTTGCTGCATGCTGTGGCTGCCAGTTTGCCAAGAATGAGCGGCAGGCTTGCTGCCAGGCTGTCTTTGCGTGGCTAGGACAGCAGCAGCAGCTGCGGTCACGGTCGCAGTGCGTTACAATCTGATAAGTGGCAGTCCTCCCTAGCAAACATCGTCAGTACCACGACTAACTGGGGACCAATCAGCTGAAGCTGGAACCTCACATTCATTTTTGATCACCTGTATCAAAATCTGAGTCCAACAAGTCATAGTCCAGTTCAGAGATAATAGGCCAGACGTCGTCCACGGAGTATTTTGCTTTTCACATTCACTTTAATCTCTTGCCAGATATCGGTGCCATTTTTGCTGTTGTGAGCGCAGGGAATCTTGGTCAAACCAGTGAATCTAACTTTCCTTCTAGAAATGAGAGTTCAACGTAACGGTTAGTTTTGTCACAGTTTACAGTTGATTACCATTGTCAACTCCTCCTTTTGACAAAAGTTGACATCAGCCCTGAAAGAGTTAATGAATTAAGTTCACTTAACATAGTTTTGGCTAACTCCAATAAATAGTAAATTATTCTTTATCTAGTGTTTACTATTCTTTCTTGTCAATTAGATATCTTTCAATTACTGTGCAAGGAATAACCCAAGGTAATCAGAAGGTCCTGGGCTCCAGTGTTGGCTGACCACCAAAATCTTGTTTTGATTCAATGGAATATATAAAACGTTAGCTATGGAGAATGCTATCACTTAGGATATGCATGTCTTAAGTTAAGAAATTGCATCATACATGGATCCTCAATCTGCCAACAAAATCTACACCACCTTCTACTTCTTGAACAGCCAGTTTTCATAACACATATGCTCTTAAACTCTGTGTGAGCAGTACTAAATTGGCTATTTCAGTATGCAAATTAAGATAACTTGCCATCCTTCCATAGACCAGCTCCTTTAATAGCATGCAAGGTTGAAGCATCTCAGTCTGAGCATGAAGCAGTGCTCCCCTGCAACATAAACACTTTCCACTGCCTATTCTTCACATAACTAAGACCAAAGCAAGCACTAATGACAGGCCGAGTAGGCTGGAGTGATGGTCTCTTCCATATTTCTCAAATTCTGTCACCCAGTCTGGCTCCTATAATAATTTCCTGCAAATCCAGTAACAGGCATTGAGTGATTTATTTCAAGTCACACCCCCCCACCCCATATTTTTGATTTTCAGTTTTTCAGATGGTCCAAGCTGTTAACTGGGGGTCCCTGGGACAGTCAACATTTTTGAAAGTCTATGTGTGTTGTGAAAATTATGTTTGGAGATTAATTCCTTAAACTTGCAAGGAGATACTCAAGAATCACTCATCCAGTTAATTTTAATAGATGTTCAGGGTGTAAGGTTTGAGATTCACTTCTCTCTTTAAAAGAGAATTTTGCTAATCCACAATCAATGACATTTGGTCTTAAATAATATGCCCCATCCTGGATTTTTCTGCCCTTGCCCTCACTTTTCTCTAGCAGAGGTTATTATCGCTATGATTAATGACTGAAAAGTATTCTTAGCCTCTCACTGGAAGTCTCCAGATGCTCTCTTCTTTAAATTTACAGAAATCCTCTTTTTTAGTCTCAACATGAAGTTGGAGCAGCAGAGCTCAACAGTTCATTTGGCTCTAATAAGGAGAAATGTGCATTTAGTCAGTAGCTTCCTGGCCAATGGTCAGCATAGAGTTTCCAGCCTTATTTCTTAATTTTTCTCTCTTCTGTATTTCTTTATAGCTTTGGAGCTTACTTTGCCTGTCACGACTCTCTTACCAGTCTGAACACACATTAAGGATGACAGGGACTTATTCTGTTACTATTTTCATGTTTGAAATGTTTGACTTATATTGATTTCCATGGCTGATAACTCTTGTTTAAATTCAATAAAAAGTTGATCACAAAAAAATTTACTGTATATGATATGCCCAACATTTTGGAGTGTTTGGACCAGCTGGACATGGCAGTAATTACAAGAAAGAGCTTCAGTATTTATCAGTATTAATATATTTCACACCCCAATATTGGGAGGTGCAGAGTTTGCTATCCAGTTGCTTACACATCTTCTGCTTTAGGTCTAAATCCATCTTGACTGAGATGGGTGTACATTTGATAATCAAGTCCTGACTGAGCCATTCTCCAAGGAGGCTGTATGTTGGGTTGCGGTTAAAGTAAAACTAACAAAGAGAAAGTTGCAATTTCCAATTATTTTCACTTACCGGTAATTGATTTTGGTTTCTTACCATTTCAAGCCCAATATGGAATTGCAGGGAGCTGGGAGCTATGCTGGCAATACCAGTTGCAAAGAAGAAATCAAACATGTAGGAAATTTCATTCCATCTTGATACTTTATAATTGGGTCGATTTTCATCATGTAATTAAATGAAAATATATTTTACACTTCATTTCAGTAATGCTGATTTTAACAATCAATTTTTAATGTTTTTTTTTTTTTCTCATTATTTTTATTTTAACCGTTATGAATCACAGTTGTTATGTGAGAATCAACAAAAATAATGTTTTGCTTACCAATAATTTTAAATAATGTAATAAAAATTCAGACAAATATGCCAAGCTACAAAGATGATATAGCCAACCATTATGTTCAACATTTACAGCATAGTTTTACATGTATTAGTGTGAAATTTCAAACCATGCAATTTGACATCTGTAGTTATATTAAAATAAACTACTTGGAATAAAGCAGCATTCAATTCCATAATTATACCCCTGAGGATTTTGAGCGAAAGTGGTACAGCATTTTATCAAAAGCAAGGCAAGAGATTGTTGCTTTCAAATAGCAGCAAGTACTGGCAGTTAAAACAATGCGTGTACGATAGGCATATGACTGTAATTTGAAGTCTGTTTTACATAAGTTGCCTCCTGTGTATGCACACTTAAAGAATGAGGATACGGAGCCAGTAAGAGTTGCACTGTGCTGGCATAGGTACATTTTAATGTACTGGCAAGTAGTAGTAATACAATCCGCAAACTGGCATCTCTAAAGATTTATAAGATTCAGTTGCAAGCACAGACAGCTTTAAATAACACAAGACATGAACTTAAAACGCTGACTTTGATCTGCAATACATAGTGTGTAATACATAGCTCAAAAAGGCAGTGCTAACATAGCCTTTAATCTTAAAAGCAGAAGTCATTCTGGGTTTAAAGCCTTTTACTTCTCATCGCAATGAGTGTCTGAGATCCAACAAACAGTAACATATTCATCATTCTGTCAACAACATGAATGAGATCATATATATCAGATATATTACATAAGTAACAAGAAAACATGCAAAAATTGCACATTAAATAAAATGGGTGATTTACAAAGAAAGACTAACCTTATAATTCACTTTGTAACCCTAATTTCTCCAATAAACTATTACTGACAACCAGAGCCCATCCTGATGTTGAGTAGTAGACTTCAAAAATACTGGACTGAATGTCATACCTTTGCAAGAGACACTTACACTGCAGTGTTAACAGTAATCTGTTAACCTGACCTTCATGCACAGGAACAATTAGGAAGGCTAACAGAATGTTAGTTTATACTGCATGATGTGTAGAGTACATATCAAAGGAGGTTATGCTTAAGCTTTATAACGTGCTAGCAAAGGCATCACCTGCAGTACTGTATGCAGTTTTGGTCTCCAGGCTACAAGAAGAATATAGCAGCGCTACAAAAAGTCGGAAGAAGAGCAACTAGGCTGATTCAAGGACTGAGAGGTATGGGGCTATGAGGAGAACCTGAATGAGTTCAACCTTTTTTAGGTTAAGCAAACAGAGATTCAAAGGTAACATGATTGAAGGTTTTCAAATTATGAAAAGAATAATTCATTCAAAGTGAATTGACCACCCTATATACAGTAGGCTCAAAGTATGCCCTGCAATGGGGGAATTGTCTCTGGTGGCTCTGTTTATGGGAAAAAGCAAGTTCAGGAAATTATTATGTATTAGTATGTTTCCTCTGTTCTCATATCCCTAAACCTCATTGAGCAGGTACAACTCAGAGATAGATGTCATTTTTTGTGCTCTCTGTTAGTAATTCCACAGTGGATCACGGCTATTTACTTTAAAATGAGTTCAACAAGAATGCAAGGACACAGTTGGAAACTTGTCAATTCCAATATGTATGGCAGGAAGTGCGAGCCGGGAGAGGCAGTCAGCCACCACATTGTTCTTAACCTTGACATGTTGGATGTCTGTTGTGAAATCTGATATATAGGTAAGATGTCTTTGCTGTTGGGTAAACCAGGGCTCAGTGAGTTTGGGCATTGCAGTGGCTTGTGGTCAACAAACACAGTAAATGGATGACCTTTGAGCAAGAAGTGGAAATGGCGGATGGCTAGATACAAACTCAGTAGTTCACAGTCGAAAATGCTGTACTTGCGCTCATTTGGTCTTAAATGTCTGCTGACAAATGCCAGTGGTTGCCAAGCTTCGTCAGCCCACTGTTCAAACACTGCCCCCACTGCATGGTCTGAAACAACAGTTGCAAGAGCAAGTGGAGAATTGAACAACAGGTGCACGAGCATGGCCGACTCTGCTAAAGCATCTTTGGTGTTTGTGAATGCTTCATCTAGTTCTTTAGACAATATAATAGGGAGGCTGCATAATGAGGGCTGCCCAAGGACTGAAGCAGTGGTAGAAACTGACCATACCCAAGAATACATGGAGGGTGCGTACAGAGCAGGGTTGTGGGAAATTAGTGACAGCAGAAACTTTGGAAGGCAAAGAAGTTGCACCCTCCTTTGAATTGCGATGTCCCAGGAAGTCTATAAGAGGCATTCCAAACAGGCACTTAGCAGGATTGGTAATCGGCCCATGCAGGCTAAGGTGCTCGAACAAGACACGGAAATGAGCAAGGTGTTCAAATCTGGAAGAGCTAGCAATCAAGATGTCATCCATTTAGAGAAAAAGGAAATATAAATCAAAGAGGACAGAGTCCATCAACCTCTGGAATGTCTGCGCTGCATTTTTAAGGTTGAATGTTGTGCAAACAAACCAAAAAGGGTAATGACTGCCATTTTGGGAATGTCTGCCGGGTGTACAGTTTGTTGGCGGTAGCTGCACATGAGGTCCACCTTTGGAAAAATTATTTTCCTAGAAATGCCAAGAAATCCTGTATGTGTGGAACTGGTTAGTGGTCTGTGACCATGCCATCATTGGCTGGAAACCTCGTTTTGGAAAAAAGTGGGTTTGTACAGCTGGGGTAAATTGTTGAGTAGGCAGGCAAATTCACAAGTTATAGCCATTCATGTTGTAGACGATACAGGTAGTAAGACTGCTGAGCATGCAGAGGACAGTGTCAAAATCCTTTGCATCCATGAGGTGATGGTTCTTAACATCAACTAGCAACACAGGATATCTGCACCAAGCAGTGGCATGGCCGTCATGGCCAACACAAAAGTCCAACTAAAGGTTCTTCCACTGAAAGATAAGGCAGTGTGCCATGTTCCATAGGTGAGGATTTTAGTGCCATTAACAGCCTCTAGCATGGGCCTCTCTCTCCCTGAAGCCACATCAATAGGCAATGCAGGTAGTACGGTTACTCATGCACCAGTATTACACAGAAAATGACTGGGCATCTATTATGAAGAGCAGTTGGCCTGCGGGGTCTGATGAGGTAGTGTTTACTGACCATGAGGGCTAAATTTACCAGGTGGACAGCATTTCTTCTCTTTCTTGCTAAATCATGCATGGTAAAAACACAGACCAGTTGTTGGGATAGATGCAAGAAGAGGAAGAGCAGCATGAGCTGTGGGCTTGCTAATAGGACTGATGAGGATTGCAAGAGACAGATAGCTCTGTGAAAAAGAGTGAAGGCTGTCATTTTGGCTAACTCTCGGTAGTCAACAACACACATTTTCTATGGCAGTGTGCACCTGTTCCAGCATCTCTTGCAGAAACAGTTCTCTAAATATAAAACAGGGCTTGTGACTGCCTAGCAAAGCTAACATATGGTCCATCAGTGCAGAGAGGTTTGCGTCTCCGAGGCCCAGCAAGGGTAGCAGTAGCCGTGCCCGCTCTGACTCTGTGAGGCCGTAAGTCTCCAAATGGAATGCCTTTAAAGTTACATACTGTACAGTATATGCTCATGGCTGGTGGATTTTCAAGCAGACTCACCACCCTGGACGATGTGGAGCTGCAGAGTGCTGGAACAACGCAGTAGTATTTTGTGTCATCTACCGTAGTGTCCTACAATGCAAAGTGTGCCTCTAGTTTTGCAAACCACCCCGCGGCTTGTTGTTCCTAAAACTCCGGGAACTTTAACACTATATTGGCCCAAAGTTTGCCCTAAAATGGTGGGGGGAAATTGTCTTCTCTGACTCTGTGCTTGTGAAAAAGTTAGTTAAGGAAGAGGGTCCCAAGAATTACGTAGTAGTATTTTGCCTCTGTTCTTAAATCCCTGAACTTCATTGAGCTGATATAGTATTGACTTAGATAGATGACATTTTTTGTGCTGTCTTTATGGATCTTCCACATTTTTTCTTCTCAAGCCAGTTGCCTTACACTAGCCAGGAATCAGATTTTATAAGAACAGTAACAACCAGCAGAAGACATCATAAGCATAACAGAGTACTGTATGTTAACTCCGAGTCAAGAAATTGACTACTAGTGAACATCTTTGGAAATTGGAAACTTATTAATTAATTGTGTTTATGTAGCTGGCACATGTCCCTAGAAAGTACGATAAGAATGTACAACTAATGATGTAAGTCGCTGACTGGAAGTGCGCACTGTATTTTCGGCAGACTATCAGGTTCCTTTGACAGTAGATGTCAGTCTGCTAGCTGCTTCATATTTAACAAGTTGCTCTACTGTAAGGTCAAGCGGTACAGCCAATAACCGATTTGATGCTGCACGACTCAGCTAATCAAGTTACATTAATGAGAAATCTTTTTAAAGATAATGTTTTACCAAACCATACTCAGATAGAATTATCCTGAGGTAGTGTCTTTTATTGGTTTTATTGATAACATTGGGAAGTCAAGCAAAATTACACCTTTTATTGGCTAACTAGAAAGATTACAATATGCAAGCTTTCAAGGCAACTCGGGCCCCTTCTTCAGGCACGATGTAATCATGAGGCCTGAGTTGCCACGAAAGCTTGCATATTGCAATCTTTCTAGTTAGCCAATAAAAGGTGTCATTCTGCTTGACTTCACACTACATTCCTAATGGCTAACATGGTACAACACCCTAATACTATTGATAACATTGCCAAATGTCATTTTGTTTTGATAATTGAGAGAGTTTGACTTCATTTACATGTGTCACGGCTTAGAAGACTGAGATATAATGAAATAATGAAATGTCCACTGTGGTAGCCAGCCCGGACACAGACAGGCAGACACGTCAATGTCACCCAACACACATTTATTTACATCCATTATTTACAGTAAGTGCAGCAATCCCAAAAGTCCCCCAAAGTCCTGGCCACAACACATTGCCTCTTTGCTTCTTCAGGCCACCTCCACACCTCTGCTCCAAGACCTTGTCTCCTTCTCTTCTGACTCCAGCCATCACGTGAAGGGAGGCGGCCCCTTTTATATGCACCCAGATGTGCTCCAGGTGTGTTCTGGCAATCTCCAACCAACATGCCTCAGTGTGGCGGAAGTGCCGGCTGCAGCCCCGGAAGCACTCCAGGTGTCCTTGCTCCTCTTTCCCCCAGCATTTCCGGGTGTGGCGGAAGTGCTGAGGTCCAGGGCTCCAAAGGCGCAAGGGCGCCCCCTGGCAGTGACCACGGGCCCCTACAAGGTAGAGCTTCAAAGCTCTGTACCCGTGGGCCCCAAAGGATCCCGGGTGGTCGCCCCCACGTGGTCTAAGGTGGGCGTAAGCCTCTTCCGGTCTTCCTGGGCGTCCCAGCTGGGTAGCCACCCCAGCCATCTCTGACAGTGCCCCTGCCCAGAGTCGGGAGAGAAGGAAACAATGTCTTGGAGGAGAGGAGTGGAGACGGACTGAAGAAGCAAAGAGGCAGTTTGTTGTGGCCAGGACTTTGGGGGACTTGTGGGGTTGCTGCACTTACTGTAAATAATGGATGTAAATAAACGTGTGTTGGGTGACATTGACGTGTCCACCTGTCTGTGTCCAGGCCGGCTTCCACACCACATATACCATAAGTTATATATGAAGCTCTATACAGTAATATTTCGTGATATATAGATGCATGCATTGCAGAAGGGGTGCCATGAAATACTTAAGTGCCTACTGGTGTTTTACCAGATTAAGAACAAGTGAATTGACAGCTCCATCAGATCTGTATGCTAGTCTAATATCATTTGATCTTTTCAACAATAATACTATCATGCAAATACAAATAATACCACTTCTGTATTCCTTTTATTTATTTTTTTTTTTTTTGTTTTAACCTACAATAAGTTTTGATATTTCAAAACCTAAAGTTAACTAAAAAGTAAGTAAAAGAATTATTAATTTCACGAGTATATTTATCAATTTCAATAACCCACATCAATATGATGTTGGTTGTTTTTTCAGACACTTACGGATTTTCATTCCCTTTTGTAAGAGATCATTTTTATTTCTTTCCTCATGTAAGTTCATGAGGACCTGGAAGGTCTTCCCTTATCATTGTCTTTTGAAGGTCTGCTGTCAAAAGCTGAACTTTGCAGTAGTAAGAAGACTTTGCTGAATACTTCGTCTATATAAATGTAATTGCACAACCTTGATATATCTTTGCCTTTTTCTGAACAGTAGGTAAAAGTTAATATATAACCTGGAAAATATTACACATTGCCCTGCATAATTTACTGATTTTAGAAAAATCATCCATCATCATATGCTGGAAAAGCTGTGGACTTGCCATCATGTGCTACGCATGTAAGGAGCAGTTCCTAAGGCAGTGTTTTTCAACCGGGGTTCCACGGAACCCAAGGGTTCCATGAGTGCTAGCCAAGGGTTCCGCCGAAAAAGTCCCATGATATAGGACATACTGGTGGATAATTGCACAGGGTTCCGTGAGCAAGGTAACCATTCGCGCAGGGTTTCACTCCAGCGAAAAGGTTGAAAAACACTGTCCTAAAGGAAAACCTTGAGCTGCCGTATTTGTTTCTATAGTTTTGCCACCACCTTAGTGACATAGTGGTGCACTTTCATGTTGCCTGTTTTATCTATGATGCTTACTTGTTGCATGGTGTCACTCACTATGTGTGTTTAAACTGATGATGTAACATAAGCTGTGCATTTACAAGCCTAGTCTTGCAAAACAGATTTTGTCTGTTTTTCTCTATAGAAAACTAAAGGAAATACATCCTTTAACAAGAATTAATAATATTTCTTAAGTATTTCAAGCTACCATTTCTGATTTTAAGTCTAAAAGAATTTTGCTCAATTAGTTGATCCCTTCTTGTTTTTAGACTGCAAATTCTTTTTAGTGTTTTCAAAATTCTGCCACCCAAGAAACAAATAACCTGTGGTTTGCTTTTGTCTGTTTGGACTGATGCTCACTGTTTACATGTTCAATAAAACACAAATCTTTCCTGGAAAAATTAAATGCAACAAAATCTGTACAGAAAGAGAAAAAATAGGGCAAAAACTGTAATTGGCACACAGACACCGGTGTTTTATTGTAACCCATGCTGTAATTTGTAATGTGATGTCTGAATGGTTTTGAATTGAAATTTCATTTAAGTTAGAAGTGATCCTTTGATCAGAGAATAACCGATGTTGAATTTTAATAACTGTCCGCTGCTGTTTCTCTGCAGCTTTATTGACAAGGGTGTAAGTGTTTTGGATGAAAACAAGATTATTGTCGCTTGACAACATTTATGAATATATTCATCTTTGGATGACTGCATGACAAAAAGACTTAAAGGATATGCAGTTTATCTTATGATCTTAGGCATTTGTTTTTAATTGCTTGAGTATGGTACTTGTACGAAATGTCTTCAAGTTGGAATTGTTACAGCTCATTTATCTCTTTTGCTTAAAAGAGTTGGCAGACAACAGATTTAAGAACTGGAGAGCTCTTCAGATTTGTTAACTACCCAACAAAAGTGAGCCATCTCCGCTAATGCTTCTCTGAAGTACATTATTGCCTTTTCGGAATCTGTTTCTTTATGTAAATGGCCTATCACCTTTTAACTGTTTAAATCTAGTGCACAGTAATGCGTGGTGCCATGTATTAAAATATTTCACGTTAAAGGGGAATCAAATCAATGCTGTTAGTTAATATTTAACCACCTTTGCATGAATCACACTAATACGCAGAGATTTTTTCCGCTAAGTGTACTCTCTTATCTTTAGAAGGAGTGCCATGTCTTGCATTATTTATGAAATCAGGACTATTCAGAGATCTTTTCCTAATGTTTCTCGATTTTACCACAGGAAAGGGTATGTTAATTAAAACTGTGGCCTTTTAGAATATATTCACCATTAAGAATGAAATGTGTTTAAAAATGCAATGTTAATTTCTTATTGATTTAGAATCTTTACAGTGTTATTTTACAGTTACAGGTTGTTTTGCTAATTCATTCTTTTTATCTGAACATCAGAAGCTGTGTGATCATCCTTTAGACTTTTCCATTCTGGTTGTGAAGCAGTAAAATCGATCAATCAATAGATGTATGCAATGATGATCAATCATTATTTTATACAGTAAGCATTAATAAGGTGAAACTCAATGCAAAAATCTGTAAGAACTCCTCTCCTTAACACTTAGACGTGAATTTGTACAAGTTGTTTGAGAAGTCAAGCAAAATGACACCTTTTATTGGCTAACTTGTCTGAAGAAGGGGCCTGAGCTGCCTTGAAAGCTTGCATATATTAATCTTTTTATTTAGCCAATAAAAGGTGTCATTTTGCTTGACTTCTCATTGCATCCATAATGACTAGAAGGGTCAACACCCTACTACTAAATACAAATTGTTTGGAAACTAAGCTTGGATTACAGTCCTCCTAAACTCAATGCAATATGGAAAGTCCTGTCAGAAAGATAAAAATAGTCTGCTGCATATTATGACAATATGAAAATATCTGAAATGATTTTACTCATGCTAAAGTTGATGTCTAAGTGCAGCAAAAAGGAATTGTTTTAAGGAAAGATATTTCAGGGTCATGCTCTGCAAGTGCTGGTCTCTTTTGAATTTTCTTATTTATTTATTTTTTTCACTCCCCCTACATTTTGTTAATAATATTCAGCCTTATTGAGCTATGCCTGTCAGAATTACTAATAATGTTATGCCATATGTAAAACTTTCCTTTCTGTTGCAAGTGGGCATGACAGTCTTCTACATTGTTAGGAATGCTGCAGAAAGGCAGTTTTGTCTGATTTTAATCTCTCCATTCTTGGCGTGCATCGTTAAGCAGTACGTGCCTAGTTTAGTACCAGCAAGGCCCGGCCAGATGGCGCATGTTACAGAGAACTTGTTTACCAACAACAAATCTTTCAATTTTACATGTGCGTTATGCATTAATAGTCTGGAGTGATTGGTGATCCAACAAATGTTTTATATCTAGCACAAAAGGAGAAGTCTGTAATTTAACATGAAAGGCTTTGAAAGTCTTTGTACCAGTGGTGGTACTCTGCGCAGTGTGCAAAGATGGTCTATAAAGTTTGGTGATTTACCAAATACTGCATATTTGTAGCCCAAGAGTGCAAGTCTAGTTTTCCATTTTGTGTTTTGTGCTTCCTGTTAATTAGGTACACTGTGATGGCTTTGAAGTCCTCTGAACCAGCTGTGGAAAGCAGTGTTCTTCACAGGGAAAGGACTGACCACCAGATAGGGGCTAACTGTTAACGGGACAGGAGGGGACCACACCATGAGCTCTCATTCAGGCTATCATGATCCAGTTCATGTTGTATTGTACATAATATTAATTTGTTTATAGTGATTATCTGACTTATTAGTTTTTACCAAAGTAGTGAGAAGTCAAGCAAAACGACACCTTTTATTGGCTAACTAAAAAGTTTACAATATGCACGCTTTCGAGGCAACGCAGGCCCTTTCTTCAGGCAAGATGTAGTTTTTACCAGTAAATTCAAGAATGTCATTTTATTGTAATTAGTGTTCCTGTATATCACGGGCATCTCCAAATTGTGTCTGGTAGATACAATTTTGTGCAGCTGGTAGTCATGTGATGCAAGTGTCATGTGGCATCGTAGGAGCCATGATTATGTAAGAAGGCTACTTACATTAAAACTCAGCTTTCCAGGGACACACTAAAAACATTTTAGTTTCCACTTTGGCTTCACGTTGAGTTTGACTGGCATTAGGTTGAGTCTTTCCTGTACTTTGAAGCTCACAAGGGGGTTAGCTCCGCTACCATGTTGACTAAGATCCAGAGAGGCTACAGGTTTGTTTTGTCCTGTCTTATGTCACACAGCATAGTTTATTCCTCGATTGCATTTATTTATTAAATAGATCTTTTTTGTTTATTTACATTGGACACTAGAGTCACCTTACTTTTTAGCTGGACTTTCTGAAAAAGCAATCTATCTAAAAAGGACATTGACCCAAATGCATATTTGCTTAAAACTGCCATTTATGAACACTGTCACTCAAACATGTGGGTTTTAAGGTTGAAAAAATGCATCTTTGTTCACAAAATCTAGCTAAATGTATTTTTAGGAAAACTGAGTTGGATGTTAGAGGAGATATGTAAATGCTGTGTATCGTGTATTCATATCGCTTGTCATGTCAGTACCTGATTCACTCACTGTATAACAATAGCATAACATTCCCAAACATTTCAGGATTGCAGGGGTCCAGAGGCCACCTGGCATAGTTGGGCACAAGGCTAAAACCTGTGCATTATAGTCAGAGAATAGTTACTGTATTGGTATGCAATTGAAAATGCAAATAATATACACTTTGTCTCTCTGTCTCTCAGTAATCTTTTCATCTGTCCTCTGACTAACAACAGTTTGCTCCACAATCACTTATGGCTTTAATTTTTATGTCAGGGGCTGTTGGCTTCATTTGGAAATGTAAATCTGTACCCCCAGGGTCTTCTTAAATGACAACATGTTGTTTAGTAACAAAGTACAAATACTTCATTACTGTACTTGAGCATGTTTTGAGAATATTTTTTCTTTTATTTTTTATAAAATTATCTGTCTACTTTCATCCATCCATTATCCAACCAGCTATTTCCCAACTACGTAGTCACAGGGGTCTGCTGGAGCCAACCCTAGCCAACACAGGAAACAAACACCGGGCAGGGCATCAGCCCACCGCAGGGCGTGCACACACGCACCCACACACCAAGGACAATTTAGAATCACCAGTCCACCTAACTGCATGTCTTTGGACTGTGGAAGGAAACCGGAGTACCCAGAGGAAACCCATTCAAACACGGGGAGAACATGCAAACTCCACACAGGGAGGACCCTGGAAGCGAACCCAGGTCTCCTAACTGCAAGGCAGCAGCGCTACCCACTGCGCCACCATGCCACCCCATCTACTTTCACTTTATCTTTTTAATATATTCAACTACAAATGGCTACATTTACTCAGATGTATTTCGCTAGACACAATTGTTACTGCAATTACCAGAAAACAAATCACCTACGGAAATATGCAGAACATTTTACTCAGTCAGTTATCTACAGTAGAATACAGTCTTTCCCTGCTTTACAGTTCCTGTCAGCAAAGAATCTGGGATGAGGAATCATCTCGTGCTACCCTCAGTCATTCGCAGTCATTCCAAGTACACCTCACTGCATCCTATGCAAATGGGCGGGGCTAAATTCCTGTGATGAACAATCTCCTGTCTCAGTTCTATCCACTGTTGAGGTCGCGCTGTTCATACTCTGAGTGGGGCTGATTCATAGGCTGCAGTGAGGGGAACTTATGTAGTCACATGTTGGGTTCACTTATCTTGTCACAAAAACAGATCACAAACTAGTTGGAAAAGTCTGAGAAAATCCTAACGGCCATTTCTTTGAATGTGAAAATAGAAGTGAAAACCTCTAGGTAAAGAGCTCTACTAAACATTATTTAATGGACGGCAATGTCTTACTAGAGACTGATTTGATAAATGATGCTATTATTAACCTAATTCTGTCAATGTTTATGTATTTCTGTATTGTGTGCTCATTTTGGGAGCCAGGTAACACTTTAAATGTTTTTCATTTAAATGATTAGTAATTAGGTTATAAAAATTCACTTTTTGAAGGGGATTCAGAAATTAATTTGCTCCTTCTTAAAGCAGGGGAAACCTGCATGCTTATTATCACCCTGCCCAGCGAATTAGGATACAATTTCTCATGCTGATTGTCACTGTTTCAGGCTGCAGTTACTTGACTCATACTTTAGTGATGTTAATGCCACTCACTTACATAAACAGGTAGCCTGAAATATTTTAGCTTTGTAAGAAAGTTTTTTGACTATGTATGCATAAAGCAAGGAGAGTTCCTAAACGTATTTACACTTAAGTGTACATAATATCGGATACGTTGAAACTTCTACTTGAGTAATTTTCTCATGGGCAACTTTACTTTTACTTTGAGTCAGTTTCCATGAAGGCAAACCTACTTTTAATTAAGAAAGGCTCTTACACAACATTTAATTACAGAACCAGTACATTGTTGTAGCAGTAACCAAGTGAGACTAGATGCCAACACCAGTCTACCCTGGCATGAGAAATTAAGACAAAGATTCTCCCCTGTCAACACTCATCATGTAGGTCAGTGGCTCCCAAACTTGTTTAAAGTATAACCCACTTTTGGGTGAGAATTTTGTTTGTGCCACCCCCCCACACTACCATACTCATCCCCATTCATAATGAAACACCAGATAGTTACCAAATAATAGAAATACTGGTGCCAGCTGTTACCCAGTAGTACAATTTGTTCGTCTTTGTTCTTCATTATTTCTGGACTTTCCACCATGTTCGAGAAAGCGTGTGCTAATTATTTTTAATCACTGCATCACTGCATCACTGCTTGATGGCACTGGAGTCTTCTGGAAATTTCAATGCAGCTTTATTTATATAAGCAGCAAAATGCAATGAGACATCATTTCGAAGCTGTGCACTGTGCAGTTGAGTGACAAATACAATATCGAATATTCAACGATAGGTACGAGCTACGCCCATTTTGTTAAAGATGGATACACTTTTAAAAAGATTATTGGAAGCTTCTATGTCTGGCAGTGATAAGAATAAAAAGAAAAATAGATTGTACAGCGATGAATATCTCAGATATGGTTTTCCTGTTGTTTCAAATAAACCCCAGTGTGATGTTTGTTGAGCAGTGTTGTCAAAAAAAGTATAAAGTTCTCAAAGCTACTTCAACATTTAAATACCAATCATACAGACAAAAAAGACAATCCTGTGGAATTCTTTGAACGGCAGCATAACTAACTCCACAAGAAGCAAGCCATTTTTACTTCAGCAGACACTGCTAATGAAAAATCATTACTAACAAGTTATCAAGTTGCATTTCGCATTGCGAAAGCCAGTAAGCCACATACAACTGCTGAAAATCTGATTTTATGGACAGCTTTTGATGTGGTGCAAATAATGGTTGGCGAAAAGAGGCTGACAAGCTCAAAACAATACCTCTCTCCAATAATACGATCCAAACTAGAATAAGCGACATGGCAGAAGATAATAATTATAATAATAATAAATTTTGTTTATAAAACTTGATTTCTGGTCGACTTCAATTGACAAAAACACATTTGATTCATTCCACTGCATTAAAGAACTCATGGGAGATTTAGCTATGCTAAATATGGTAAATTCTGAGCTCACACTCTGCTGGTATCTCAAGTGACCATGTTAACGTGAGCCTTGAGCCCGCTTCTAGCAACTTCCTCCGTACGTATTCTGAAGTGCACTTGCTTCATACCGTGTCTATGATTTGATTGTCTCTAGCTGCCTGCGTGAGCTACGTAACAAAGTGTTAAATAGTTTCACCTTGCTTTTGTGTCAACTAGTAGAAAGCTTGCCTTGCAAAATCCGTGTCCACCTTATGCACAAAGTAAGAGTTTAATGCAGCAAAAGCACTATTGTAATCTGCCAGCCCACTGGTATTTTCCAAACTAGAAAATACATCCTGCACATCTGGACCTGCATGTTACAAAAGTAATGCCCTTCTCTGTTGTTTTATAATTTCTGATATATTCTCTTTTAGAATTTGTCCTTTGACATCCGAGAACAACTCAAACACTGCTAGCCATCTTCTCTAGCATTATCCCAGCATGGTGGGTATAGCATAACAATCAAATTTTAGTACAGATGTTTACATCTAGAACAATATTTCAACTCGCTTTTCAGTGCGAAACACAACCATTTAGCAAATTCCTCACCACCAATGTTCAGTCCTTGCCCCAGCTTGAGACTGTCAAATTGAATCAATAGACAAGACATCAGTTCACACTTGAACACAATGCTACAGAAAGGCATTAATAAACATCTTAATAAGGTATTTCTTGTTTTATTTTTGAAATCTTGTCATGAACCCAAATTCTTTATTGTGGCCCCCAGGGGGTCGTGATCCACGCTTTGGGAACCACTGATCTCGGTTAATTTTCAAAGAATTCTTGTGTTACAAACACCCAGGATGGTATAGGCGCTCACAGAACATTATGGAATTTGGTCAACCTCCTTAGCATTATGTTTACTCCTAGAAAATAGAAAACTGGGCCAAAAAAAAAAAAAAAAAAAAAAAAACTCCAGACGGCTGGAGAAAAAAAAATAAAATCTGTAGGGATTCCAGACCATGAGACCGCCCAGTCCCCTCTGGGCATTCTACCTAACATAAATGAAACAGTCCTCTTTGGATTTAGGGTTCTCACGGAAAGGCTTGATGATGACAAAAAACAGGTGTTTTTTGGACTTAATGCTATACATTTAAATAATGCAGCTTAATGTGAGAGGCACTCAGGATTAACCATTTTTACTTAGAATTCCAAGGCCAAGAGATTCTCAAATTTAATGACAAGGAAGTTAAAGGAACAGGACAAAATTGAAGTCAGAGAACAACCATCAAATCAAAATCATTCTCATGAAAAATGCACACATTTGCTCTTAATACATACTGTGAAAGGCAATTTGATTGAATGCAATGGAAGCTACAGGCCACCATCTTATATCAAAGGAGTGTGATGACAAAGCGGATCTCTTGACCTTCATGTTTTGTGACTGGCAATGGGCATAGGAACAATAAACAACATTGCCTAAGCCATACAAAGAAAGATACAAAATAACAATGCCTGTGGCAAAAAATACACCAAAATAACACTGAGGTGACTTCACCGTTATGATGACAAGTAATAAATGGGTTGAAATAAACATAATAAAAATCCGAAAATACAATGAATAGAATCAGAGAGCCAGAAAATGTGCATACATAACAATAACACATAGAATATTACACCCTGTTGTCCTTATCACACATAAACGCACTTAACTATGGTTCATTCTCTCCATGTCTAAATGTATTATTTTCCACATTCAAATAACTGAGTCTCATTATGTGACTGCCAGTAGATCCTAAATGGAAATCAGCCATAACCATTGTTGAAACTGATAGAAAGTCTACATATCTAAATACTATGTAAGTAAAATGATACCACTACGTTTAGGAGTGAACCTGAAGAATGCTGAATTTCCTCCACTTAAAGTGCTTGCTGTGCGTTTGCTCCTGACAAGCCAGTTCCTCGTACCTGCACTTATTTCATCAGTATTGTCCTATTTTGTCCACTTCCTACAAGTCCCTTCTGCCTAATAAAATAAATAGATCAGTCTAAAACCTACTAGCCTGCCTTGTGTTTTGTGATTGTTAATGCTCTTGAATAGGTTTTCCTGTTTTAAGAGGCATTCAAAATCAATTGACTGAAACACACATTTCCATTTGCTTATGAGATAGCAAGTGAATTCAGTTTTAGGAGAAGAAAGTGAATTGTGGTGCTTTTCCTACAGTCAATTTTGTATGATTTCTTGTAAGCAAGATGAAACCCTTATAAGCATGCCACATTTGTCATCTGCACTGCAAGGTCCTGTGGGTATGCCAAATGCATACAAATGTGATGTGATAATAGCAACTTAGGAGAAACCTCTGATGAGGAAAACACTCCAGTTATTGAAGGTTTCTTCCTCTAAAAGCGTGTTTGTGAAAAGACTCTGAAGAGACGGCCCGCAGCAGCATGAAGAGAAGATAGCAGTTTGCAACTGAGATGTGTGGGCTCAGCCTTTTAGTAATAATAAGATGACAGCACCAGTGGGGGGTCTGAAAGTCAGGGGAATAGCAAACAAAGGATGCTCAGGCTTTTTCCCATGTCAGCTGGAGGGTACTGTAAGATAGACAGGGTCTGTTATTTTGAATGAAGGGTTTCACCAGATTTTGAATTGCTGGCAAGTGGTGAGGGTTTTCATAAAAATACCAGGCATTTATGTAGCCTAGTCGTCCAGCCATCATTTTCTATGGCAACTGATTTGAATTGTATCTAGTTTTTCTTAAGTGAATTATTACCATCAATGCCAACTAGCTGGCTTATTTTGTTTGGAGTTACAAACTAAACAGGGTAGGGTCTTGCCAGTAATCAGATTTAGTATTTCCACAAGGAAAATTGCATTGCTATTGGGTTATTCTTCTCTAGATACATTATGTTTTTTAAGAGCCAACCCATTGTACAGTATATCACAAATATGTCACATGCATAGAACACATGTACTGCTGTAGTAACTGTCAGAACCTTACCTCCACTAGAGTTAAGGCTGAGATGTGTCAAAGTGTATCTGCAAAAGGAACAAATAATGTAAAAGTCACCTAATCCAGTTCATGGTTAGAGAGCAGGAGTACTGGGCATAGAGCAGGAAACAGGCAGAATATGGGAGTCATTCCTTTATAGCTGCCTTTTGACCTTACCAAGATCTTTAAGACTGTGTTAGGAAATGGGGAGTATATGGAGTAAAACCCATACAGACACAGAAAGAGCAAGCAGACTTCCCACAGATAATACCCGGGTGCAGGATTTGAACCCACTTAACACTTAAAACTCATAACTTCCGGTTGAGCGAACACTGGCATGAATGGTTGCCTCTGCTCACCGGTAACTTTTTATCTTTTTTTTAGCTTTTTTACGATTAACTTACAATCTAATGGACTAAGCAGCTGTTTTCATTTTCATTTTGGGCAGATTTATTCGTTGAGTTTTATTTTTCAATTATTTAAAGCTAGACTGATTTCTAGCTAGACTGCTGATTTGGCTGTGTATGGACTATTTTTAGGTCTATCCCTGCTTTGAAACTTACTTGGCTTTGTTCTCTGGACATCTGATTTATCTGTATCTTTGCTTAACATGTGGACTGGTAGGATATTTATTTGGTTCGTGTTTGTTTGGCTCGCTATCCAACCTGCGACAGGCCTGCTTCAGTACACAGCTGCCAAGCTACTCCGACTCCGCTTCCACCTGTGCAAGCCTCCGCTGACTGAGCTGTATCTCCACCCAAACATCGTATTCCTCCCTCGTCGGAGATACATCCACTGCGGGTCCCCCCGGAGTATGCAAACTGACAGTTTGAAAGTAATAAACTCCATCTGGTCCAGTTCTCAATGTCCTCCATGTAATTTAGGCAGAATCGCTGACCACAGTGTGTTAGCCAGCCTAGCCCAGTTCGCTAATACCATTGCTAAATGTGATAATGCCGTTGTCAGCTTCGGTCATACACATAGTATATGTGTACCAAATTTCTGGTCAATAGTTCAAACGGTTTGCGAGCTACAGGCGATTTAAAATCCTGGACAGACAAACAAACAGCCTCGGTAGCGTATTATATATAAAGATATGCATGCTAAACTTATGAATTTCAGTCTTTCAGTTCCTTCATAAAAAACAAATGTCCAGTATTGCAAGAAATTTTATGTCAAACAGCTTGCACACTTTCCTCTTCCAAGCATCATCACATTCATGTGTAAATCAGTTAAATATCTTTACTCTGTCTATACTGATTTTTTAATTTTATATTTTAATGGTGTGTTTCTAGAGAGTTCTTATTGTAAGCATTTTTCAGCTTTCAGGCTGTGGTACCATTAGAAGAGGAACCACCTTCACAGCAGTTTTTATGCTGGTTTAGACCATACGTCTTGTGTTACCATGGCCTGGAATACTCTGGGATTACAGTGTCAATGACCAGTGTGACATAGGCACGTTTACATACTATTTTGTTAAGCTGACATTAAAATTAATTTTGCATTGGATTTTTCCAGTGAAAAGTCATTTCAGTTTGGTTTCACTTTGTGGAAAACGAGGAATATTTCTCCCATCTCTAGAACTCTGATCTTCAAATACTGTTATCATAATTGGCATAGTGGGGATCGTTCTTTAAGGACACATTTGACGGTTCAACAAAATCTCTACACCTGACAGGAAATGAGTCCAGTGATTTTTTTTTTCACTAGAGATCTTTATTTAAATACTAAATGACAGGTAGACACATGCAGAATTAATGTGCAGTATGTAAATACTTGCAGACATGAACTAAAGGGATTTCTTTTTGTGTCAGTGACACAAATCTCTGTGGAACTGGAAGTCTTTTGTTTTTTTGGATTTTTTTTTTGTAATGCAGAGTTTTGCAGCAAATTTAGTTTCATTGAAATTATTTTACTCATTACTAATGATCACATTCCGAGGTAATGTTCAATATTCTAAAATTTAGGTCTAAAGATAGTTTTGTATTTACTTATTTCCCATATTTATTTTTAAGCCAGTGTCTATTGAAATATTGTAAAAGATTAATCCAGACAGTTTATCAATCATTGCACCCCTGAGGTTGCTGTCTTTCTTTTCGACTGTTTGTTAATTAGAGGCTGATGCTATCTGTTAATTGTACTGCAGTAAAATGGTTGGCAGAGTTGCCTCATCACTTTTGAGTATTAGGCTCAAATCTCCGGGAGGGATGTTTTCTTTTTTGAAGTTTGACCTTCCTCTCCGTGTCTCTGCTGGTTTACTTCGGGGCACTGCAGTTTCCAAAGATGTGTCAGTTAGCTGATTGGTAGTATGTTGTGTGATAGGCTGGTGTCGTTTACATGGTTACTGATATGTCTCCAACAGACTTAGGTAGCAGAACAATAACAAAACAGGAAATTAATTGAAACCCAGACAATTAATACAACAAACATTAAATATACAATATATACAAGAAAAATGCAATTGGCTGTTGCGACTGTGAGTATAAACTTTATAAACTTTCCCTGAACATTGTGGTATGAGTGTAAATTTTTCTTCTACCATTTGCCAGAAAGGAATATTCAGAACTGCTACTGTGAATGAGGTCTGAAGTCTTGAATATGTCCTGTCTGTAACATTCTGTATGGCTTTAGAACTCCTTGCTTTATGGTCCTGAGTTGAGTTGGAGTCATATCTGGATGTAATGCAGCTAGTGAAATTGACCCACTATGTACCATGTAGACCCTGATTAGAATACACAGAGACATCAGGTCTCTCCTTAAATGTCTAAGGATGTAAAGGCTTTGGTGAGCCTTACTGATGATAGCTACCATGTGTTGCGCCACTGCATGGAATCAGTGATGGTGACTTTACACCTGTTAACCCTCTCCTCAGCCATCACTTTGTTGTAGATTTTAAGGTGGTCTGCGTATTGTTTCCTGAAGACAATGACCAGCTCCTTTGTTTTGCTGACATTAAGGTAAAGACTGTTGTCCTCTCTTCTCCACAAACTGGTGTTGGCTTTTACCGGGTCGAATGGGGCTTTGGCTTCAAAAGTTCAATATTATAAGGAAGGCCCCACAGATAATCAAAATGTCCCAACAAGGGAGGAAATTATTATCAGCTTCTGGCTTATGCATAAAAGAAAGAGAAAAATAATCTTTTTAAAAGAATAATTTATTATATATTCAAATGAGCAAAAAGGCAAAGTCTCAATACAATAATCCAAAAATCAATATCCAAAGACAGAAGCAAAAAATTCTTTAAATCCTAGAAAAATAAAAGAATAGCAATACTTACAACAAAGACTTACTACTCCATCAAAGCACATTTAATGAACTGCAAAGAACTCGCTTTCCCAACCTGCCTTTAAAGGCCAAGAGGCAGATGCTTAGCAGTGAGATAAGGGTGGACCTGCCTCCTGGGGATCCACGCACAAAACACACGGAGCGTAATAGAACATTATTACATAAATAGATAGTAAATAAATAAATATAATAAAGTTAATGGAAAATATATAATTCGACTATAAATACTTTATAACATCAAGCGAAATTCTCAGATGATTCTGACTTTAAGAGATATATTAATAGTGGGAATGAGACAGAATGGAGAAGTCAGGTGGAGAACTTTGTTTCTTGGTACAAAGAGAATTGTCTTCACCTTAACATCTGCAAAACCAAGGAAATGGTTATTGATTTTTGCCACACCAAAGAGCCTCTCTGTCCAGTCACTGTTCAGGGAGTGGATGTAGAGGTGGTCCGTCCCTACAAGTACTTGGGGGTCCACATTAATGACAGGTTGGACTGGTCTTGGAACACAGAGGAACTCTATAAGAAAAGGCAGTGCAGATTCTTCTTCCTGAGGAGACTGTTTCTATAATGTGGGAAGTGACATCCTTCACATTTTCTATAACTCTGTAATGGCCAGTGCAATTTTCTATGCTGGAGTACTGGGCTGGTAATATCACTGGAGGAGAGGCCCACCAAATCAGCAGGGTAATTAAAAGGGCAGGTTCAATTATAGGATGCACTCTGGACCTTCTGGATGTTGTAGGATAAGAGAGAATTAAGACAAAACGGAATGTCATTATGAACAATGCTGCACTTCCCCCCTCTGACACAGTGACACTGAGGATTTTTAGCCAACAGATTTTTCAGCAAAAGTGTGTCAAGAAATACTAGTGGGGCTCCATAATGCCTCACTGTAACTTCCAAGTCAAGCATTTTCTTTTTAACTTTTTCTTCCTTTCTAATTATTTTGGTGTGTTTAGAACCTTTTGTGTGTGTGTGTGTGTGTTTATTTATTTATTTATCTATTTATTTAAGGAGATCCCACTTGGACAAATGTATGTCTGTCTGTCTGTCTAGACAAATAAGTGAGCAGAGCAATATTAATTGAAACAGTCGAAAACCAATGAACAAAAAGACAGTGAAAAGAAATGTAAACATAAGCCAGGGGAGGAAGCTTAGCTTAAACACAACATCAGTCCCACGATAGTGAAGCCATTGGCAAATTTGTTGATGGAGTTGGAGGTCTGAGATGAGCAACAAGTACAGAAGAGGGCTCAGCACACTACTTTGTGGAGTGCCAGTGTTAAGGCTCAGTGTGAAGGAGTGATGCATATACTTGGGTCCACCAGTTAGGATGTCCAGCTGCAGAGAGAGGCACTAAGTCCCAGTTTAATACGGCTGGTCCTCATCTTTCATTTTACAAGGGTGCTAAATGCAGAGCTGTAGCCTATAAACAGTACTGTGCATGTTTTTTATTATCAAGGTGTCCGAGGATAGTATGAAGATCAAGGGATATGACATCCTCTGTGGACTGGTTAGGAAATATACAAAGTAAAGGTGGTCTAAACCATCTAGAGTATTTTGTATAATGTGTCCCAACACCAGTCTCTCAAACCATTTCATACCAAAGGAGTGAGTGTCACAGGCCGTAGTCATTGACAGAGTACACTTTCATTTTCTTTGATGCAAAACTTCTTACTGTCTTTTTGAAACAGCAGGGGACCACACAGATTCTGTCAGTGAAAGCTTGCAAATTTTTTGCTACAGATCTGTAGAACATGTCCTGACACTCCATCCAGACTGGCTGCTTTATTGACACCATTCATAGAAACGGAGAAAAATAAATTATGCATTGTTACAGGAACCTTCACGGGGGAATCTTTGTTCTGTAATCAAAGCTAATGTAGGAAGTTCATCTGGGAGAGTAAATGCGTCTTGTCCAGTGTTGGCTTCTGTGTTTTGCTCACTTCAGTGAGGATTAACTTCAGTTCTTCACAGCCTTTTATTGGATTACATACTAGTAAGCTAAGGAAACAGATGGGCTGTTGAGTGGACGTCTTAGTTTTTTTTTTCGCAGTCTGAAGAAATATCAGAGCTCCTTGTCCAAGTAACCTGTTCAATTTTTGGAATTGTTTCTTTTCAATTGATTCACATGCAAGGTAAGTCAGTTAAGTATTTTTATTTGGTTAATATATACAGTAAATTGTGGCAGTGGTGTACAGATTTGTGGCTGATGAACCCTATTTTTTACACATGCTCCAAAGATCCTTGGATTGTTAACAGTTAATTAAATCCTTTTGTAAGTTACGTGTATTAGCCATCTAAGAAATCACTTTTTCCTCTCTGTAAGAGGACCCAATTCACAAAGTGGTAGATCATGAGAAAATCAATGCGTCTGCTTTACACTCTGCTGCCCATCTCTTCAGTTAGCTTGGCAGATTTATAGCCTCTCACTCTAAGCCAAACACCTTTAATAATAAGAGTAGTTGTCCCGACATTTGCTCCCTTTAAATATAATTTGCTATTAAATCATTTTACGTTGACAGTTTATGAAATAGTGACATATTGAAATTAGAGGGTCTTTTCAAAGTAGCTGCTGGTTGTCAGTTAAATTTGACAGGATCGGTTGCAATTTTTTGAAAAAGAAATATTACCATTTCGTTGTGAGTCAGAAAGCAAATCCAACCACAATCAGGGTTCAGGGAACTGAAAACTGAAGGTCTACAAGAAGTCAGCTAGAAATTCATTATTATTATTTTTTTTTAACTTAAAGAAGGGGCAGTTATGTTATAATATTTATTGTCAACGGTTTAATCAGTGATTGTTTTCTGAAACCCTAAGTAATGGGTGTACATCTTACATAAATGAAAGTATTGTCCAAAGTCTGTAATTAGGACTATCAGAATGTGCTCTGTGACTGTAAGGGAATGTTCTGAAATACTGAAGAAAAAAATGAACTTGAATGCAACTTTATAGATTTTAAGCCAGTAGTTACTGCAAGTTCCCAGTATGCAACATACAGTAGTTTTATTTTAAACCCACCAATAACTTGGTGTGCAATGCTAGTCAAGTCAAATTACCTGTCAATACTTAAACTTCATTTAAACATAATCTTTTCATGGTATCTTCACAGCTCAAAAGTTGACATTGGCACTAAAACTTCTTGAATCATTAAACAATATGCATATGATTAGGAGATACAACATAGCACTGTTAAACCTGACTAATCTATCTCAGGGCCATAGGGGGTTAGGAGGCTGGAAATAGCCCTGTCAGCATCAGAATTATAAAGAACACCTAATGGATATCGTCTACACTGAAGGTTGTCGCTATAATTTTCAAAACAGGTTCATCTTAAAATTTTCTGATGGCTCCGTGATTTTTTAGTCTACTGAGTGAAAATGAATCCAGACACAGAAGTCATCTGCAAAAAGGGAGAGCAGGGAACCAAGTCTTTTTATCGTGAGTCATTCTACTGTGTCACTCTTTTATAAGTCATGCATTGTGTCAGTCTTTACTTATAGTATGCTCTGCGGGCCTGGTTTGGAAATCTTAATGCCAGCAACAAAAACAGAAAAAGTCAAATTGTAAAATGGAGCTGTAAAACGACAAGGTCTCAACAGTCCAATGTCACAGACCTTTTTTTATATGGAAGTATTATGGAAAGCAAAGTGTATTGTGCCAAACAGGACTCATCCACTAGATTCTCAATTTCGGTTATTGCCATCAGTTCATAGGTTCAAAGTTCCAAGGATAAAAAGCAACAGGTACAAATACTGTTTCATTCCAACTGTTATTAATCTTCAATTTTAATAAACATCCACAGGATGCATCCGCACAAATCATAAGCCAAGTCTAAATGGTTTAATATATATGTTTAATGTTTCACCATACATATTATGCTCCCTGCTATATTTCATTTATTTGTACCAAGTTCATGTTTGATGGCAGTGTTCTTTGTTAATATGTTTTTAATGTTATTTCATGCTGACTGTAAAACCTGCTGACAAACCAAATTTCTCTCTTGGGACAATAAAATTGAATTGAACTGAGGAGGAGGAGGTTAGGAGCACACGCTGATACAATGCATTGCCGCACCCACAACACGACAAACCAACTCAGGACCCAGGTTAGAACTCGAGTGCAGCCATGCAACAGGTGACACCTCAGCACCACACCAGTTCAGATGGAGTGGAACAGCGTGAGGTTTTTTTTTTTTATGTTGGCTGGAGTGCCAATTCTGCCACCAACCTCCAGGTTTGTCCCAGTAGGTTGGAGGGCCTACATGCAGGGATGGATACAGATTAACGTCATACCCAGGACGGAGCAATTGCAAGTTAAGGGTCTTGCTCAAGGGCCCAACAGAGCAGAGTCCCTTTTGGCATTTATGGGATTTGAACCGGCAACCTTCCGATTGCCAGTGCAGATCACAAGTCTCAGAGTCACCACTCCGTCTTGAACTGAAACGGCATCAAAATTATTTTTTTTTTACTCCTGATCAAAAATATGTTTACAAAAATTATGTATGACATTATCTCTGAAAACGTGCTTAATAGTGTACCAGACCCAGCAAGCCTACGGTTAAACAATGTCATGGGACTCTCTAAGCACAATGAATGTGTTGGGATTAATTATCATTTAACTGTTTTTATTAGGCTATTTTACATTATGGTTCATGTATACTATATAACATATGCCCGTCTTTAACTCATTTTAAAGGCATGTGCCAAATTTGAAATGAAGCATTATATGATGATTTCGTTACAAGGAAGTACTGTATGTCTCCCATTTTTAACAGGATCACAAAGCCAGTAAGAGCATTGGCTATGGGCCTGTTAGTTAGCTGCTATAAACCAGTTGTCATACAATTTCACGCTGTAACTTCTTAAACAGCTGTGATGGAAAAGAGAGCTCAGCCTGGACAGTTCCTTTACGACTCTAAATACTTCTGTGTGAAGATGTGCTTCCAAGTTTCTGTCTCCCATTAATTCCCACACTAATCCTAAAGTGCATGTTTCGCCATTTAAACTGATCACACCGTCAGTTTCTTTGAAGATTTTGAAAGCATGCTTCCACTCTCTCGCAACTGAAATCTCTCTCCATGTCTACTGCCTTTTGGTTTTATTTTAAGCACAATAAAAAAAGACAATGAGAAAAAAATCAAATTGTTTCAAACAGAGCCCAAACGATTCACTGGGGCAGAGAGGTGCTAATTTTCTCCAGTAGTGCACAGCTGGCACCAGTGGCATTGCAGTAATTGGGCCGTTTGTGTTTTTTTTTTCCTTTGGAAATCAAATCTAACTGCAAAATTATACCTTTATGGTAGCATTAGTTTCAGATTATATAAGAGAGTATCTTATATGACAGCCCTGAATGTGTGTTGGATAATTAAAAGTTAGAGGTTTTTAAAACAGATGAATTTCTAGTATGTCAGAGATAGAAAAGAAGTAAGCTGATCACTTTAAATTATAATCTTAGGAAAGTTTCTGACTTCTTTGAAGAGTATAACATATAAACATATGATTAAATCAAAATAATTATTATTGCAAAGGAAGCATTGATATGGGCATTTTTAATGAACTATGAACATTACAAACTTGTCAGCTTTCAACTAAGAATGAAATTCCGGCACCCAATAACTTGCATAATATTGGCAAGAACTTAAAAAAATGGCACTTGCTAATATATACGGTGCATGTGTGTTAATCAATTTCTGACTCTTTTTTTCTCATTGTAGTTTTAAAAATGGTGTTATTTTCCCAAGAAATTTCTAATTTCACTCTCTACAGTATCTTTGTCAAACACACATAATGCCAAACTGTGCCTTTTTCATAGGATCAAGGAGAGCCACAAATCTCTATATGTATCCAAATATTTCTTCTTGAATAAATACACACAAGGAAGGAAAAATCAAAGACAGAAGATAAAGTATCATCTCAACCCAAACAGAAAGCAAAACCTTGTTCCCTTTCTGCTTATGGTGTCATGATTTGATTACATAAGAATTACTTTTGAACACTTAGAAGTCTATTCAGTTTTTCTTGTCAGCATCTCTTGACTCACCAGTACAAGAACACCCCCACATATGATATACCATTAGGCTCATCTTGATGTCTAGTTATGAAGGACATCAAGTTTTGTTGGGGTTCCCCCTATTTTGAGCACTCTAGAAAAACTGTTGCTTTTAGTCCACTTTTGGACCCTATTTTGTGGAAGAAATTACACCCATATGATAAAGAGTAAATCAATAGGTGTCTTCAGCAAAAATGATCAAAAGGACTTGAAGCTGGGCCCACCAAATCAAACGACTCCAAGGGTTGAACCCCTAATGCGATACGATGAGTCAAAGTCACTCCTTCTAAAAACTGGGGATCAGTAATATAGATATGTAGGATGTTGTTTTAAGCTATTTTGAAGTTGCGGACCATATATATAAATTTTTGATATTTGACTCTTTACCGGTGGTCCTAGCCCTCTAAGAACCACTCCCAGAATTTTAAAAATAACAAACTTCCAAGCATGTGAGGTATTGTTTTAGGCTATTTCAAGGTCAATGATTACAAATAAGTTGTTATTTATTGTTTACTAGAGATCTAGCTCTATATGAACTGCTGTCAGAGGGTGAAAAATACAAATTTCCACTAAAATCAAGAATATTTAGATTTTTAAACATTTAAGTTGAAGCACAACATTTTAATATTTGAAATATCTGATGCAACTATTCTTGTTTATTATACTCCTACCTCATAAAATGAATCCTTACATTTCTTACGAATCTCAGATTAGGGGAGCTTACATGAATTCAGACTCCTGAATCTCTACAATAATGTATACATCGTTTTAGGGTTTTTTGAGACTCAGGGTCATGGACGACATGGCATCACAGGTCAAGGGATACAAGGGTCAGCCCCATGGACTTTCTGGTTTGCCCAAGATTATAGATTCAACCTAAAACACTAGCAAAATGCTTTTTTCTTAAAACACTTTCTTGTTACAAATTTCTTTGTTTTCTGGGTACGATTTTTTCTAACATCTTGGCTCTGGTGATGTGAACATTTGGTTATCAATCCGTTTGTTCTGTCTCTTGACTATTGTTTCACGTCCTGGGCCCTGTTTATTAGATTCATTGACTTGCAGTTATGACCTTGGCTTCTTTATTCTGATTCCAATTCCTTAATTAAACACACTAAACTGCTTTCTTGCTTACCGGCCAGTCCCTTTCCATCTCTATGTTTTTGACCTCCCAACCTCTGATGTCATGACTCAGCTGGCACAAAAAGCATTCATTAGGCTCAATATGCTTATAATAAGGGAAATACTCAAGAAATACAGCATTAGATCACAGAAAGATCCAAAAGGTTTATTCAAAAATGCATCTAGAGTGGAGTGTCTGCCTACACAAAATAGCTTCTAATTACCACAATGATAAATAACAATAAAAGTAAAATATCAAAAAATGTAATGTACTTAAAATGTTGACAATACAACATGCAAAAGCACAAACAAGAAAAAGAAGAAAATAGAAGTAAATACAGTGCTGTCAATATATGAGTCTGTTGGACACCGACAATCTTATCAATGTCCCTAGGTGTTCTTAGAGGCAAATGGCCTCACACATCTCATCACATGCTCATGCGTACTCGTAATGCACGATGTCATAGTAATCTTGGAAACTGGCAAATAGTTGGAGACTTTCAGGCAAACAAGGACAAAGTAATAATAAAGAAGCCTTCTGTATATTTTTAGAATGACAGTGGTAGAGGTGCAGGGGTTAACCTTCTAACTATCTGTGTGGCGTTTTCACATTTTCCCTTGATTGTGAGAGTTTTCTCCAGGTATTCCCATTTTTTATGAAAAATGCCCACATTAGGTTGATTGGCAACTCCAGATTGACTCGGTTATGTCGTTGATGGAGTGGCATGTCCAGAATTAATTTCTGCTTTTTTTGCAGGTTCTGCCAAGATAGAACAGAGTAAAAAAATGGTTTAACAGATAGATGGATTCTTTGCAAAGATACTATATCTCACAAATTACAAAATCTGACTTTTTAAAATTAAATAAAAGGCATCTATTTAAAAAATATTTTTCTGATGATGCCCCTGGAATTAAATTATCTTGCACATATTAGAAACCTTCGTAAATGAACTCTGATATTTTTTTGCTTAAAGGAAGGGTATCAAAACAGCAGTATCACAAAGAACTTTCACACAACTCCACACGAGCTTCATTGGGGATGCCATGCCACTATGTTGGTGTGAAATTTGGTCTTGGGACAAAATAGCCGGCTGCTAGATGGAATAAAGAAAAGGAGTGACCCATGAAGCTGTGTTTTAATAAAATCTGGGATGTTCCTGCCATCCACATAGACTGAGTCTGAGACCTTAGTTACCACAGACTAAACATTTTGTGAAAGTGTGCTCAAAATCAGTCTGGGACTTTATTCCCTTAATTTTCTTAAATATTTGAACTGCTCATAGATACATTTAATGGGCTTTGCCATCCCTACTCTGCCCTGTGGGCTTGAATGTACATGTTGAATACTCAATTTGTATTTAGTGTTTGCTTTTGTCTTATTGGGTGGCACAGTAGAGCAGTGGGTAGTGCTGCTGCCTCACAGTTAGGAGACCCGGGTTCGCTTCCCAGGTCCTCCCTGAGTGGAATTTGCATGTTCTCCCCGTGTCTGCGTGGTTTTCTCCGTGTTCTCAGGTTTCTTCCCACAGTCCAAAGACATGCAGGTTAGGTGCATTGACGATCCTAAATTGTCCCTAGTGTGTGTGTGTGTGCGCCCTGCGGTGGGCTGGCACCCTGCCCGGAGTTTGTTTCCTGCCTTGTGCCCAGTGTTGGCTGGGATTGGTTCCAGCAGACCCCTGTGACCATGTAGTTAGGATATAGTGGGTTGGATAATGGATGGGTGGATGTTGTCTTATCATTTAGGTAATGTATTTATTATTTAGTATTATTTTTTATTTGGTTGATGCCTTTATCCGAGGTGACCTATTAAGCTAAATTGCCACTGAACGTCTAAGATTCAATTGGTTACCTTTCTTTTGTTTTACCAATTGGAGCACAGGCAGATAAAGTGACACAGTGTCACTAGGAGGATTTGAACCCACAATTTCAAGGCTTGAAGTTCAAAGTCTTTACTACTGTATTTACTGCTTAGTGTTTTATGTGGTGTCAGCAATTAAATTTCTCGTCTGACCTGTCATACTTACTGTCAGTTGTCTGTTACGGCAAATGCAAATAAGGATAACATTGTACTGAATAGACACAACATCAAACTTGAATTTGAGGGAACCTAGTTCATTTTATTTTTATTATGGCATTTCTAAAGGCTTCAGGAACACCTGTATTTCCTGGTTGGCTTACTTTCTGGTCAGTACGTGAAACCTGCACCACCATGAGCACCTTCAAAGAGGCCCTGATCATGCCGTGGTCATGAAAATGACAAGCCAGTAGTTGAAGAATTCCCCACTTTTGAACACTAGCTGATTGACTTGAATTCTTTTTGTACGAAAAGAAGTCACAAGAGCACTGGATCATTGATGACGTGCAAGCATTCATTTCAGTTCAGGCACTTGACTGTCTGCATTTCAAATTTGGAAAGTTCAGTCTACAACAAGGTGTAAAAATGAATATCAAAGATGCTGGGAGACAGGGACATTTTTACAAAAGTTAAACATTGCTAAAAAAAAGTTAAACTAAAACTAAAGGATAAAACAAGCCAAAATATGTATAAAATGTACATAAGAATGTGAATATATATTGCATATTGTACTGGTTTGCAAGAGACAGCAGAAGATAAAACAAAATTAATGACTGTGAGAAAAGAGAGTCTAAATGCCAACAGGCCAAGGTCAAAAACAGGAACCAAGAACAATCTTTGGTCAAACCAAAATGCGATCAAACAATAAGGGTCAAAAAACAAGAGCAGGGATGCATTAACTAAGATGATCAAAACAAAAAACTCTTTTAACACAGTGATTCAAGGGATATCCATTAAACTAAGATAAAACGTGTCTGTTTTGAGCCGAACTTTAAATGCTTGACCTAACGAGGTCAGGGTCACAACCTCTGTGCATTCCGAGGACACATCATAGCAATGGGATCTGCAAAATGGCAGCACCCAAGGGAAAAGAAAAAAAAATGGTAAAATGTAAATACAGTAATTATTAACCACTGTTAACACATCGAAATAAACTTCAGATATTGAAATCTCTACTTGTAAAAATGTTGTATTTGATGTATAATTAGCCAGAATACTCTCTAGAATTTGCATAAAACATTTTGAAAACCAGTGATCAAAATCTGTACATTTGATAAAATGAAAATCCCAAGTAGCACCTCCTTTCCAATTTTTGCTTGTACTCAAACCAAGACTTGAAATCAGGCTGTCAGATTTGTTCCTGTTGAGGTAAAAAGCACGTTAGTGATTTGTTTTCTGCCAACTGGTACAAGCTGGGTTCATCTCAACCCAAATATCCAAGGATTCCCATAACAAACTGGTCACATCTGTTTCTTACTAAGACAAAACTGATTTGCAATACAATGTTGTAACCAAAATTTGCTTTTCACTGTGTTTCTTCAGAAACAGTGCCATCTCTGTTGTATGACAAACAAATATATCATATGCTGTTACGCTCCCTCCCACTTAAAATAACCATTTTTAGTTAACAACACCCAATCCACAATTGATATTGATTTCACCCACACAGCTCACTCACTTAGAGGCCCAAAACAAGCAACCTAAGTAGCTGACCTACCTAAAGCATGTCCTCCAAATCCTGATTAGACAACGTTGCTGTTACCTGAGGGGAGATTATTTTCAGCTTTTATATCATGTGTCATCAACTGAATGCCCTCACGAATGTTCAAGCCAGCATACTTTGGTTGGAAGAGCTCATTTTTAAATATTAGAAATAATGAATCAGTGTGTTGAGATTTTCCTGTTGCCATGTAAATACAGTATGAAGCAGTAGCAGCAAATGGGCTATCTTCACTAAAGCTAAAATGAACATTCACACATGGAAACATTTAATCTTGATGACCCTCAAGTGTGAATAAACAAAAAATTGTGAATTAGCATGAAAAGAAAGAAGCAAATATTAAACGTGCTGGTGTATCCACTTGGCCATGTTCTTTGGCTATGGAGTTGAAATGTAGCAATGAGAATTGACAGGCTAGCTAACAACTTTTTCAGTCTGTTACCAGTTACAGATCCTACATCAAAAAAGAACACAGTTAAAAAAAAAATATGCCATAGTTCTCGCTCTAATCATTAAGGCTGACATGCATTTTAATTTATTCTGCGCATTGCTTTCCATTGCTTTCATATCCAATACAATTCCATCACCTAATGAGTTTCTTTTTTGGCAGCTTGTAGGAGTAACAACAAAGGTGTCAGTGCATCAATAATGTTAACTGGTTCAAATGACTTTTAATTCTGGAAATCAAATAAGAGTCCAATTAAGGTGGAGAGTCTTGGCAAGGCTTTCCTCCTGTTTGTGAACAAGGCTTTTCTGGAGGCATAAAGTCTGATTCTGTTTGCTGGAAGTTATGGCAGCTGACAATGTTCCAGCATTCCAGCAATAAAATTACAGCGCAGTGGTATAGGATGGGCAATTTTTGTCTTTTTCTAATATGGGAGGAGTTGAGGAGTTGAGCTGTGTAGTATTGTTGCACATCAGTTAGGGATATATCCATTTGCAAAATGAATGCACAACCTTCACTATGTACTGAGACATTTTGTTATTGTCTTCTCAATTTGCCCTCAATTTATTTAAAACTAAAGTGCACCTCAGAGCCCTCTATCCAATACATTATAGCATGAATTCATAGAAAAGCTAGAAGGGAAATTTAATAAAAGCCCATATCCAAAGGAGGCAGTGCTTTAAAGCCATTTAGTTTTGAACTGAATAGCTCTTTCTAGAACATATTTATCAAGACTGGGTAAAAAGCACTTTTTATCAATATGAAGGACAGAAATGTTGTGTTTAGTTATGTAACACATAATTTACTAATTCTCCCTCTCAGAAAGATGATACCAATACACAGAATATAGGAACTGCAGATAATGTTGCAGAGGTAATGGGAAAAGAAGGAGAAATAAAGAATAGCTCTTTTAGTGTATGACTGATGAAGAATAATAATGTAAAATAATGTAAATGAAAAGCCTGAAAACCAGGTGAACTAGGCTTTTGTAGCCCACCAGACTGAAGCAGTTTGCTCTTTTTTCATTGTGTGGCACTGTAGACAATAATGTCATCATGGACAAAAATGAAGACATCTTGTAGTAGCTGTGTTAGATTTTACACATCACCATTCCCCCTGGCTTCAATTTACCGAGCGCATTGCTTTCGAGGGCTTTGTGTTTGCATAGTACAGTAAGGAAAGGCAGGCTGAAAGAGTGAACGTATAATTAAAAAATGCAGGGAGTTATTTGTTGCATTATTCATTTTGTCATTTCTGTGTCTTGTTGACCTAATGGACATGGTTTCCTGTCAATGATGACAATTTTGTGAAAGAAGACACTGTTAACGCAATTAAATAATGTTTGTGTTTGCTTCTGAAAAGCTATTCGTCTATTAGGCTGCTCTCTGCGCTGACTAGAACAGAGTCTTTAATGAGAGCAGACATGTGCCACAGGCAAGAGGCACTGGGGCAATCAGGACTAATTAGGGCCAGGATGAAGCTCAGAGGGGTTGCGCTGACCTGAGGAGAAAGAGAGCTGGCGGTCATAGAGGTGCCAAAGATGATAATAACCAGAATGCGACTCATTATAGCCGGGGTGTGGTGTCAACTAAATGGAATACGGGTCTGGAGTCAAACAACCTTTTATAAGGTGATGTGGGGCTAACTGGGCTGTGGAAGATTTAGATTTGCATTTTAGTATGTGCCCCTAAAGTAAAAGAAGTGTACCAGCCTTTGTTTCACATTTGACTGTGATGCGGGGCTTTGCATTTCATTGTTACATATGTTGCACAACAGAGCTGATGCCTGCTTGGACTCTGTGAAAAGCAAAAGAGACCTAGCATTAATGTCATTAGGGTATGGGAGGAAATTTCTGTAAATGGAGAAAACTCACCAACATAACACGGAGAATGTGTAAGCTGCACAGAGAAAGTGGTGCTGGAAACGGAACCCAAATTATTGAACTACCGCACCAGAGTCCTTCTGAGTAATTCTTTATGAGAATTTTTATATTCTTAGGAACTTTCATCACTTCTGACATAACACTTGAATGATGACCTCTGCTGAACAGAGGATGAAGTAGTAGCGTAGCCAGAAAGTTGTTGGTGGGTAGACATATATGAAACTAGGTGGACAAATACAATTTTCACTAATTTAAATATTAAAACTGTTTTACATAAAATATATATTACATCTGTATTTCAATTTTCAAATTGAAAATAGAATGTGTGGGTGGGGGCACCAAGAGAATGGGCGATTGCCCACTCACATCCATCTTTGGCTACACTTACTGGAGTGAAGTCTCAGTCCATGCCATGAAATGTTCACCATCCAGATAAGTAAAAAAGAGAAAGCTATTGCATCAAAGACAGGAGCAGAAGTTGAATGGTTTGTAGGTGTCATTATATGCCTGGAAGATAAGCTTACTTTTTCTTGTTCAGAGTTTTGTTGGGGGGGATCGGTTTGTCTCCTGTAATTCTCTGCATATTCTGTATTAAATTTCCATATCTCAGTTCCCATGCATGTCTCCTCTCTGAGCTACATGGCACGTGATGTCAACCTCAGTTTCACATGGCTGAGAATGGGTTATTTTCAAAAGAAGAAATACCAGGAAATGGAGTGGTTAATCATTGGTCACTATAGGAACTAGTTAATTCATTTTAAAGTTATACGATTCTACAAGGAACAGTTGGGACAACCTTGAATATTTAAAATTATATATTTTGCTAATGAAATTGGTATTATATTTACTAAAATTTTGTAAGAATGTGAAATAGCTTCACCTTCTTGTAAACAATGAGATTGGAAGTGGTTGTTTAATTCTAGTAGTAGCAATATTATCTTGTGTGCATAGTACAATAAAGTTCTCACGTGCATGTATAACCACTCAGTGGTTGGATGTCCCACAATGCTGCCATGACAAACAAGAACATATTAAAATAAATGCAGTCGTTTTATTTAATAGAAAACACAAACATGCTTGCCTGTTGTACTCTTCCTCGTGTACAGTTCTGCTTCCACTACCTGGATCAACATAACTAGAAGGTTATTGCCAGATGAGGTAGTACAACTTCCTGCAGTTTAATTCTATCTGCTATTACATCTTTTGACAGATTGTAAATATTTCACATTACGATGCTCAGGACAGATATCAAGTAATCCATTAAGGAAGTTATAATGTTAACTCCTTTGTCAAATAGACTTACATGTAACTACTTGCCTGTTTCAATTGTATAGAAAAATAATGAAAACCTAGAAAAAGGGAATGTGAATATCCACAAGTGAGAGTAAGGCCCTAATAGCGCTGGGTAGAAGAAAAGTAAGATCCATACAGGCTGATTATAACAACTGCCTTCAGCTGGACTAGGTAGGACTTTGCTACCTAGCCATGGAGGACTGGGTCTTTGAAAGATCTCACGAGATCTCAGGGGTACGAGAACAGCCAGCAAATGGATCTTTGACTTTATAGTTTGGATTTTATTAATTAATTCCCTTGAGCACAAAATTGATTCCACAGCCTGTAAGAAATTCCAGGAAGGGGTTTACAGAGAAGGAGAAAGGTAAGAGGAGAGAAAGAGTAGTGGGAGAGTCTTTCAATGTAGCATCAAGTTGTAGAAAAATGGAGAATCTACTTTACCCAAAATGCAGAGGAGAGACATGCTAATGAAAAGCACAGTGGAACAGCCAAACTTTTGATTGGCTTCTGTTTACTAAGGATTTGCCATTTGTTTTTTTTTTTGCGTTTTGATTTTGGATAAAACAAGAAAGCACATATTCACCAGAGGTTGCAGGAATCTCTACCAAGTACCAGTGTTTAAAAAGAGACCATGATGCGCTTACAAAGTATCAAGATGTTCTATTCAGAGAAATTAGTTTCAAGCTAACCATTGGAGCCTGATGGACTAAATGTTCTCCTCTCTATTGCTGAACTTGAATCTTCTTAGACTATTTTTTACATTTTTACAAGATGTAAAGTCATGTCACGTCAAGTTAAGTCCTGTTATCACTTTTTGTCCCAATGTGAGTCTCACATGCCTTGCACTAATATAAGCATAAACAGGGATGTTGAACTCTTAGACTGGGAACTATTCCTACATTTATTTTAGGAAGACTTCAGAAAATTAAATGTTATCCTTTACTTCTAGCAGTACCTGGGGTGTTGTACCATGTTAGCCATTATGGTTGTAATGAGAACTTAAGCAAAATGACACCTTTTATTGGCTAACTAGAAAGATTACAATATGCAAGCTTTTGAAACAACTCAGGCCCTTTCTTCAGACAGATGTAATGTGTCTGAAGAAGTAATGATTACATCTGCCTGAAGAAGGGGAATTAGTTATCTCGAAAGCTTGCATATGATTTAAAAACATATCCTGTTTGCTTCATCAGGCCGTGATCTTCAGCTCTCCCTGGATCGGTTCGCAGCTGAGTGTGAAGCGGCTGGGATGAGAATCAGCACCTCCAAATCCGAGACCATGGTCCTCAGCCGGAAAAAGGTGGAGTGCCCTCTCAGGGTTGGGGGAGAGATCCTGTCCCAAGTGGAGGAGTTCAAGTATCTTGGGGTCTTGTTCACGAGTGAGGGAAGAATGGAGTGTGAGGTCGACAGGCGGATTGGTGCGGCACCCGTAGTGATGCGGGCTCTGCATCAGTCTGTCGTGGTGAAAAAAGAGCTGAGCTGTAAGGCGAAGCTCTCAATTTACCAGTCGATCTACATTCCTACCCTCACCTATGGTCATGAGCTATGGGTAGTGACCGAAAGAACGAGATCGTGAATACAAGTGGCTGAAATGAGTTTCCTCCGCAGGGTGTCTGGGCTTTCCCTTAAAGATAGGGTGAGAAGCTCAGTCATCCGGGAGGGGCTCAGAGTAGAGCCGCTGCTCCTCCGCATCGAGAGGAGTCAGATGAGGTGGCTCGGGCATCTGATCAGGATGCCTCCTGGACGCCTCCCTGGTGAGGTGTTCCAGGCACATCTAACGGGGAGGAGGCCCCGTGGAAGACCAATGACACACTGGAGGGACTATGTCTCCTGGCTGGCCTGGGAACACCTTGGGATTCTCCCGGAAGAGCTGGAAGAAGTGGCCGGGGAGAGGGAAGTCTGGGCCTCTCTGCTTAAGCTGCTGCCCCCGTGACCCGACCCCGGATAAGCGGAAGAGGATGGATGGGTGGATGGATGAAAGCTTGCATATTGTAAGCTTTCTAGTTAGCCAATAAAAGGTGTCATTTTGTTTAACTTCACACTACCTTCACTTCTACAAACCGGATTCCAAAAAAGTTGGGACACTAAACAAATTGTGAATAAAAACTGAATGCAATGATGTGGAGATGGCAAATGTCAATATTTTATTTGTAATAGAACGTAGATGACAGATCAAACGTTTAATCCGAGTAAATGTATCATTTTAAAGGAAAAATATGTTGATTCAAAATTTCACGGTGTCAACAAATCCCAAAAAAGTTGGGACAAGTAGCAATAAGAGGCTGGAAAAAGTAAATTTGAGCATAACGAAGAGCTGGAAGACCAATAAACACTAATTAGGTCAATTGGCAACATGATTGGGTATAAAAAGAGCTTCTCAGAGTGGCAGTGTCTCTCAGAAGCCAAGATGGGTAGAGGATCACCAATTCCCACAATGTTGCGCAGAAAGATAGTGGAGCAATATCAGAAAGGTGTTACCCAGCGAAAAATTGCAAAGACTTCGCATCTATCATCATCAACTGTGCATAACATCATCTGAAGATTCAGAGAATCTGGAACAATCTCTGTGCGTAAGGGTCAAGGCCGTAAAACCATACTGGATGCCCGTGATCTCCGGGCCCTTAAACGACACTGCACCACAAACAGGAATGCTACTGTAAAGGAAATCACAGAATGGGCTCAGGAATACTTCCAGAAACCATTGTCAGTGAACATAATCCATCGTGCCATCCGCCGTTGCCAGCTGAAACTCTACAGTGCAAAGAAGAAGCCATTTCTAAGCAAGATCCACAAGCTCAGGCGTTGTCACTGGGCCAGGGATCATTTAAAATGGAGTGTGGCAAAATGGAAGACTGTTCTGTGGTCAGACGAGTCACGATTCGAAGTTCTTTTTGGAAATCTGGGACGCCATGTCATCCGGACCAAAGAGGACAAGGACAACCCAAGTTGTTATCAACGCTCAGTTCAGAAGCCTGCATTTCTGATGGTATGGGGTTGCATGAGTGCTTGTGGCATGGGCAGCTTGCATGTCTGGAAAGGCACCATCAATGCAGAAAAATATATTCAGGTTCTAGAACAACATATGCTCCCATCCAGACGTCATCTCTTTCAGGGAAGACCCTGCATTTTTCAACAAGATAATGCCAGACCACATTCTGCATCAATCACAACATCATTGCTGCGTAGGAGAAGGATCCGGGTACTGAAATGGCCAGTCTGCAGTCCAGATCTTTCACCTATAGAGAACATTTGGCGCATCATAAAGAGGAAGGTGCGACAAAGAAGGCCCAAGACGATTGAACAGTTAGAGGCCTGTATTAGACAAGAATGGGAGAGCATTCCTATTTCTAAACTTGAGAAACTGGTCTCCTCGGTCCCCAGACGTCTGTTGAGTGTTGTAAGAAGAAGGGGAGATGCCACACAGTGGTGAAAATGGCCTTGTCCCAACTTTTTTGGGATTTGTTGACACAATGAAATTCTGAATCAACATATTTTTCCCTTAAAATGATACATTTTCTCAGTTTAAACTTTTGTTCCGTGATTTATGTTCTATTCTGAATAAAATATTAGAAGTTGGCACCTCCACATCATTGCATTCAGTTTTTATTCACGATTTGTATAGTGTCCCAACTTTTTTGGAATCCGGTTTGTAGTTAAATGAAGTTAAAAGGTTCTTTTAAAGCACCAGGTACTTTTTTGAATTCCTTAAATGTTTTCCATTATTTTTCCAGCACTCACATCTTAAGTTCCATCACACTTCACTTTCAAGTATACAGTACCTTCTTAATGTTGCTTAACTGTGACAGACTTGTCTTTAGGCTGACTGGATTTATTGCTGTGTAATTCTCCTCTACTTAAATACAAATTGTTATCTTAGCTGGGAAATGGTTCAACATATTCTTGGAAATACAATTCTAGATTTGTGTCAAAAATGTAAAGCCAATGTTTAACTTGTGCCATGGAGAACTACTACAATATGTGCCTAATAAGGCAGCTCCTACTGTACATGTTTATTTTGCCAAAAACATTGCAGATCTTAGCAGTTTACTTTAATTGGATTATACATGAAGGCCTTCCTGTCTGTACCTACCAAGCCGTACTGTAGGGCTGTAAAAAATCTATTCAGTTGAATGTTTCTGTTAGACAAGTGGAGCCATGATTAATAGTCATCCAGTTCCTTATCCTTTAAACACATCATTTGGTAGCTAGTAAAAAACTTGGTCCATTTGGGTAATTTTCTACATGTCACAAACAGCCAGATTAAGAAAAGAAAATATAAAGAGTTTGTCATGTATATGATTTCATGGCAAAAAAGACAGCAGTAATCTGTGCAGTTTATTCTGACTTACAAAGAGTGCCCAATTATTTTCTATATTGTATACAACAGAATGTAGTTGGACAGCATATTGTCTGGATTTTCACTAGGGGATTTCAAGGTTACTTGGTTTTCTTTCCTTCTCACCGATCTAGGAGGTAGTTGATCTGTGGCCGACACAAAACCCTAAACCACTATACCAGAAAATAACATTGAAAGAAAAAATGCACCACTATCTTCAGTATACAGTATGGTGTTGCCCACTTTGGAGATAACTTTGTGAAAGCTTGTCTTGATTGTTTAGGACCCCAGGACTCTGACTGTGTCTTTATAATTCACCGTGGACCCCCTAGAGGTTTATTTTCCCCAAAGATGCTGCTGACTGGAGTTTTTGTTTTCTTCTCCTCCATTAACAACAGGCTATAGTTCAACAATTACTTAATGGACAGATAGGTTTAGGATCCATTTATGTTAATCAGTTTTAAACCACTTTGTTTCCTGTTGGCTTAAACAAATCTGTGTCTTTATGTGTATTTATTATGTAATTAGTAATTTGTAAAGTTTGTATTTGTATCTACCCATGAACTTGTCACGGTGCTCTGTGCCTACACTTAGTGAAGAGTGCTAAACAAATACACATGAATTGAATTGAACACTTATATCTATTGTTAAGAACTGCCAGCAGTTTTCTTGCATGTGTAGGTTGCTACAAGTTGCAAATTAAATGACAAGCCACCTTCATCTATTACTATGATTGAAGTAAAGATTGGATTTCCATATTCAGTATTTACTTATGTTTAAAACATGCAATACATTTTAAAGTATGATGATAATTTCATCCATTCTGAAATAAAACTTCCTTCAGGGTGAGCAGGCCTACCTTACTTAACAGCTTGTGCTGAATCTTGCATTATATGCCCACCATCTGAGGATACTTTTTCAGAGTGACAAACATTTGTGATGCTAACAGGACTTCCTTTCACATAAATGTGTCTAAAGAAATGCAGCACCTCTGACATGATAGCTATTTGCAACAGTGCTTGGTGGCCATGTTGTAGCCATTGCACATTCCTGACATGGATATCAATGTAGAGGATCTGAATTTGGATACTGGGGGACTCAGCTTTGTTACTATTATGATAGACACTTCTCATGATGCACTTTTCTTGTACCTAACATATCTAACCAGTAACGGCGCACTGCACAATAACGTGCAGTGAATACACTTGACTTGAGAATTCATAGTTTTCATCCTCTTTCTCTGTACGTTTAGCATTCATTTGCTCATTTGAGGTTAATGTGCTTTCTGCTTCATGAGCAGCTCTTCTTTTCCCCACCCTAGCGGCCTGCTTCTTTTCTTCTTTCATCTGCATCTTTTCATATTAAGTCAATGTTTGTGTTGCAATTACTTAGTACGTTTTCCTTAAATTTTCACTTAAGCTGGCACTTAAGTCTTCACTCACCCTCAAGAATGATTTAAGATATGAAGAGGTACGGGAAGTGATGGCGAAGGTGGTAGGGATGAGAATGGCGCCCATACGCATGTGCCACACGGCCGCCCTGCTGGCCGCTGCCAAGAGTTCATTCTACAATTAAATAAAATAAAAATGAAAGAGGAATAACCTTGGAGGTCAATCATCACCCTGAAAGCGCATAGTAGACGTCACGTAGTATATGTGTACCAAATTTCAGGTCAATAGTTCAAACAGTTTGTGAGCTACAGGTGATTTAAAAACCTGGACAGCCATGGTAGCGTATTATATAAGAAGATGGCCAACATCGAGATTCTACTTTAATTGTACCCGACCTTGTTGATTACACCAAAAAATTAAATAAGCAAAATACTATTGTGTTTCTGAATGATTGACATTATGAAATGATTCTACATTATGAAAATGAAAAGACACATTTTCATGGATCCTGTGGAATGGCCTCTGCCATCCTCTGGAATTTCACAGTCCCTGGTTGACTTCACATGTTCCTGTCTCTCTTTCTGAAAAAAAAAAAAACCATTGGAAGCTTCTTCCAAGACGTCACTAAAACTTGCTTACTTCATCTATGGCCTTTGAAGGTTTACTGGTAAGTGCCATCTCTGTCGTTAGTAGCCCCTGTGCAACTACATTTGACACCACAATAGGTTGAATATGTTGAGTCTTAATAATTGACATGCATGTCTTTAGTATAATTCTGCGCTGTAATAATATTAAAAGTTTAACTTGTATGTGTATCTTGTCATTTAATCTCAAAACTAGTTTTTCCTTGTTAAATGCTATTGTCACATAGTAAGCTGAACCAAAGAAGAAATATTAGGATCTATAAGCAGAACACATCATATACTGTACATGACTTCCGAAAGTATGTATTGCAAATAACATGTGAAGTGCAATATAACATCCATTGATTTTACATCTTTTTATTTCATATTTTGTAATGGTACTATGAATACACTATGATCATAGATGCGATAAATGATTAGATATTTATAATAGCATGTGCATTATTTGATCATTTAATAGTTATATTGTAAGCTTACTTTTTCTGCAATGACAATTTCAAATGAAAAAAATCAATTACTAACAGTAAGACTGAAAGCTACTTCCATGCATGTGTTTTGTATCTTTGCTAGAGATAAATCCTTTGTTTTTCTTAGAAAAATATAGATAGGGAAAAAAAATCATCTTTAGAATGGGTAATTTTTTTAGTAAGCCTCATAAGAAAGGACAGAGAATAGGAAGATGATTGTGAAAAAGCAGTGCCTACACAGAAAAGCAAGATCATAGTCTACAGGGATAAGCAACAAAGTGGGAAAGCGCGGTGTTTTATAATGGTGTGATAATAAGAGGTGATATTCAATCTGTGGGGTATACGAAAATAATACTAGTGTACTGTAGGATTATCACTGGGCAAAAACAGCTTCCAGAACAAATTATCAGTCATATCAGGAGACAAATAAACGGCACAAACCAAAATGAAGAGTCTGAAATAAAAACAATTGCATATACTTACAACCCATAAATTGAAGTGAAAAATTAAAGAACAATGGTAATGTCAGGTCATTTCTAGTGGCTATTGAATCTCTTCCAGATAGCTGAATCACATCCCCTAAGGTTCTATACACAAGGGTAACAGGAAATAGCCTGAGAAAATGGAGAGCAAATCTGATCGAAGCGACAAGACTGCAGATAGCATTTCTGAATAAAACCTTTTACACTTAATAGTAGGAGTAACTGCTAGATACTGTATGTCATATAACTGTTATTTTTCAAGAATTGATCCATGGATTTGTAGGGTTTTCTAAACATTTATGCCTTACTATCAGCATGAATTAGCATGAACCAATACACAGACCAGGCATTTTTTTTTTTTTTTTTTTTTTTTCAATTCTCCATGGTCCAGTGTTTGTGTTCCTTAGCCCACTCTTCTTCACTGATGCTCTATTTTATTGTCACATGCCACCCATTCCAAGGTAGAATATGTTGGATTGTACATTCAGATATACCTAATTCATCAACACTACTGAATAATATTCAGCTGTTAGTTGACTGACTACTGACCATCTATTGGCCTGCGTAAGTAATGTCAGGCATTGTTGATCCCTTTCATCAGTGGCCTTCCTATGAATATAGGATTACCTGGGAGGCTAGATGTTGTTTGTGTAGTGGTTGATTCTTAACATGCTCTTGATACAAATATGCTTGAAAGAAAAACATTAATTTCATTCAAAGTCACTTATTTAGTGTTCACTGGTCTCCTTTTCAGCATGCACAATACTTGCCTTCTTGCATAAACAGAACCAATAATGACAATCAAATATATGAGAAGAGCAGATTTTCCTAATACAGTAAAAATACTAAATGAAAAGCCCATTACTAAGTAAAGCAAGAATCAAACTCCTACCACAGATAAAGCATACTAATTCTAGAGTTATATTGCAGAAGCATCATCTAATTCCAAAGAATTACTCAAGGCAGGGGACATACACTGAAGTAGTGAAGCTATTATTTTTGGAAAAACTATTGCTATTTCTGGAATTAATCGTTGTGGCGTGAATACCACTGACTACCGACTGACTGTTGTGTGCTGTGCTCATTGTCACCAACAGCCAAGTTGATTTAATGCAAATCATTGTTCCCACACTGACATTCACTTCAGTGCACACAAATGTATCATGCATTCTGTCATACACAGCTCACTCTACGTGAATACAAAGGTTGAGTTATGATGCAAGATGCACAATGAATAATGTACACCAAGCAGTAGTAACCTAAGCTGTACAATGTATGTACTATATGATTGGTTGTATTGGACGTACTTACTTACTAACTCTCACATAAAGAAATTGATTTTTCTTTTTACTTATTTTTGCCCTATTGTGATATAGTGGGTTGACAGCTCAGAATAAAAGCCCAGTTTTTAAATAAATAATCGCTGCACTCACAGCTTAAAGAGGGGGCGTGATAGTGTGGCTCTAGCAGTTCCTGGATGCTGCATGAGGCGTGCGTTTCCTTGCTTATGTGCACAGGTGAGGAATCGTCTGCATCCGTAATTGAAGCTAGGAGCTGTTAATCGCCACACCTGAGCCACGTCCCTGTAATAAATAAGAGAAGCACAAGGTGGAAGAAAAGAAAAGAACGGTAAAAGAAAGGAAGTGGCAGAGAGTCAGAGAGCAGCATTGGGGAAAGTGTGGACTGGCCAGCCTGCTGTGAAAAAGAGAAGTCAGTGCAGTCAGGGTTCCCAGATGGAGCGAGTGATCGACACTCATTGGACAGGATCGTTCTCACTGAGGCTTTTAATTGAGTGGATACAATCAGGGAAAAGTCAGCCCTAGGGATCCAAGGGACTACTTAGAGTGCAAGAAGGAAGATGGGAGGACAACCAACCCCGAGCGGTCAGGCAGACACTGGCGGAGGCAGCCATGACGGGGGTCGGTAGAATGAGGAAGTATTTCCTGCTGAATATACCTTGGGAGAGCTGGAGAGACTGAGAAAGGAGCAGAGCTTGGCTGGTGTGACTTAAATATTGTCAGTAGGATTTTAATCTCATTTTAGCCTTGTTTTAATGCCTGGGATTTTTACCTTTTTAATGGATTATTTATTTATTCAATAACATTTGAAGCACTGCACTATTTCTTTGAACACTTTGTTTTGACTGTTTTTAAATTAAAGCACTCTTACACTTTTTTTTGCACCATCCCCTTATTTAGTTGTGGCCTAACTATATAGCTCATCCGGTGACATAACCAACGTTGTTTGGTTCAAGAGCTCCTAAAAAGGAGATGGGAGCATGAAGTGGAACCCGCATCATCACACCCATAGGCAAAATTTCCTTTGGCTCAATAACAACCTCTAGATACCACACTGACGTATGTTGTATCTGGTTGATGCAGAGTGTACATACATCTACTTCATATCATTTCAGTGCAGGACGTATGTCAATCTGTCAGCTCATGATAGCCAGATAGAGAAACAGAAAATGAAAAATTACAGCTTTTGCTTTGAGCACAGTGTGATAATTAAGAGTCCAAGACATTATAAAGGTTTGGGGCAGCCACCCGTATATTATTTTTCCCAGCTGCAAAAGGGTTTTTGTATCAAAAGCACGTTGTGCATATCACAGAGTCCAAAACAGAACTGACTATAGTAGCCCAAGATGGAGGCTTTAAAGGTCTGGAGAGGAAATGATGTCATCAAAATGGCCAGAACCAGAAGTGACGTCAGCAAAGGGGCCGGCTTCGGAAGTGACATCAGCAAAGGGGCCGGCTTCGGAAGTGATGTCAGCAAAGGGGCCAGCTTCGGAAGTGACGTCTTCTGAGGCGCCAGAACCTTGCAGGATTTCCCGAGAAAGGTCTGTAGGGAATTGAGAAAGACAGTCAGCGCACTCCGCCGCCCCCTGGTCAGATGTTTTATTACAATTACTCAGACCCTTTAGCTGTCTCTTACTCGCACGTGTGTGACAGCAGCTATTACTGCTGTATCTGTACATGGATATGAGAAGACCTAAGACTTGTGGGAGCAAAATGCTTAGGGTTTGGATGCAAACCAATGGTTGCAAAAGTAATGTAGATCCTTTCTTGAAGGTTGTAATTCCCTGTCATTTTTTTTATCAAAATATGTGAATCAAGTTGTAATCTGAACTTAGTCTTGTGATGTTTTCAAAAATCAAACACAAGGTCGTACATTCTGCCCTGCATTTGAGCTTTAGACTCTTGTAGTTTAGTAAAGGTGCTATTGTTGTCAACAACATAGCAGCAATGTTGAAAAAAAAACATCCATCCATCCATTATCCAACCCATTATATCCTAACTACTGGGTAACGGAGGTCTACTGGAGCCAATCCCAGCCAACACAGGGCACAAGGCAGGAAACAAACCCTGGGCAGGGCACCAGCCCACTGCAGGGTGTGAAAATAAATAACTAAATAAAATAAATAATCTGTAACAACGATCAAGACATTAGTAATTTTACAAATTAAAATAATTAAGGGTAAAATTGGCAAAAAAAGAAGAAAGAACAACAACAACATTTATTTCTATAGCACATTTTCATACAAATAATGTAGCTCAAAGTGCTTTACAGGATGAAGAAAGCAAAAAAAAGAAAAAATATAAAAATAAAATTTAGGCAATACTAATTAACATAGAATAAAAGTAAGGGGTTAGTACGGATTGTGGAGCCACATAAAAAATGATAATTAAATGCATATACAGTATACCAGGGTTACACTAAAATGAAACTATGAGAAAGCCATATTACAATAATGTGTTTTTAGCAGTTTTTTAAAGTGCTCTACTGTATTAGCCTGGCAAATTTCTATCAGTAAGTTATTCCAGATTTTTGGTGCATAAAAGCAGAAGGCGCCTCACCACTTCTTTTAAGTTTAGCTCTTGGAATTCTAAGCAGACACTCATTTGAAGATCTAAGGTTACAATTTGGAGTGTAAGGTGAAAGACATTCTGAAATATATGATGGAGCGAGATTATTTAAGGCTTTGTAAACCATCAGCAGTATTTTAAAGTTAATTCTAAATGACTAAATAACACAGGTAGCCAATGTAGTGACATCAAAACTGGAGAAATGTGTTTGGATTTTCTTTTTCCTAGTTAAGATTCTAGCAGCATGCATTCTGCACTCTTTGCAATCAATTGATGTCTTTTTTGGGTCTTCCTGAGAGGAGTGCCTTACAGTAATATAGCCAACTGAAAACAAAAACATGAACTAATTTTTCATAATCTTGGAAAGTTATAAGGGGTCTAACTTTTGCTATATTTCTTAAGTGAAAAAATGCTGTCCAAGTCTGATTAATATGTGATTTAAAATTCAGGTCAGAGTCAATAGTTACCCCTAAATTATTTACCTCTGTCGTGACATTTAAGCCTGATGGATCAAGTTTATTTCTAATACCCTTATTATATATATTTTTGCCAATCACTAAGATTTCTGTTTTCTCCTTATTTAGTTTGAGAAAATTATTTCTCATCCATTCAGAAACACAAGTAAAATAAAATAAATAAATAATAAGTAAATAAGGACAAATAATGTTCAAACTGGATTGTAATTAGTCATCACAAAAACTGCATGGAAACTATATAAAAAACTAGCAGGAGTACCTGCCGTTGCCCAGGAAACTAAAACCGGTGAATTTATGAAATGAAAGAAACATAATATAGAAACAGAACAAACAGTTTTCTGATTCACATTTTATTGTAATAGGTAATATAAGTTCTCATTCCAGAGCCTTTGGATACACTAAATTTTTTGTTTTCCCTTGTGGTGAGAAAATGAACAAATTCTGAGGATTGCCCACTCTAGAACATGCTACGTAGAGCTGTCCGTGTGAAAAGCATGGATTTTCTAAATTGATGCCTGCAACTCGTAGTGATTGCCCTTGAGCCTTATTAATTGACATAGCAAAAGCCAAACGAACAGGAAATTTGAGCAGTTTGAAATCAAAGGGTAAATCGTTCGGAATCAGCGGTATTCTTGGTATGAAAACATCTTTACATCTTGCGCAACGTGTCATGATAGTTGCTTCAATAATATTTGCATAGAGAGTCTTGACAGAAAGGTGAGTGGTATTACACAGTAAGGAGCGTCTGTGTTTAACGATGCTGCCATCTAAAGGACGTTGGCGATGGTAACTACAGAGAGAAGTGACATACAACCGCTGCTGCATGTGTGGAAAATGGCAGGGGAAGGATGCTGTCTTTTTAAGGCGAGTCTCTGTTCAAACGTGCTGCCATACTGACGGACGTTTGCGAATGAAATACAGCACTATCAGTGCATGTGGAAGTGTGACCAGCGGAAACGCGGGTGTGTCAGCTGGTCACGCTTACTGGGTCATTAACATTTTACATCGATATGGCAATTCCCCGTCACCTGATCAAAACAGTCGGCCTTCTGATACTTTGACACTTCCGCCATCTCTTGGCAATTTAAAGAAACATGGGTAAAGAGCGACACACAGGGACCAAAGCTGCCGCTAGATGGCACCGCCGTGAACGTCTGTTGTAATATGCGGCCATCTTGTTGATGATAAGTATCGGGACATGTGCCGAACGTTGTGTCGGTGAAAAGGTGCCCTGCCCTTCACCACGAACATTTTTCCCAACCAAACATACCCCATTACCTCCTCCTGGTCACAAAGGAGCCCCGTCCCTAGTTTGGTGGCGATCGGATGCCCAGTGCAGATTAATATGGTGGACAAACAAACATACATACATACATCGAGTCTGCTTTATATATTAGATATAAAACCCAGCAAAGTATACATACCTTTTCAGACTATAAATGATATAGGCTTATGAATTGCACACGTATAATAATTAATTCATTATATGGCTTAGCAAATACTGTACTGTATTGGTAAAGTATAAAAACAGTGTTTTCACTCATATAGGAAGTATAGGGAATGTATTGTAATCATCCAAAAATCCGATTTCGATATTTTGATGAATCTCAACGTTTTAGACCTCCTTGAGTCTGAAAATACCATTTTTGGAATTATGTCTGTGTGTCGGTCTGTGTGTGTGTGTATGTAAACACGATAACCTGAGCATGCTTTCACTTAAGTCAACCAAATTTGCATACAAGTATTAGGTACAAAATGTAGATTTCTATCAACATTTTAGATATTTCCGCTAACCGGAAGTGGTACTTTTTCATTCATGCAGCTGCAGAGTCTGATTTGATTTGTTGTTGATAGTTCTTTAATGTACATAATATAAAAAATATAATCAGTCTTGCGGTTTACTCCTTAAATATCCATCTCCATATCTGATTATACAAGAAAGACTAGGGGAGACCACTCCCGATTTTTTTCAATAAATGTATGACAAAATATATGTTTTCAAATCCTGTTCAAAAAGGGAAGCCTGCATATCGAATCCTTTTCTGAGAAAATCAGTTAGGTTACCACAGGTACAAAGTTGTTAGCCCAATAATGCTGCTTAATTATTGTGACAGGCAGCCAGGGCCAGTACCCGGCCAGGACGGCAGCTGGATGGAAGGACCGGAGGAGAGAGCATCCACGAGGCATTACCTTCTCCAGGACACTAGAGGGCAGCCACCATGGGTGGCTGTGGCACCACGGATTCCCATAGGGCACTCTGGGAGTTGGAGTTTGACGCAGCCCTCTTGGGTTCTGTGGGTGCCGCCAGGGGGAGCTGCAAATACGGCAGAGCCCTGCTATGTGGGGCTTTCACCTCACGTGGGAGAGATTCCAGACCTTGCTAACAAGCCACCTGGAGCACTTCCAGGTCGAGTATAAAAGGAGCTTCCCACCTTCATTCAGAGCCAGGAAGAGGACGAAGGTCGCTAGGGAGGAGTGGAGGTGGAAAGAGGGAATAAAGAAGAAAAGAAAGTGCTGTGTGCTGCACACATTGTACTGTGCTGCTTGTTTGGGAAGTGTTTCCACTGAAAATAAAGTGTGTTGTGCTTGAACTTGTACCTGCTGTCTGCTTGCATCGGATTTAGGCGGCTGGTCAAATGATATTATTTTAGTTTTTACTGCTGAATTAATATTAAGAAAATGTATACACAAAATTCTAAAAAAGCAGAAAAAATGTAACCATGAGAATAAAATTTGTCTTTGCAGAAAGCAAGCTGCAAAGTGTCAATGCCATTTTAAATGCAAGTACTGAGATATGACACCGATTCAGAATGAAGCAACTTGATATCACAATCCCACCAATTTCACTCCCTACACTTGACTTCTTTTTGCATGTAAGACATTTCCTGCAGCTTTTTTTCCTACTACAAAGAGAATAAGCATCTTTTCATTTTGATGTTGTTTGTAACTGTCAGAATATTTAGCATTTAAATAGCCTTTTCACTGCTAAAGGGATTTTTTTCCCTACCTTTTAAACAGAGCCATCACTATGAACATAATGATCATTATCTTTCATTCACAGATGAAACTAATTAATATTGACACTTAATTCGGGTTTCATAATTCAGAACTGAGTGAATCTGTGGCAAAGGCGCTTTCATCAGACATGCAACTTCTGGTTTCAAAGGGGAAAAAAAACTTATTATTCCCTGTTTTCTTCTAAAGAAGTGATAGCTTATGAATGGGGGTTGGGTTGGGGGGGTGGTTCTGCAAGTACGAGTAATTGATCACTTAAGTATTTTTGGTAATGTTCCTTATTACAGTGCCAGTTTAAAACAGATTAGCTGCAAGCAATAACTTAACGATGCTGCTGTTGCCTCTAACATGTAAGAGCAGTCCGACTTGGGATAGGAGGCAGAGTAGGTCATATGGCTCTGATAATCTGCCCAAATTTAATTACTGTAATTAAGCTTTGTATTGCCTGCTTTTGATCCTATTTGTCCTAACCCTGTGATAAGAAAGGAAACTATACAGTAAAGCAGTTACACTCCCACCACCCACCGGGACAGCACGTACCGTCCCATGGCTTGCCTTTCCTTCTCTTTATACACATTTTCTTCTCTGCCCACTTTGCAATACATTATGAATTTACTCTTGTGAAGATCAAGATTTAATACAGGGTGTCATTTTAAATTAACATACCAAGGGAATGTTTATAATGACAAGTCCAAGAACTTGGAAATGAGTGTTGTATGTGATATCTGTTAAAATTCAAAAGTTGAATGCTTCTTTTATATAAGAACAGTTCCTCTCCACCCTTTTTTTTTATCAAGTAGCACATTTTATAATGCAGCTCCGTAATGTAGCACCAGTTCTCAAGTTGTTAAAAGTTTACATTACTCATACAGATTATGTTTTATTTAGGTAAACTATCAAAATATTTATATATGCCACAATGATCATGTTAGGTATATACAGTTTCTCATGCTGCTGCTCTAAAAACTCCTAGCTAGCCATGATGGCGAAAGAGTTACCATTTCAACCACGTCTTGTACCAGCAAATGGAGCAGAACATCTCTTACAAGATTATTATAATTGTTAGTGTCATGACAGCATTATCCTCTACATTTCCTTCCTGCCTTCTCTATAAGTCTTCCTACTTGCTATCTCCAGATGTTAAACCAGTGGCATTTTTATATATAAGTTTACATAAAGTGTCTCCTAAAACTCTAAATTCTTCTCTCTCTAGAACATAAGAATATAAGAAAATGGATAAACGAGAGGCGGTCATTCAGTCCATTAGGCCTGCTTGTTTAGCTAATAGCTAAGCTGTCCCAATATCTCATCCAGATTCTACTTACAGGTTGTTGTCAAGGTTTCTGGTTCCTGGGTTCAGTTCTAAATGCATGTTCCCTTAATTTCCACTTCTGTCCTCGAGTATGTGACTCACCCTTAAGCCGAAACTTGTACTTATAAAGGGCATTGGGGTAGTGGGCTGCATAGACCGGTGCTAAGAAAAAATTAAAATCTCTGTCTCTGTAATTGTGAACGTGATACGGAACTCAAGTTGTCCTTTCAGTCATTACTCTAAAGTCGCAACATTTCAAAATTGCGCATTTGTTATTAGCTCTCTTTTGTAGAATGTAACTATTTATTTTTGCACAAATGTGTTTAAGCCAATAAAGGAACGTAAGAATTTTGACAAATGGCAGAAGACCATTCAGTACATGAAGCTTATTTAGTTAAGCTTATGCCTAACTTGCTGCAATATTTATCCAGATATTTTTTAAAAATTGTGAAGGTTTTTGCTTCAGCTAAATCTGTTTATTACAGATATTTACAATTAATTTGTGTGAAAAAAATGGTTCCTGGCTTCAGTTTAAATACACTTCCATTTAATTTCCACCAGTGTCCTTGGCTATGTAATTCACCTTTTAATTGAAAGAGCAAGTCTATTGTTTACTAAGCAGCAATTTCAAATTCTTCTTTATCTTTTCTTTTTCCAATTAAAAATGTAAGTTGCTGCACTTAAAACAAGCTCGCTCTCCAAACTGAAATGGTGTCTGTTTTAATTTAAAGGATAAAATATAAAAGTCTGAATTCATTAAAGCAGCTTTTCTTGGTATTTGCCTAACTGCAGAGGACGACTCCTCCGATGTCTTTTTTTCAGTTTATTACTCCACTTTTTTTTAATGTAAAGGCCTCTTGCTCTCTGCTATAAAGAAGAGTCCATCCATAGTGCTAAATCAAGCCTTGACTTGCTGCTCTTTGTTTACACTGGAGGAATTCTACGCAAAAAAAAAAAAAGACGCACCTTGGATCAGTTAACCATAATACCTAGTGTAATCTAAAACTAATTAAATTACTGCAAAGAAAGAAAAGCAGGGACTGAAACGATTGGTTGTTGTGATCAGCCAATTTAGCTATTACCGTTCAAGTATTTTTAGTGAAAACTGACCAGTTTAGATTGGTGGCTGATCAATCGGAGCATTCCAACATTGAATGTTTTAAGGTATTGCCCTTTCCCATTGAATCTTTTTACTTTCCTAACCCAGAGAAAAGAAATCAAGATAAAATTCTGAGATACAAAAAAGAAAGAAAGCACAAAAGCTGCTTTGTAAATAGATAATAAAGGGTGGTATCTATAAAAGGTTGTGAGACTTTGTAAGCCAGCTGTATTCACCCCCTTTGAGCAAATTTTATTTCTTTCAATTTTAGATAATAACACATGTCCCAAAGTCAGTGCAGATTAGAAAAATAGGATTCTTCCAGTAAAATAAGATTAGGTGACACACTGTAACAAAGGCAACTACAGCAAAATGAACATTGAGCAGGGGAATTCCATCTGGCACAAATCCAGGGAGGACTATAAGCAGGTGAGAATCTATTGAGACAGCAAGGATAACTGATAGGGAAGTAAAAAGTCGTGGCCAGTAAAGTACAAGTTGTGGTTAACAGCTTGTCTTTTTGACTTTTCTTACTTTTTTGCCCATGAAGTATCTTTTAAAGGTCTGTTTACTAAGAACAAAAAAGTAATTTTTGTGATTAATAAGATTATTATTTTAGGAAAATTATTTGCTCTCAGAGTTCATCTTTTCCATCGTTTTCTTGATTTGTTAGTTTTACATTCAAAGTGTCAACCAATGTGATCTCCTTAGTAAGGCATTTAAGTGTACTCATTTAATTGGAAATCTACCGTAGGTGTAATGTGAGCAGTAACTAAAATGTGACTAATCAAATCAAAAATATACAAACCCTTGCAGACAGACATACATACTGATACTGTGTTTGATATAACTTGACACAGGAGGTAAGTCAGTGCAGCTTGTTGGACTCACGTTGTCTTGTGAACAAGAAAACATCATACGGAGGAAATGTTGGTCTTGACTGTTTTCGTAGGTGTGGTCTGATATTTTGTATTCTTCATCAGCACTTCTCTGAGCCGAAGGAGACTAAGGTCAAAAATGGTGCAGATAAATAAAACATGTATCAGGCTATAGATTACATTAGCAAAAATTCACATTCCCATTTGCCTATTACAACTTATAATGCAACCACTATACTTTGACTTGTTATTTTTTAATATTGTTTTCCTTTATTTTGATAATTCTTGCATGCATGCCTAGTCTTGCTTTCTTTTTCTTTCACCCCTCACAGCATGAATCAATGCAGAGTCACTTCTTCAAAATGACACATAAAAATTGCATTACTAACAAAAAATTATATGAAACCTGTGATGAACTTTAAAAGGTTACGTCCAGAATGATTTGGGTGTTGCTTCCATCTGCAAAAAAAGCAATTGTTTCTGAAAGAGCAGATTTGTTTTTTATATTAAAGTAATTTATAGGAGGATAACATTTACAATATAAAAATCAAATGTCAATATGACTTCATGTTGCACACCTTCTATATCAAGCTCTCCCAACACATGTCTGTTGTTATGGTTACCTTAAAATACAGAACTAAATTGTAATTCATTTTTAAAACAATACACTTTACTACAAAGTGTAAGTAAGATTCCTCAATGTATTCAGTAATATTGTGTAAGAAGAATGACTCTGCTTCAAAAGGTCCAGTCTGATAACTTAAATATGCAGCTTGAAGATGAGGACTGAGGGAATAAGAGCAACTTTTATCAAAAAAAGTTTGAATAAAATATTAAAATGCTGCTACATGTGATAACACCAATGCCGTTGAAATATCTTAAGCAGTCACTGATGTGGTTAATATTATGTTCATCTAGTTTAAATATAACATAATAATAACATAAAACATATACTCTAAGGCAGTGACCTTTTTTGAGTCACGGACTCCTTTGAGAATCTGATGAAAGCTATGGACAAATGCACAAATATTCACATAAACACAACTTTGCATGCAATGACTATAATATTTTTTATTTATCGAGATTTGATTGTCTCCTACATATATGACGTACAGAAAGTATTATTGAACTTTAAAGTAAACAGTCTAAAATAAATACTCCTTTTTATGCAAAAAGTAATGGCCTCTCATTATAATTATGAAATACAATCCTCTTGTGCAAATTAAAACAGATCTATCTACTACTATTTTTTCTACTACCATTACTACTACTACTACTACTACTATAAATCAACATAACCGGGCTGCATAGTGAATATAAATGTTAACTTTTTCTGACTCTCACGGACCCCATGAATCCCATCCATGGACCCCCCTAGGGGTCCACAGACCTCAGGTTAAAAACCCCTGCTCTAAGGGAAGCTTCGTTTTTCTTCTTTTTAGCACAAAGTAATGTATATGAATTTACCTGAATTCCTTTCCCCATATCCTTTCCTTCTCTCCTCCCAAACATTAATGTGCTTTTAGTCCACTTGCTCATATTTAACCTAACATTTTTAAATGTCCCCTTTTAAATTTTGGGCTGCAAGTGCTGAGCCTGTCAAGACTGGATGCAAGCTAAGAAATGGCCCTAGATAGGGTGGCGATCCACTACATCACAAATATCATACCTACATTGAAGGTTTTCTTTTTATACATATTTTGGAAAATAAAGGAGTAAATTAATACTGAATCATTAATATGAATTTAGGACTGAGCCTGTGCGTGATAGCTGCGATGTTTCATCATGCAAAAAAAATGACAGTTAAGTTGCTTGTCTACCTTGTCCATGACAAGGCCTCTCAGTTGGATGAGGTGGGTTTGAGTTAAGGAGGTAATTGAAGCTTGATCACTATCACCAGAAAGGTCTCACCCCTCTTTGTTTCATATCCTCGGACAGAGAAACTGACCACAAACTCCGGACATCCACGTCACGAGTGTCAGCTAATCCAAAATGAGCTAAAAGGAATTTTCAGACTCTCTATGTGGGCATATGAAATGGAGTGGAATGAAAGTATGAATTATTCCTCACCAGTGACATATTGGGGCTTGTCTGGGAATCACTTATTGGAAGAGTGAGTGTAAAGAAGGGGCGGCAAGGCTGAGAGAGCCCACTGCTATGTAATGTGATATCCTCTCAGTAAGAGCTCTGCTTATTCACTTGACAGGAGGGACGTTTTCTGTAGCTCAACTGGAAGAGCTGCAGCCTCTGATCTGAAGCCCTGGGTTTGTGGTCAGCCTCACTCAGTGAGGACGTGAAACAGAGAGGGGAAAGACCTTGAGCAATTGCATGCCAGTGACCACAACCATCAAGCAAACTGTTTCGATATAACATAACAATACAGAAAGCGTACGTTTGCAGTTGAAGCAGACACTGTAGATATACAGTAGATGACATTTGTACAGAATTATATTTTAAAAATACTGTAAATAATGATGTCTATCTCTGAGTATATAGTAAATTGGTTGGCTGTCCCATCTAGTGCTGCTTACGTAACAAACCCACCCAGCTATTGTAGACTCTTCTTACTATTTTATGGTCTCTTTTGAACATTTTACTAGTTTCATCAACTCTCAACAGAAAAAGTGGTCCAGGAAATGAATGAATAAATTAATGTTTGAACAGTTTTCCAAAATAATGATATGCATAGTTGTTTTACATTTTTAACATGCGTATGTGAGACTAGAAACAGGGGAGGTGTGACAGGATGAGGAAATGGCATAAAGTGTATATTCCCTTCTTAAACACCTTGCTCTCTATGTGCTTACCAAACACAAAAGGTCTGAATTGTCATTCCAACCCACAGCAGACCCTTTTAATATTGTCTGAGATGGTTCTCTAATAACTGATCTTCAATACCCTTTATCCTTATACATACTGGATTTAGAAATTTGACATTGATTTTCTTTAATCTTTAATTTTTGTAGCTACAGTAAAACAGCAAGAAAATTCTTTAAAGTTTTGTAAATACCAAAGCTGCTTAATAAGAGTGCGCTGAAGCCATTTGTATTTATTCAAGTATGTAACGGCAGAAGTGTTGTAATGACATCTTTTGAATTAATAGGCAAACCCATCTCTGGGAAAAAAGTACACTTGATTCAAATGCAGAATTAATGCAGAAATGTTGACTGGTACTTTCGGCTGCAAAGCCGCCTGCATTTACAAATATGAAAAAATGATTAACGTGTTCCAACTTGCTGATGAATCAGTTTTTGAAATATTGCTCTTAGGAAATTTGCAACATGTTTAAAATGATTTAAAGGTAGCTGGTCTAATATAAAAAAAATGAATACACTGAAAATAAACAAATCAATCAAAAATAGATTTGGTTCTGTTTAGAAGTTGGAGAGGTAGTCCTCACATCCAGCAGATCCCTGAGAAGGTGCAACACTGTAAGCCATTCCAGGTCAATTCTTAGTCTGTCTTAAATTTATGGAGGGAATTTAGAAGTGTCAGTAACCTGCTAGCGGGGTCGCCAGTGACAGATTGTTTGTGGTGTTGTGAGTTCCACCCCAGCAGATGATATATAACAACTTATCCTTCAGAGCTGGTCTAGTGAATCCGGGGCCATACTTCCATGTAACATTCAAATGCTGTTTCTCATGCATTTGAAAACCAGTTAATCCACACCGCCTAAGTCAGACGGGGTAGGAAGAATCTGCAGATAACATCAGTAGGTGGCTGCATGGATCCCCAAAGTGAACTGAGTGAGAAGAAGTGAAAACAGAAAGAGCTGAATATTTAACAATTGTCCGACAAGTGACACTTTTAGTAGACTAGAAACTATATGTCAATAATTATCCATTGACCAGTAATGGCACACGGCACGATCAAGTGCAGTGAATACACTTGACTTGAGGATTCAAAGTTTTCATACTCTTTCTGTGTACGTTTAACATTCTTTTGCATTAAGTCAGTGTTCGTGTTGCAATTACTTAGTACGTTTTCCTTCATTTTTCACTTAAGCTGGCACTTAAGTCTTCAATCTGCCTCAAGAATGACTTAAGATATGAAGAGGTAGAGGAAGTGATGGCGAAGATGGAAGGAATGAGAACGCCGCCCATATGCATGGTTCACACAGCTGTCCTGCTGGCCGCTGCCGACAGTTGATTCTACAATCAAATGAAATAAAAATAAAAAGAGGAATAACCTTGGAGGTCAATCATCACCCCAAAAGCGGACAGTAGACGTCACATAGTACAGTATATGTGTACCAAATTTCATGTTAATAGGTCAAATGGTTTGCGAGCTACAGTAGCTTTAAAATTCTGGACAGACAAACAAACAGCCATGGTAGCATATTATATAAGAACATGGTATTAAGAATGGACATCCCAACAACAACGATTCAGCTGTTCACTAATTTTGATGGTACTGAAACTAAGAAAAGGGATGGGTATTAGATTTATTTATAGAAAATGAAGTTAAAGGTTTCTGTTTTGTTTTTAATTTACTAATTTATGAAATTTTTAAGGCAGTCTGCGCAAGAAGATGATTGTGTTTGACACTACAATGCTAATTCTCAGAGATGACTTTGGAATCTGAATTGTCATCTATTATATTATTAGAGCAGCTCAGTCTGTGCTGCCGATGCTTACAAGGATTTCCCATTTGTCAAATTAACGACTGTTCTAAACAGCATGCATTGGTGAGCTCTGTAACTATCTATTAAAGTGGAATAGTATTCAGAGCAGGCCAGGAAAAGATCTTTCTTATACCTTTTAACACTAGTGCTGTTATTTGAAAAACCTGTAAGTGCTCGTGTAAGCATTTCAGTCTAAGTGAGCATCTGTAGTATGAGTAGAAAACATCAATTTTTATGATTCACAGTAGTGTATCACTAATAAGATCACATCAGAAGTTTTGTGTACAATTCTGGTCACCATGCTACATTAAAGACATAGCAGCACTTGAAGCTAATCAGAAGAGAGCAACAAAGTGCCTCCCAGGACTTAAGGACATGTCCTACTCTGACAGACTCGAGTTTAGTCAGAGACTGTGCGGAGACCTAATTCAGGCATTTCAAATCCTCAAAGGCATTGATAGAGTAGAGCCAGCAGCTTTCTTTCAGATTAAGGGTGAATCACACACTGTAGGACATCAGTGGAAATTTAAGGGAAACGGGCTGGATCCAGAAAGCACTTCTTTACGCAAAAAGTCGTGAGAATCTGGAACAAATTATCGAGACACATACTGTAGCTGAAGCAGAAACCTTGACAACCATTAAAAAGTATCTGGATGAGATAATGGGACAGCTTAGCTATTAGCTAAACAAACAAGCTAGATGGACAGAATGTTCTCCCCTCCTCTCGTTTGTCAGATGTCTTATGTTCTTATGATTCACCACCATAAGGCTATAATATAATGAGGCAAAATCTGTTTTTAAGCTCTTATGGATAAACACTATTGTAATTTGTAACAAATTGAAATCAGCTCTGAATGATTCTTAATCATCTTTATAACAGTACAGAATACTGATCATAAGCTTCTCAGATGAAAGTCCTGCAACAACCTCATGCTTCCATCCCGTTAAACCAATTTTTATATAATGGCTTAGAATGCAAGCATTAGTTCTGATAACATGAGTAATCTAGGGATAACATGGTGACACAATAGTCAATGCTACTTCTTCATTCTGTCACAACTTTAAATTGTAGGACAGTCACAATCTGTCACACATCCTCCTGTTCTCCCTGCAGCCAATTGTGTTTATTATTTTTTCTCACAAGTTAAGGCTAACTGGCTGCTCTAAACTGGTTCGATAGTAAGTGAAATTGGCTTTGTGATTGAGCGTGCCCATCCAAGTCGGGTTCCTTTATTATACCCACTGCTGCCAGAACAGAATACAGCCACCCAAGAGTTAATACAATAAATGAATGAATAAATGTTCAGTTTTATTCAGTCAGTAATACAGTCAGCATGCTACATAATTTATGATTTTTGCACACTTGATTACTATTCTAACCATTCTGCTTAAGGCAGTATTAAATGAATAATGGTGTGGGGATAGATGTTCCTAATGTTGTCAGTTCAGGTGTCCAGGCTTTTCTGTTCGGAAGCTGGATGTCACGTCTCAGACTGCACCCTGTAATATAGAGTAGCTCTTCACTGATTCCAGCTGCTATTCTCTGTATTTATTTTGTGATGCTGAGATTTCTTTTTTCAGCTTTGTCTGCTATGTGAGAAAGACAGTCTGAGCATCCCTTCAAAAAAGGATTTTTTGTCCTATTATCTGTTTATTTAAATTAGTAAAAATGTAACTTTTCTTGTTTTTACAGAATTTGAAATTTAAGTGTTGTAATATGACCAGTTAGTTAAGGAGCTTGCTATGGTGGTCCAGTAGTTAGTGTGGCATCTGCATCTGCATGTGTATTTTGATTTTTGTCCTACTTCCTAAAGATGTGAAGGTGGTGTGAACTGTTGATTATAAATTGACCATGTGTCAGAGGTTGTGCTTAGACATGGATTGCCACTACCTCCATGGTTTGTACCTGGCTTCCACCCAGTTCTGCTGGGATAGGCTTTGCCTCTTGGTGACCTTAGAGTTGGATTAAATAAATTCAGTAAATTAGACATAAGAATCTATGTAACCAACTTATCCAGTTTAGTGTTAGGGGTTCATATCCTACAGAAGCATTAGATACAAGATGGAAACAACCCTGAGTCCTGCAGCATTCCTTTGTAGGGCACATTCACTCATAACAGCAAACCAAGGGAATAAATCTTCCCTGTTCATCTTTAAAATGTAGGAGCAAAAACCGAAATACTTACAGGACAGGAAAATATTAAGTGACTAGGCTGGGATTTTAACTCAGAATTGTGGCAATGTGAGGGAGAAGTGTTAACCAATGCATCACTGCACTTCCTATATATGTAGGAGTAGAGGCATTAGTGTCTCATCCAGTTCCTGTTCCTCTGTAATGCAACCCAGAATATTTAGATAACAAGTACAGTAAATGGACTGATAGGACTTTCCAGATTGTTTGCATCCATCAAAAACTTCTCTCTCATACACAGTATTTAGCTATAGTGTATTAGACAAATTAATTAAAAGACTTTCTAATCAAAGGATCACATATAGTATTTACATGTTTAAGTCCAATGCCATTTAGGAAAATGCTATCAGATCTTGATTATTTCAAACTAACAGCCCTTCAGAGGGGAAGAAACCAATAAAGGGTCATCTAGCTTTAAATAAAAAACACCACCACTTCTAGTCTTTTGTTCCGAAGCCCACTACTGTTACCCTTTCAACTCCTCATCCCTCTTTGCTTTTCATCACCATTTATTGTTTTCTTTGACCTCAAATCCACAAAAGAATTAAGATGTGTGCCTTACTGCCCATAACGTCTTGATCATTTGATGGAGCAACCATGTGTAGTACCTACTGGGGTCACTGTCTGGGTCAGTTGTTACCTGGCAGTATTAACTAATATAACATCCCTGGTTCTTTGCTGTAGAAAGTCAGAATGGGCATGTCATAGAGCCCCTCCAGGCACTAGAATCATGTTATGGTACATAAAAGGGTAAAATCTGGGCATCTGCTGGTGCAAAGATTTCTAAATGCCTTTAAGTCCAAATTGACCCCAATCTGGTGTGGTGGCTATATATAATGGAGATGCTGAGAGGTATCGTTATGTTTAGAACTAGCACCCAAAAGCTGTAAGGTTGCTGAACAGTCAGTCATAAGTGCAAATACTCTATTGTAGCAACCCTTGAAGGCACCACACAGGACATCAGGTAAGCTTTTCATGGATGCTGGAGCACCTTAATCTAATTATTCAATGCAATCCACTTTCTACAGCAGTTTCCCTGTTTTCATTCCGATGTTAAGGTCCTAGACACGCCATCAAAACTAGAAAATCACAGTCGTCTATGGTCTCACTCACTACTCTGGCCAGCACTGTTTTCCACCTATTTCTCACTATTTTATCTTCACTATCTTACTGAATCTTCTGCACTCCTTGGCTACTTGTTCTTTTTGTTTTCCCCCACTCCTTCCCCTCAACTTTGCATGCGTCTTTTCCACTCCTTCTGTGAGTGGGTGGGGTGGGGAAACCCAGTCAGGATTACTCCAACTTGCAGGGAAAACTTGGGAGTTGGTTGCAAGATTGGCACTCTCCGCGGGAGTAGCTCTGCCTGTTGGGGATTGGAATTGGTGTTGTGTTGATGTGTCGCCCAATGTACAGCAGCATTTGGATCCTAAGTTGACGTGGCCCATCTGGATAGGCGTGGAATGTCTTGTTTCTCCCACATGATGACCACCTTCCTCTGCTATCGGAGGAACTTTGTAAACTCTGTATTTCAGTGGCGGCTCTCTCTGAGGTGTGCAGACCTGGGACTGGCCAGATCTCTGTAGATGGATACGCCTTTTATTGGTCTGGTCACTGTGATGGCTATCATACCTGGGAAGTAGCTGTTGTTGTGGTGGTTGTCATGAATGATGTCTCAGTGAGGGAGACATTCTATTCGCAACTTCACTCTGTAGTTAATGGGTGCCTACAAGGTGACACTCCTCTGGACATGGGTGACTTAAATGCGACCACTATCACTGACACGGCTGGCTATGAGGATTGTGTTGGTCCCCATGGGTGTGGCACTGTGCTGAAAGTGGCTCCATATTCCTTGACTTTACAAAAGGACCTGTGGATTGCTTGATCCTAGTTCCAGCTCCCTGTGCTGCATCGTTAGTCTTAGTGCTCCAATACTGGTGGTGCGGTGAAGGCGATCAATCTCATCCTAGTGGGCAGACACTGAAAGCTCCTACAGAACTTCTGGGTCTACAGGCGTGCCCAGTTTGTGAATTCTGACTACAGATTTTTTGTTGCTACTTTGAAGATCCAGCTTGGGTCCAGTAGGCTACCACCTTATTGGAAAATGAGGCTGGATCTGGCCCAACTCCAAGATCAGACTGTTTCTAATGAGTCTGCATGCAGTTTGTGTGAGGAGCTTGCAGACTTGGATGCGTCTGCCAGTCCTAATATGAAGTTTTCCGTGACAAGACCCTGAAAGTTGCTGAGGGTTGTAGTTGCTGTTGCCAGTGTTCCCAGAAGGAGGTATTTCATCTAATAGGGCACCCAGGATATTATCGAGAGGAGTCGCAGCACATGGTTTGATGGCAACTCTGGTCTGTACCGGAAACTGAGGACAGTTCAGCATTACACTATTATAAATAACTTTATATACTACAGTATATGTTGTAGGCTAAGTATTATATACTTTTTAATTATTTATTTGATGTTTTGCCAATTGTTCTGAGGAGTCATGCCAAGGACACATTTTATGTTACTACATACTCATAACAATAAACGACTTGAGTCTCCCCTTGTGTCCCCTTGCATGGGTCAATAAAATGGATTCCCAATTCAGCTGTAGTCACATGCCTCACAAGACGAGGGAAATCTGCCATATTTTTGGTTTTGTTTAACTGTCTTTAATTGCTTGGCAAACATTTGGTTCTTTGTCTCACTCACTCACTCAAAAATATTCCTAATGTGTTAAATTTATTCTGAACACGCTTTCACCTACATCCTTAATGATTTGACATCTACCTTACTTACTTATCTAATAATGTACAGTTAGATAACTTCATCAGGGATTGATTTCTCCTAGATACCTGGTGTCACTGATTGGGTCACCATGTAATGAAAAAAGCCCATTCATAATAAAGGATTCATGAATTTTTAATCATGCTAAATAGAGTGAACTCTTATGATCTGAATCGTAGAATTCGTAAACTGAGCTCTACACTCTGCTGCTGAAATATCTTTCCTGCGCAATGGAGGCCAAAACTGGCCACCTTGTTCATGTACTTTATAGATGTTAAGTATTGTACTCCACATGTCAGTTGTATAAAGTCCAAGAAAATAATTTAATGAGAGCAAGCCTCTAGTTTTACCTGAAATAAGAGTTTTGATTTCACAAAATGCTGTCTTGATAATTCTCCACATATTAGCACTCTGTACACCAGTGTCCTCACAGTAGGATATTTTTTAAATAACTGCTGATATTCACTTTATTTGTTACTTTTAAGAATTTTAAATACCTTCCCTTTAAGTCTGTATTTGCTTATTAAATGTAATTCCTTCAAATTCTCATGACAGCTCAAATGCTTACTTATGCTTGCTGTAAGTTAAAGCAACACTTGTTTTATTTGTGGTCAAGTCAGACATTTTACTTTTGCTGAATGTAAAATGACTTAACCTACAATGCCAATTCAGGTGATGTTCTGAGAGTCACGAGGCACTAGGCACTTCCACGTTCTTCAATACACCTGTCACACACACTGCTTTCAACAGACCGACAGCAAAGACAGCAATTATGTGGTTAAGATGTGATGTATGCTGAGCTGAGATTTACTCTGTTTCAGCCACCTGCTGAACAGTGTGTTTTAAAATTTAATGTTAATTGCTCCTATTGTCTGGCAGCAGGAGGTGCAATGGATCGAGGTCAGCATGCATTAAATCGGCTCTCCCTGTCAGGTGACGGACTCGCTCTGGGGCCTGACTCCTGGAGAGTGCTATCCTCTCCTGCTGAATATCATTTTCCATATGTTGCTCAGCTACAGTAAATTGGAATTCATCTCTGAATGATAATGAAGGAGCTGAGGACTCTGGGGAATGCTTCCCGGTAAATCATGGTCCTCTTAACCTGTTGACTGACTTTACTCATTTGTGTATCATAGCCTTATCCTGTGATTTTATGGCCACTTTCCCATGTTTTCAATCATACCATCATCATATCTTAAAACACAAGAGGACAAATTAGGCAGAAACACCTTTACCATATTACTGAGACAAGTGTGGTTTCTTTTGGAAGTGTGTGTCATGAAAGTGCAGTGAGTAGCGCTGCTGCTTCCCAGATCCAGCAACTCGGGTTCAAATCCTGCCACTGTTGGTGTGCTTCTTCTTCTCTGCCTATTTGTGTTGGGTATCAAGTTAACCTTCTGTGGGTGTATTAGTGAGTAGGCTCTGCAATGCACTTACATCTTGATTTAGAGCTGGATTATATGGGTTTGAGAATATATATATATATACTGTATATAGTCAGTCAGTCATCGTCCAACCTGCTATATCCTAACACAGGGTCACGGGGGTCTGCTGGAGCCAATCCCAGCCAGCACAGGGCACAAGGCAGGAACAAATCCTGGGCAGGGTGCCAGACCGCCACAGTACTGTATATATACAGTGAAACCTTGGAATTTGAGTAACTTAGTTTGCAAGTGTTTTGCAAGATGAGCTAAAATTTTTAATAAATTTTAACTTGATAAATGAGCGAGGTCTTGCAATACGAGTAGTACATATATGCTTTGTCCACCGAGCGTCATGTGGAGATTGTGGGTAATCATCTTCCATGCTCGTTCTCAGTCGGCATGCCTCACTCATATAGTCAACATCCGTATGAGCGTATACTGTTTACTATAGCATGGTGACTCACGTTGTGTGTGTGCTGTAACGTGTGAGTCCCTGTCATGCACCCCAAAACACGAGACTGAGTCTCAGTACTTTAGCAAAAGCAGCTTTATTTAGCGTAAATCAGGAACAGTGCGGTTAATTATTGTAGCAGGATCTACCACTTTCCTATACAAGGACACAGCAATCAGACAGGGTCATGACCAGGTTAATGGCTAAGTAATACTGTGCTCTTGCATTTATGATGTTCCTTGCGTCACCCATTGATGGCAGGCCGCAATCTTTTCTGATTCTCTTCTCTTACAGCGAACTGCTACAGCGCTGGGAGCCTGCAATTGCTTGCTTCAGGATGCTCTTCTGCATGTTGTCCCATTGTGGGGGAATCCCAAAAGAGTTTAGAAACTTTACAGTGCGTAAAGCATTATTTTTTATTTTGTGTCCAAGTGTAGTGACTCTTCAGGCAAAAACAACTGTCATTGGAGAGGTTTCCTTGTTAAAGTCGTAAAAAAAGAAAAAGATTCCAGTGAGCCAACAGATGGCAGTGATTCCATTAGTTAGAGTGAAGATTTTAATAATAATGATAATAATAATAATAATAAATAATAATTTTTGTGTTAATCATTTATATATAAATATTTGTGTGTTGTGAAATGAATTATCTGAGTTTCCATTATTTCTTAATGAATTATGCTCGCAAACCGAAGTTCCACTATATTTATAT
>JANRMT010062833.1:38413903-38457683 GCA_026402145.1 Polypterus bichir lapradei
TATTGTAATCTTTTTAGTTAGCCAATAAAAGGTGTCATTTTGCTTGGCTCTTCTCTACATTCATAATGGCTAACACGGTACAACACCCTAGTACTTAGTTACTTTGTAAAGATTTAAAATTGGAAGCGAAGGTCTGTGATATGGTTTGCATATTTGTAGTTTGTGGATCTCCAGCTACAAAGATTTAAAATTGTATTATACTTAGTAAAAAGGGGCCTAAATAGTTTACTTCACTGCTTTTTTCTTCAGAAGCTTGTTTGAAGAAACTCATATCCACAGAATTTCATGTCATTTTTTTACAGTAACTTTTATATGTTAGATTAGTTCACGTCTCGCTTGAGACACAAGCTTGATTTTTAACTTTCATCATCTATTAAAAATAATTACCTGAATTTTTTTATCACCATCCAGACATGTTAAATACATAGATAATCATGCAGAGCAGCATTGTGGCTCAGTGGTTAACACTGCTGAGATGTGTGTGTTTAGGTTAAATTTATGAGTGGCAAACTGGAACTTTGGGCAGGGCTGTCTACTGGCTTGAACCCAGTGCTGTTCAAACAGGCTCCAGCTTTGAGTGACATTAAATTAGACCAGTGGTCCCTAACTCTGTTCCTGGAGGGCCGCAGTGGCTGCAGGTTTTCATTCTAACCCTTTTCTTAATTAGTGGCCTTTAACAGCTAATTAATTTCTTTTGAATGAATTGTATTTGACTTGCTGTTGAAGACTGAGACCCCTTAATTGTTTCTTTTTCCTTAATTAGCTGCCAAACAATAATGAGATACAAAATGAGTCAAAACAGGACCAGCAAACTGTGTCCATCATAAAATATCTGAAAATAAAGAAAGGCAAAGGTCTCAGGAATGTTGATCTCCTCAGGTCCCCCAAAACATTTTCACAGTGCTCTAGAAAGGAGAAAATCGACAATTTCAGAAATGTATGCCAATGCACAATGAGAACAACAACAAGCCATGGAACTAAAGAACGGGTTTAATTAACGACAAGAATCGGCAGTTAATTAAACAACTGGTTGGAGTGAAATTGGTTGGAGTTTGAGGACCTGACTTAGCTGGTCTTCTGTTGGCTCACTCACTTCACATTTCATTTCTGTTTAAGGAAAAATGAAGCAATCAAGAGGAATGACGAAGAAATTCAAGGGAAGAAATCTTAAGAAACAAGTCAATTAAAATGAATTCAAAAGAAGTTAATTAGCAGCAAAAATAGTGCACTAATCAAGAAAAGGGTTAGAATGAAAACTTGTAGCCACTGGGGCCCTCCAGGACCGAGTTGGGGACCCCTGAATTACACTAAACAAGTCTGACAAAGTTATGTCCTGTCATGTTTTTAGATTTGCTACATTAGTGTAATTTTGTTAGTCTGATAAAGTACTTTGACATGGTACATGACGCTATATAAAATAAAGATGGATTATTTAGGGTCACAGGGAGTGCCATTCTTTCCCAGCCACCTTTCATTTTGGTTTGGGTGGGTAATCATGTGTCTCTCTGCATTATAAAGTGCCTGATCAAACCTGGGACCCAGCAGCACCATGTCTTAGCGATAAGTAGTGCATCATACCAGCATTACACTCGTGTGTCACAGAGCATTAGGAACACGCGTGTATGAAAATGGGGTGATTATTGTTGGCCTGTCTGGTAAGTTCATTTGACATCATAAGGGCATAGAGGTGTGTGTGAATGTGCATTAGTGTGCCCTGCCATGGACTAACACGGGGTGGGCAATGTTGTTCCTGGAGAGCCGCAGTGGCTGCAGGTTTTTGTTCCAACCCATTGGTAAAACAATTATTGCTGATGAAGCACTTATTGCTTAAGTGACATTTTGATGCTTCATTTTAGTGGTCTCGCTTGTTAAGGTTCCCCACCCTTGATTGCTTATTTCAATCTTAAAGAGCTGCATTCACTGTGTTTAACAGCTCCTTATTAGCAATAAAATGTAAATGACAAAGCAGTCAGCAGTTCTCCATCCAGTTTGTTTTCATTTACATCTGTGTGTATTCATCATGCACTGTTTGATTTATTAAAACACTTAATAGAAAATGTGATAGACTGAAAATGATCTGTTTCAGACATCAAATCATTTGGATGATATTCTTGGAGAGTAAAAAATCTACAATATAAGAGCCTTACATTGCAGACTAGCAAACCATAAAAATAAATAAGGTGCGAGATTGGAAAGGATTGGTTTCTAATTAAGCAGCTGGGTTGGAATGAAAACTTATAGCCACTGTGGCTCTCCAGGACTGACATTGCCCACCCTGGCCTAACGTATTGCCCAGGCTAAGCTGTGAATTAGAAGAAGTAGATTCTAAAATTGATGGATGGATGGATGGATGGATGGAGGAGACATTTGTTTTTCTTCACTTAACTGGCTAGGCACTTGTGACCAACATTGTCATAATCACATTAAACAAACCAGAAGGTAAAACAGCACATTAAAATTGTACTCAAAGTGAGTGTTTCCCAAGATTATAGTAGTAAAGAATTTTCTTTTTTTGCCCTCTTTTTTTGTGATTACCAGGACTGAAACTCAGCAAGTCCCTAAACTGATTTTGCTTCACCCAATTTAGTGAATGGTCCAGCCTGACAGCTCATGCATTTGCAGTGCTTTAGCACGCTGATCACCTATGACTGACACACGGTTAGAGATAACGTGACACTAGATAGCAGAAGAAAATGGGTTTAGTTAGTGCACTGGAAAAGCAAAGCCCACTGGAGGAGCTTTGGCTACTTCAACTCTGCTGTCAAGGGGGCCTGCAGGCCACAAAAGTGGCAGTGGCTTCAGTGCTTTATTTAAAAAGAATAAGATGAAATGGCAGAGTGAATGAGTGAGCAATACTCCCTGCTGTACATTTTGATTTGGGTGATCATGTTTCTCTCTTTGGTGTGATTTTGTGCTCTGTGCTTGGCAGACTTTCAGGTCAGTAGGTGAGTTAGTGTTTACAAGAGTTTTTTACCTTAAACTTTAAACTGATTTTTTTAATTTATTTTTATTTTATGATATGGGTCAGTATAACTGGAAAGGTGGAAAAATAAAGTTTTTTTGGTAGTTGTTTAAGAACTTAACAGGTGATGGGGATCACAGGTAAGTCAAATGGTGAAATAAAGAGCTGAGGCAGGCAATTTAGTGTATTCTGACCAATGCTAGCGTACAATGCCCTATAATAATTATAAAGACAGTTCCCATCTGAGATGGCAGTCAGCCTACCCTTGAGAAGTGGCATTTTTTAATATGGTTTTGTCACATTACAAATTAGGGCCACATAAGCAACAAGGAAAAGTTCACAAAACCTCTCCAAATCTGCTGTCCCTGTCATGAGGAATGAAAGACAAAGAGCCTTTATTTAATGCAGGCTCACTCTGTAAGTCGAGAGTCATAATATCAGATGAGACACAGAGTGAAAGTGAGATAAGGAAACAAGAAAAGAGACAGAAGGAAGAATCACAGGGTGGCAGCCACTATATACAGTACCTCATAAGGATTTATCATCATTGTACACAGCCTAGAATCTGAAAAGTCTTTTAATAGTGTATTTGAATTTTAATTACTAGTCTCTCTATTATAAAAAAAAATCCTGGAAAGGAAAAGCAGGGGGAAGAGACGTGATCTTCTTGGAAGTTCTCGGAAGACACTTAAAAGACCTGCAAGATGAAAGAGACTGGTCAGGGAGCATTTCGCGGGGACCGTAAACATAAGACTTGGTGCTAAGAGATTGTCCCAGGACCGTCTCGCGGGGACGTGGCATATGAGATTCTTGCAAGACACGCCCTACTTACAACCAATATCAAATTAGAGCATGGCCAGCAAAACACTCAGTTGTGTAAAGGCACATAGCACGCACAGATCCTGTGATCTCAGCACATATAAAGCATATAAGGACAATACATTCTAGATGAAACATCAACAACTAAGCAAAGAAGAAAGAGCAGTGCGGAAAAAAGTGACCCAAAAGCGTTGGAAAGAAAAAAAAGGCAGATAAGAGATTATGATAGCAGTGGAATTCGAAAGGCTCAAACAAACGATGGTGCGATACACATGCAGAGAAAGGTAAAGAATATGAAAGTAGCAAAATTTGAAAGTATTGTAGCGTCCCTGCCAGGTTGAAGCAATTTTTGCTTTAAGTGACTGTTAGGTCTGATTGAGGGAGGGCAGAGTACAGCACGGAAGACTGATAGCAGGGTATTCATTGATGCGGTAAGGGGGGCGAGACCCGGGGGAGGGGGGGCTGAAAAGGGTGCTAGAAAGTTGTGTTTGGGGTTACAAAGTCGGCGATTGTTCAAGTAAAACTTTTGTGACACTTTATTACATCAGTTGCTACAGTATCAGAGAAAAGATAGTAAAGATCACATTAGCGCTAAAAAATAGAAATTATTATTCGGTGAAATAACGGAAAGGCGAATAGAGATCGAATATATGGACATACAATAGGTGATATGTCAGAAGTATGGAAATATTGTAAGGCTTTGAAGTTTAAGTCAGAGACTTGTAGATCGTGTAATTCGTGTTGCCATCAGGGAAAAGTAGTGTTTCTACACAATGAGGAGGCGCATCCAAGAGAATTAAAAGATTTGATGTTTGGGAAAAGTGAAATCCACAAACAGTCAGTCAGTCAGTCATTTCCCAACCCGCTATATCTGAAAACAGGGTCACAGGGGTCTGCTGGAGCCAAATTCAGCCAGCACAGGGCGCAAGTCAGGAGCAAACCCCGGGCAGGGCGTCAGCCCTCCGCACAATCCACAAACACTACATGCAAAATATACGAGTCTACAATAATCTTTTTGCCTTTGCATCATTCAGTGCACAAAACGTAGATTTACACAATAATGGACCATATGCAATTAGAATCTGTGGTCCTGCAACATTTAAAGCAACGACAAGTTTAATTTCAAAGAAAACACAATTCGGTCAAGTGTATATTTATGATCATGGAGAAGCGATGCAAATTTTAACAGGTGACCAGAAAGGTAATGTATATATTCTGTGAATAACATTAGATACCAAAGGAGATCTTGATATGACATTCGTATTAAAATGTTTACAGTTTCCCGTGAGAATAGCTTTTGCTATGACAATTAACAAATCACAGGGACAAACATTAGAAAAAGTTGGATTATTTATTAGAGAAAAAGAAACAATATTCACTCACAGGCAGTTATATATGTTGCATTGTCACAATGTAAGTCCAAACACGGAATCAAAATTCAATGCGATCTTGAAGAAAAGGTAATTCCAAATATTGTTTTTAATGAAGCTTTAAAGTAAAAGTGCAAATAATGAAATTGAAACAATTCCAAAGAAAAAAAAGCTTTTAAAATTGTATATCCGATTAACCAAACACAGGTGTTGGTGAGCGAAGCGAGCAGGGGGCGGAGCCCCCTATTAGTTATTATTATTATCTGCAATAGTTAAAAACCTCTCAAGCAGGCCATGGTACATGTCTTGCACCCGTTGCACCTACATTAGCTTTACTTTATTCTTTGAGCCTCAATTAGGCAAGAAAAGATTTGTGTCCAGCAGGCTATGTTAGCTTCCGAGATGGACCAGGAATTCTACTCTGGACCTTGCAAGCCAGATCACCTTCAGGGAATCGCACCACATGGCCATGGTGCCATAATTGACGCTCCCTCACAATGCAGGTAATGTGCCTCATTCGGACTCCATGAGCAACCGCTCATTCGATAAAAAGTCAAACCAGCGGTACCCAGGGATTCTCCAAAGAGACACAGTAGCGAAAAAGCCCAGTCTTCGTCTCAGGTCACTACACATTTAGCATCTCAACCATTTATAATCTTCCTGTCCACAATCAATTTTAAGTCATTTGTAATTTACAAAAAGTTCAAGCCAGGATTCAGTTTGTTATAAGAATGGTGAATCATGTTCATGTTTCCTGGGTGCATAAGGCTGTTCACATAAACAGACTGTCAAAATATGAGTGTACTGTAGCAAACACATCTAGTTATCCTAATGTGTATGTTCAGATAATTCTATATTAAATAAAATGAGTACTGTGAGCTCTCAAGATATCTAATGTGCTACAAAATGTTAAAGATTTACATTACATATATATTATGTTATTGCAGTATGCAGTATGATGTATAAACGCCATGCCAATATTTGCTGGTTAGGCACAGATTCTTTCTAAAGCAGGGGTTCTCAACCTGGGGTAACCACACCCCCAGGGGATGCAAGATGGCATTTCAGGGGGTACGACAAAGAGGAAAGCAGCATTGTGATTCACCAAAATGAAGTGAATTGCATTATCTGACTTTATCGTGATGCAATTGGCATCTTGCAGTGTAGTGTCACTTGCAGGTCGTTTGTTGATTTGTATTCCTTTTTTATGATATTCAAGATTATTTAATCATCACATAACAGTTATACAAGTACAACATGTAGTGAAATGTGCCTTGAATTGGCCCATGGGACTATAAATAGATAAATTTAATTCAATTTAAATGAAAAAATAGAAAGAAGGAATTTAAAGTAATAAAATTTAAAAGGGTAGAACTAATGTGATACAATATATAGGGGAAAAAAAGTATACATCCAAAGCATAACAATTTTAAACAAGATCGGAACTGTGTGCAAATGTAACAGAATACAATATCTATGTACTGTAAGGTGCAGTGTGCTAATTTGATTGTTAAATAGACGTAATGACATTGCAGCTGCTGAGAAACAGTGAGGTGGAGAATTCAGTCTGTGTTAATGAACATTTAAAGAAATTTGTGGTGGCATGTCCAGGTTAAGAAGTCTTATAGCTTGTGGATAGAAGCTCCTCCTGAGCCTCTCTGTTGTGGCCATAATACTCCTCATCCTGCCTGATTTCAGCAGGTTGAACATAAAGTTACTGGGGTGAGTCTCTGATGATTCTAGTTGCTCTTATCCTGCATCTTCAGGTATAAATATCCTCCAGAGATGGTAGATCAGATCTGGTGCAGCTGATCCCAAACCAAGAGGTAACATTCTGACTTTCTACAGCACAAGAGTAAAAAGTTCTTAGGATCACTGGAGAAACCCTAAACTTCCTCAACTGTCCAATATGGTAAAGTTACTGCCTTGCCTTTTTGGATTGGGCATGATAGTCTATGTCAAATCCTCTGTGATGTGAATGCCCATATATTTAAGTCTGCTTACCCTCTTCACTGAGATCCCATAGATGTCATGGGGACTGTAGGACCGCTGCTGTCTCCTATCCAAGTCCACCACCAACTCCTTAGTTTTGCTGTCATTTAGTTAGAGGCAGTTCTTTTGAGACCACAATGCTAGGTTCTCCACTTCTTCCAAGTATGCTGGCTCATCATTGGTAGAGATGAAGCCCAGCACACCTGTGTCATCAGCAACTTTGATGATGGAGTTGGAGGCATGTGTGGCCACCCAGTCATGAGTGTAGAGCAGAAATGCATGATATGAAACAAATCAAGCATTGTAGTTGTCACCTGTGAGTGAGGTCCAGCGTTATCGTGGGTTCCTTGCCCAGTGTGGAGCGTTCTTAAAGGCGAATAAATTTTTTTATAAGAGAATGGAATTTGGACATTTCAATGATCCATAGAGAAGGATGAGCTTTAGTATTGATTTCTGTGCAAGCCTTGATTGTTAAATGTTAGTGATTTAAATTTTTGATTGACATTTTTACCTGGCGGGGGGCAAGGAAAACTAAATTGAATACAACACCTGCTGCTTCCACTCAGTCCATCTCTTCTGCTGTTCTTCAGTACATCTGTTTCTGAATTGCAGTGCAGGAGTTATCAGGGGACAAAGTTAAAAACTGTGTTTTATTACTTAGTGGCTCACCAGCACCCAGTGCTTCATGGGGGTTTTCCAATAACCCAAGCACATCAAGCGTTGATCATGTGTCATTTCCTCGTGGTGCTTTGCGTGATTCCCCAAGTTGAGTGTCTGAGCTTCATGGGGGACACATTTACAAGCCTGTCATTTATAAAGGTAAATTGTTCAATTTATATTTGAATTTAATGTACAGACTTAAAAGCTTATTTTTATGAGTTCAACTTGGACATCCATAGTACTTTATTTTATGTGGTTGAATTTGTGGTTCAAAAATGAGAACTTTGACTTCTTCATTTTTTAAATGTAGAGGGTGCAAACATAAATCAAACATTTTCTAGTGGTGTGGGGCATAGAAAAGGTCGTGAACTGTTCTAAAGAGAGGTGGCACTTTGAGAGTCTGAGGTGCCCACATTACGATTATAACTTCCACAATTAATGGTCATCACGGTATTCTAGGGTCTAACTTGATTTTGCTAATTTGGTATTGTACTTCTTTCATAAATCAGCTCATTTTTAATGGCATTAAGTTAAAGTGTGGTTGGACTTAATGAAAACAGTAACTTCACAAACCTTATTAACTGAATACCAGTGCATTACAGCTCACAGGATTCTAAGATGCACAGTAGAAAAAAAAATAGGAATTTCTAATTCTGTCACAAACATGTTCTCATGAGTATAATATGGGCCGAACTTTTAACACCAAGTGCCTCACACATCAATTACCTGAATTCTGAATTAGTTAAGTGTGTGGTTATAGAAACAGAACACAATTTAATACCCAACATTTTAGCTTTTTCACTAATTATACTAAGTAATAAAAATATGATCAATTGATAATGTGGCTTAAATGCCCTTTTTTACCACTTCAATAGCAGTACTAATTGTATTTTATGAGGTAGTGGTTTTGTCATAAATAGTCAAAAGAATTTAAAAGATTGTATTGTGCAATTTGAAATATTGTACCTTATTAAAAATCATCTTATTTTCTAATTGGTCACTAAATAACAATGAGGTGCAGACCAGAAAAGACTTAACTTGTGTAATAATTAGCTGTTTACAGATCATTTATCACTACAATTACCACAAAAAAAAGATAATTACCAGCAACTACATTTTTAATTATTGAAAAATGTGTTTTCTTTTTAATGTGTATTAATTGTGTTTTAGCTGTTAATCTTCTGATATAATACGCTACCATGGCTGTTCGTTTGTCTTTCCAGGATTTTAAATCACTGTTGCTCGCAAACCGTTTCACCTATCGACCTGAAATTTGGTACACATACAGTGCATCTAGAAAGTATTCACAGCGCATCACTTTTTCCATATTTTGTTATGTTACAGCCTTATTCCAAAATGGATTAAATTCATTTTTTTCCTCAGAATTCTACACACAACACCCCGTAATGATAACGTGAAAAAGGTTTACTTGAGGTTTTTGCAAATTTATTAAAAATAAAAAAACTGAGAAATCACATGTACATAAGTATTCACAGCCTTTGCTCAATACTCTGTCGATGCACCTTTGGCAGCAGTTACAGCCTCAAGTCTTTTTGAATATGATGCCACAAGCTTGGCACACCTATCCTTGGCCAGTTTCGCCCATTCCTCTTTGCAGCACCTCTCAAGCTCCATCAGGTTGGATGGGAAGCGTCGGTGCACAGCCATTTTAAGATCTCTCCAGAGATGCTCAATCGGATTCAAGTATGGGCTGTGGCTGGGCCACTCAAGGACATTCACAGAGTTGTCCTGAAGCCACTCCTTTGATATCTTGGCTGTGTGCTTAGGGTCATTGTCCTGCTGAAAGATGAACCGTCGCCCCAGTCTGAGGTCAAGAGCGCTCTGGAGCAGGTTTTTATCCAGGATGTCTCTGTACATTGCTGCAGACATCTTTCCCTTTATCCTGACTAGTCTCCCAGTTCCTGCCACTGAAAAACATCCCCACAGCATGATGCTGCCACAACCATTCTTCACTGTAGGGATGGTATTGGCCTGGTGATGAGCGGTGCCTGGTTTCCTCCAAATGTGATGCCTGGCATTCACACCAAAGAGTTCAATCTTTGTCTTATCAGACCAGAGAATTTTGTTTCTCATGGTCTGAGAGTCCTTCAGGTGCCTTTTGGCAAACTCCAGGCAGGCTGCCTTGTGTCTTTTACTAAGGAGTGGCTTCCGTCTGGCCACTTTACCATACAGGCCTGATTGGTGGATTGCTGCAGAGATGGTTGTCCTTCTGGAAGGTTCTTCTCTCTCCACAGAGGACCTCTGGAGCTCTGACAAAGTGACCATCGGGTTTTTGGTCACCTCCCTGACCAAGGCCCTTCTCCCCCGATCGCTCAGTTTAGATGGCCGGCCAGCTCTAGGAAGAGTCCTGGTGGTTTCAAACTTCTTCCACTTACGGATGATGGAGGCCCCTGTGCTCATTGGGACCTTCAAAGCAGCAGAAATTTTTCTGTAACCTTCCCCAGATTTGTGCCTCGAGACAGTCCTGTGTTGGAGGTCTACAGACAGTTCCTGTGACTTCATGCTTGGTTTGTGCTCTGACATGAACTGTCAACTGTGGGACCTTATATAGACAGGTGTGTGCCTTTCCAAATCACGTCCAATCAACTGAATTTACCACAGCTGGACTCCAATTAAGCTGCAGAAACATCTCAAGGATGATCAGGGGAAACAGGATGCACCTGAGCTCAATTTTGAGCTTAATGGCAAAGGCTGTGAATACTTATGTACATGTGATTTCTCAGTTTTTTTATTTTTAATACATTTGCAAAAACCTCAAGTAAACTTTTTTCACGTTGTCATTATGGGGTGTTGTGTGAATTCTGAGGAAAAAAAATCAATTTAATCCATTTTGGAATAAGGCTGTAACATAACAAAATGTGGAAAAAGTGATGCGCTGTGAAAAATTAAGGAAAACATACTAAGTAATTGCAACACACTGACTTAATCAGTTTTAACGCAAAAAGATGCCAATGAAAGAAGAGATGAAACAGGCCGCTAGGGTGGAGAAAAGAAGAGCTGCTCAGGAAGCAGCAAGTGCATCAGCCTTTGAGCAAATGAATGCTAAACGTACAGAGAAAGAGGATGAAAACTATGAATGCTGAAGTCAAGTGTATTCACTGCACGTTACTGTGCAGTGCGCCATTACTGGTATTTTAATAATGCTATTGTGCATTATTTTAGCATTGCTTCCTAAACAGCTCCAGAATGTAGGGTTTAAAATTGGGGCCCAGGCACTGTGCGTGTGGTTTGGACATTCCCCCCACCCCTGTCTGTGGTTTTCTCCCATATCCCACAATTGAATGTGTGTGTGTGTGTGTGTGTGTGTGTGTTTTAACATTAATTGGTTTGTCTTCATTGGTCCCTATGGTATTTGTGTGTATGTGCATGAATGAGCCCAGCTATGTACTGGTGCTTTATACAGGACTGACATGTGCTTCGTGCCCAGTGTTGACAGACAAGGCTCCAGCAGGCCATTATGCCATAATGCAGATTCAGTAATGAATGAAATAATATATGTTATGTTTTCTGTGGTTTGAATTTAAAAAAAAAATACCTAATAATAAAGGTTACTCATGTTGTCCATGTAACCCAAGTTTGGATACTCAGGCAAAATAAAACAATAACTAATGAACTTGTGCAAATAAGAGACGCTTAAAGCATACAAGCTTTTGAAAAGGAAAATAAAAAGCCAGCTAGAAGAGAAACCAGCATCTTTAGACAGATTTTAGGCACTAATAAAAGGAGAGAGACTGCCCAGTGTTCTTAACTTCTATGGCTACATGTTCATCTCTTGTGCCAGTGAGTAAGTTTGGCTGTAAAATTTCTTATTTGGTAATCTTGCTTCATAAGGTACATCAAAATGCTCTTTTTAATACATCATGTTCTTCCCTATGGATTTTTCAGAGCAGCCTGTATTAGAGTTAGTTATCTAATTTGACAAGACAGCAATGCGATATTCATGAGGCCTATCAGGATTAAATCTGGGTGACAATTTGATTATTCCTCAGGCCACTTTGTTAGAATCTTCACTAAACTGCTAATTACTAATATCTCTGTCAGTTCTCTGTATATTTATAATTGCTCTGGAGATAAGCTCCAATCCCTAGTCACATTAAATGGCAGATTTCAAGATTACTTTCTTGGGCTAACTAATATTCTAGTAAGATAAAATATGTGATTTTTTTTCCTTTTTCTTCATTACAGGTAATTGATATTAAAGAAAAATTAAAGCAGTCCAAAAAGTTCTGGTCTATCTTACCTGACAGCATCTGCAGTGATGTGAAAGTGACAAGTGGCAAATCAAATGAAGAAGACTGCTGGAATGGACACACGGAAGGAAGGTAAGGGGAACTATCTCTCCCTCTGATTTGCAGTGTTAGAGGAGGTCAGGGCCGTAGGGACATAAGGCCAGACCTTCATTCAGTGGCTCCTGATATTCCTGTACTCCTCAGTTCTTAGCTGCACCTAAAGGGCTGGCTCTACAAGGCAATTCCGTAGCAAAAAATAAAAAACAACTACCTTAAACATACAATATGGTTTCTCCCAGCTTGTAACCTATGCTACTAGTAGTTCTCTAAAATGTGTTGTGGCTTATAAGTAGAAAGCTGGTCACCATTTGTATCTGCAACATTAATATCTTCAGTTGATCTCTATCTCCTGTTTGGTGCCCCAAAGGTTTAACATTTGAGAGGGTCTCGCCCTGCCCCACACAGGGCTCCAGTGGTCTTTGTCATACCACGTTGGCATTCAGATGTGCTCTACTTGATGTGTTTAGGATGAAGGGCTCCTCTGTGCTTTAATTTACGCCAATTACAATAAATTGCACTAGAGCATCAAAATACCAACATTTATATATGGAGTAATCTTTAGTATATAACGTTAATCTACAGATTAAGAGTATTCTGATATCATTAAGATTTATGTTCAGTAAATGAACTATACATAAGTACATTCATAAAAAATTACTAATTTATTTATTTAATTTTTTTTTTATATATTTTTATTAATTTTATTGCAATCGATACAAATCAATCAAGTTTTTACAAAAATAAAAATTGAGTTAAGGACAAATCGATCCCCACCCCTGATAGAGAGAGCAAGGCAAACGGTGTGAAATTTAAGGCTTGTAAATACTCCTAAATTAATAAATTCTCTGTGCTTTATGAGCTTATTTTAAAATATTACTAATTAGATTCTGCCATGTTTTGAAAAAAGTCTGTACGGATCCTCTAACTGAGTATTTGATTTTTTCCAATTTCAAATAATATAACACATTGGTTTCCCACTGACTTAAAAGAGGAGAGTTTGGGTTCTTCCAGTTTATGAGAATAAGTCTGCGTGCCAAAAGTGTAGTGAATGCAATCACAGTTTATTTGTCTTTCTCCACCTTAAACCCATCTGGAAGAACCCCAAACACAGCTGTTAATGGCTTAGGAGGGATTGTGACACCAAGGCTGTCTAAAAGGTAATTAAAAATTTTGATCCAGAATAATGTTAATTTGGTGCAGGCCCAAAACATGTGACCCAGTGAGGCTGGGACTTGGATGCAGCGTTCGCAGGGTGGATCCTCCCCTGGAAACATTTTGGAGAGTTTTAGATGAGACAGATGTGCTCGATATATAATTTTGAGTTGTATAATTGTATGCTTTGCACATATGGAGCTTGAGTGAATTCTCTGCATTGCTACTTTCCACTCTTTTTCTGATATATTAATTGAGAGATCTTTTTCCCAGTGTCCTCTTGGATCTTTGAAAGGGAGGGATTGAAAAATGATTTATATATTGTAGAGATGGTGTCTGAGTCCTTGAGATTGAGCAATATTTTTTCCAGCATGGATGAGGGTGCAAGATGAGGAAAATCTGGAAGGTTCTGTTTAACAAAGTTCCTGATTTGAAAAAAAAAAAAAATGACTAATTTGATCATTTATTTGTGAAAAGAGCTTGAAAGACATACAGAAAATATGCAAAATCATAAGCAAGAAATCATATATTAGAGGGTAACACATCCTCTTGGCTAGATTGGGTACTGAAAAATAGCATCTATTATTAATTTATTCTTATGTAATAAGACCTCAACAAAGGCTTCTTTTAGTCTTAGTAACGCTTACAAAGCATCAGGAAAATGCTTCTTCACCTCTGCAATGTGGTCTACTAATATGACTTCACTTTCAAATGCTAAGAGGTGGCTTAAGTGAGACAAGCAGTTCTTTTATAATTACTGTACATACTTCAGTAGGAGATCTAGGAGTCCTTCATATTCACAAGAAATTTCACCACTCTATCCAAGGCCACTGACACGAGGAAGACTAGTCACTTTGCAGATGCTTTGTATTCGTTAAGATAAAAAGAAGCCTTTGTTAACCATACAGTTTTACCCATTAGGTTTATGGTAGTTTTAGGAAAAGTAAAGTTTATTACTTACTGTCTCATTTACTGCATATCTGCAAATGGCTAATGGTAGAATGTAAAAAACAGTATTACAAATATTAAAAGTGTAAGCACTACAAAGCCAGTTGCCAATATTATTATATTATATTATATTTTTATACCTGCAACAGCAGATGTACAATAGTAGACGCTCTAATGTGTAATCTGAGGAAGACTTAGAAACGTTCATAAATGTGCAAGCACTTTAATAAAGAAATAATGCTCATTTAATCCATTTACAGCTCATTCCACTGCGGTGCTTTCTATTGGCAAAGTTAAAATTGTTGAAAAATGAATTACAGTTCACATAAAGCTCCCCATAGGGTTTTAGTAAAAAAAAACAACAGGTCTAATCATTTTTCTAAAAAAGCATAGTAGTCTATAAAATATATGAAGTATATAAAATAAACAATGTTTTAGTTCATATTTTATAATAAATGATGTTATTCACTATAAATAATGGTCAGCGCATTCCAGTATAAAGCATTAGTATCTCATTGGGCCTCGTGTTTTACTCATGTGCAGCATGTGAAGATCACTCCTGGCTGAACTCACTTAAAGCTGTCAATGAATGGCTCGTACAGTAACTTCCTAAAGTTCCTAAACTGTAACAAAACATAATTGAGTTTTGCAGCATTCACTGTCATCTCTACAGTAGTATAACTTGACAAAATAAAACAGAAAGAAAAAAATTAAGCCTGCTGTACTACCAATATTTTATTAAAGTGGAAAGGTAAATTGCAGAGCAGAAGACAAAAATACTGCAAGCAACAAAGCAATTATCCATTTATCAAAAAAGTTACACTAAATAAAAAATGATCCTGAAAAGAAGCAACCACGTCACAGGCAAGCAGGAATGGTTTCTAAGGATTTTCAACTTCATATTTTGGTTGCACTTATTGGGTTACGCCCAAGATAGGACGGACTCTCAGATTTGGAACTGGTCACTTGGCTTTGACCTTCATTTCACTTCCTACCATATAACAAAGAGAATAATGCTGTGAATATTGTTATCCATATTTACTTATGTGTTCTTATAGTGTCTTCAGTTTAAACAAGTATCACGAGAACTGCACTCCATATAAAATTCATCAGGAGGAATCAAATAAGAATGCAGTCATCCTTTGCACTCTTGTTTATACCTTCTTGTTAAAGGCGTATCGAGCTATTATAACCACTTGCACAGAGTACACTGAAATTCTTGTTACAATATAACTTATGACTATATCAAATAATCATTATGTGTACACCACACAAAGTATTCAATGTAATTTAAATATGTTAATTCACAGGTAGAAATTGTAAAAATGTTAGGTTGTAATCTGTGGGGCTATAAAACATCAAGCAATTGCACTCATGTTTACATCCATGCACCCTGAATGAACAGCTTGTTTTTGAAGGCTACTGAATTTTATAATTTTATTTTATAGTAGCTACAAGCTACTGAATTTTGTTCAATATCATCATGATTTTTATTTAGTAGATATTTTCACCCAATGATATTTACAAGATCATGATACAAAGGAGTGAATAATTGGAAGGCAACTAGTGTATTTGTTTTGGTGAAACATACTGTGGCAACCCAGGACAAGTCCTTCATTCATCTCAGCCATTGCAACTAAACATCACCTACCTCCCAGTGTAAACAGAATGAAATCAAAGTTTGACTCAGAATTCACAACTCCAGTGTATATCTGCCATATCGTTAAATCTAAACTCATGCCAACATTAAAATAGGACTCTACTGTCAGATAGTTTGTGATGGCATGCTAACATCATTATACTAGTGAGTCAGTTATGTTCTCTAGTTCTTGTATTCATATCCAGTTTTAAATCAAACAACTTCCTAAGGGTTGCATGGTTTTGCAGTTGGAATGGTTGCTGCGTCATGTCAGTTCAACCTCAGTTCGGCTTTTTTGTTTGCAGCCATGTTTTCCTGAGGCCACAGACATATTACCATTGGTTGGTATTCAGCTGTAAGTTGTGGATGTGATTACGTTTGTGTCCCCTATGGTGGGGTGCGTTATTTTTTAATTTCTCTTGGTACCATTTAATAAAGTGACTTTTTAAACCTTCTCCCAGAATTTGTAAATCTTTTATTGTTTCACTTGACATTGCCACAAACATACGTGATGATAGAAGAATTACTGTTCTAGCACAAATTAGATATAACAGTATGTTTAAGTGATACATTAGCTCCTGTATGTCATGGACATGAGATATGCAATGGTGAGTTTCCAAATGTAGTTCAGATTTTGGGTGTACAAAAGTGAGTGCTCACCATCTTGGGCACAAAAGTAAGCAGATAAAGAGGCGTTTCATACGAAGAAACCAGTTATAGGAGACCATAGCATTGGTTAAGTCATCTCTAAATAGACTCAAAAAGAACTTGCAACTTGAGCCCAAGATAATACAACACATTCCCAGACCTTAATAACTGTTATATCCAAAATACAAACTGAAAGTCAACTACTCCAGTGGTGACCTGCAGCATTTATAGCTGGTACCTGCTGTTATGCGGCCTCCAAAGTTCGTATTTATGCCCATGCAGCTGCTCAGCACTTTGACCAGTTTGTGTCAGCTTGGCTTAAACTCAAACACAGTGCCTAGGCATGTGGTATACTCATGTTTGTTGGCACTATTAAAAGCTTTGGCAACTCCTGACCTTTTCTTTCAACTCAAAGCTTTGAAGTTTCATCAGCTTTCACTATTTAATGAGCCTTTCTTAACACTTTTATGATTCCTTGTGCCTAGATACCTCTTCCATTCTCTCCAACAGAAAGATGTCACTCTCACTGACCCCTGCACCTTTTTTTCTCAAAAAAAAAAACCCAACTCATGTGAGAGGATTATCAGCAAAACTCCTGCCAGAAAAACCTGACGCTCCCATTCCACTTTTCTTTTTGTATTCACATTTGCCTTAATCCGAGATTTACCAATGGTTTAGAATCAGTGGGGTCATGTGACCTAGGCAGGAAAGAAGGTTATGGTGTTCCAGTTCTCTCTTGTCATTTAGTGGTGTTTGTACCCAATTTCTATTGAAATAAATATACATAGAAGTAGTTTTTTATATAAATGCACATTGGATGTTTTCTCAGCAAGCAAGTTAAGTCTCATTTAAAGCTTCATCTATAGAAACCAGCTAGGTCTCGAAGATTCACTGCAATGTGTCATAAGGACTCGCGTGACATTTGTGGGTCTTGATAGAAGATTTGTATTCATAGCAGAACACTGTGTGAACCTGAGAAATGTGAGTCTAGCATGGATAATGAGCTTCATTGGTCTTTACTAGTGATGAGTGAACTCTGTGGAGTTCAGCTTGCCATGAGTTTGGTACAATTGTGGAAATGTTTCAGAAACATTTTGGGAACAAGATGAACTTGGTGTCTTGAACTGAACTGAATGGCAAAGGAGAAATTGAACTAATTCTCAGTGAATAATAATGGCACTGTAGTCTTTCAAGTGTCCTTGTGGATTAATCAGCTATGTCAACTATGCTGGATCGATTATTGTGGCCCATAAATATGACCTGAGCTGTGAGGCTGCAGTGCTAACCACTGTGCCACCCTGCCTGAAATAACAAAAGACGCAGACGGGGTGCTGATTGCTGCTGCGAAGAAGGCACTGCAAATCAATCTTTGAGTCTTGGTGGTCGCACTTTGGGTCTTTATAAGGGAAGGAGGCATGACATAGTGCCGAGTCAAAACAAGCCTGAACCTTGTGAAATAATAGTGACATATTTAGACTTATCTCGCTCAACTGGAAAAATCCCACCCCATCTCCTTTTAAGTCAGTGAGTAACAGATGTCCTATACTATTTGAAATTAGAAATAATCTAATTCTCACTCAGAGGATCTGTTCAAATTTGTTTTTAAAATATGGCAGGAGCTAGTCAACAACAGTTTAGAATAAGCAACTATATCAGGGAAAAGGACACCCTTCCTTCTTTGCTGCTATAAAATATTTGCTCTGGTTGTTGACTTTGCCCTTTTCCACTTACGTTGGGGTTAAATTTTGGTTTGTTAAGTTTGACTTGATTGTATGAAATTGGTATTTGCTTCAAGTAAAATCACGTTGCCTCAAAAGCTTGCTTATTTTAATCTTTTTTAGTTAGCCAATAAAAGGAGTTATTTTGCTTGACTTCTCACTACATTCATAATGGCTAACACGGTACAACACCCTAGTACTACAAACTGTATACATATAAATGTTTCATGGCACTTTAGTTTAGGTGCTGCAAAAATGCATCTATTACTCATTTACTCTTAAGTAACAAGACCTGAAATCAGGCGTCGTTGGGTCTTCATAACACTTATAAACCATCGGTTGTTCATCATTTGTGCAGCGTGGCATATTGCCATGATGGTAAAGTTACTTGTTGATATGAAGGATTCACAGGTTTCGTACTAAATATCAAGAGAAATGTGCCTTAGCCACGTCAGAGCACTCCAAAGTGAAGTTTTGTTAGTAAGTCACATTGCAGAGCTGAATAAACACTTTACTGATGCTTTGTAAGTGTTATGAAGACCCAAAGAAGTGTTTGTTAAGGTCTTGTTATATAGGAATAAATGAGTAATAGTTACATTTCTGCAGTACTAAAACTAAAGTATTACCAAATGTTAAAATGATATCTTAGAGCTACAATTTATCCATCCATCCATTATCCAACCCGCTATATCCTAACTACAGGGTCACGGGGGTCTGCTGGAGCCAATCCCAGTCTACACAGGAAACAAACCCCGGGTAGGGTGCCAGCCCACCGCAGGGCACGCACACACACAGCCACACACCAAGCACACACTGGGGACAATTTAGAATCGCCAATGCACCTAACCTGCATGTCTTTGAACTGTGAGTGAAAACCGGAAGACCCAGAGGAAACCCACACAGACACGGGGAGAACATGCAAACTCCATGCAAGGAGGACCCTGGAAGCGAACCCGGGTCTCTTTATTGCGAGGCAGCAGTACTACCACTGCACCACAGTGCCACCCAGCTACAGTTTAATAAACATAAAAACAAAATCTTTGTTTAAATATATTGCATTGGAAATCACAAAAAGTGAGAATACCACCTACATTTTACATTGATTAATACAGAGAAGCCTTAACAAAACAGCACTACAAGGCCAAACTTTCCATTTTGAGAACCCAGTGTCATGATTAGAAATAGTTAACAGTAGAAACCGTGAAGGATCTACAGGGTGCCATGTCATGCCTGAAGCACTTTTAGCCCTAAAATGGGATTCCTACAGCAACTACAAAAGTTCTTCTGCTAATTGGCAGACATTGATGATCGGTCAACAGTGCCAAGCATTAAAAATAGGAAACAAAGAAAGTCTTTTGTTAGGCTACCTGTCATAAGGCTGTCAACTTAAAGTGTGAATACACATGTAGTTGACTTGAAAGATCAAAGCTGTTAGCATCAGTAACATCATAACTTCATTTTTCATTCAGTCTTTTCTGTAAAAAGTTAATATCTTTTGAATAAGCATTGTAATTAAATGAATTATTCACAGCCAAAATACTAGACGGTTAGTAAAAACCTTTTACCCTGCATCTTACACAAAAGAGTTCTTTGTTTAAATTTGCCTGTATGGATTACAGGTGTCAGATGAAAGCATGATTTTTTATTTTATGTGTTATTCCTCACAGGTACTTGCCTGAAGTGATGAACAGTGGCCTGACTAATCAGATTAACAACCCTGAAGTTGAGGTGGACATCACAAGACCTGACACATTCATCCGTCAGCAGATCATGGCTCTCAGAGTAATGACTAACAAGCTCAAGAATGCTTACAATGGAAATGATGTCAATTTTCAAGACACGAGTAAGTATGACATGGATGTCACCCATTTTTTTATGTGAATTTCATCATGAAATGTAGAGAAGCACAAAGCATTCATTTTCATGGAGAATGAATGTTCTTATCAGGACAGTCAAATTCACTTGCATTCAGGAGATCTTGGTGGAGGGCTGGGGGGGATTTTCAACTTTCCTTTATTTTACATGTCTGTGTTAACATTATATGTTTTTTTGAAGACAAGCCATATATATATTTGTACATTTAATATCAGAGAGCAAGTAATAGAAAATCGTAAGACTTTAAAACTTTTTTTAAGCCTGTCTTAAAAATATTAGATACAAAAGCCACAAAATCTGCAAAGGTTTGTAATCAGCAAAAGGTCAACCTTTTTATTTAGTTTAATTTTAAAATGTAAAATGGAACCTTTAAGGAAGCTTGTTGCCTTTTATTTTTTTTCCTTAATGTTTTAAATTATTTTGTATTGTTATAAATTAGCAGACATCTTCAGACAAGGTGTCTTACAGAAAGCTCTGTATATTTAGAATAATTCTTACATTCTGTATTTGACAAGAATGAACACAGTTAACAGGCAAATGTCTCTGGATTTACAGTTAAAGCATTTTAAAACTAAAAACATTACCACAAAAACTGAAAAAACTTAAGCCTGCTCCCAAATACAAGTCACTGTAATATTTTAACAAGAAATTTAATATATGTAAAAAAACAATACCAAACATAAAATAATTTATTGTTTTCTTCTAACTACTCCATAAATAGTTAAAAAAACATGAATGAGGAACATTGAATGTTTGACAAAATAATTGTATCTATTTACCTATTCACTGAAGTGGAGTGTAGAGACTTAAGATGGCAGCAATGATACTCGAGAGTACCGTACTCAAGGCAGCAACCCTCATTTTTTGTAATCCCAAGACATATTTTCATCGTCCAAAGAGGTTATACTCAAACTTTATAATGCCTTGGTGAGGCCTGGTCTGGAGTACTGTGTGCAATTTTGGTCTCCAGATTACAAAAAGGACATAGTAGTGCTAGCAAATGTCCAGAGAAGAGCGAATAGGCTGAATCCAGGGATACAGGGGATGGACTATGAGAAAAGATTAAAGGAGCCAAGTCTTTTCAGTTTAAGCAAAAGAAGATTAAGAGGAGATGAGATTGAAGTGTTTAAAATTATGAAGGGAATTAGTATAGTGGATCGAGAGTGTTATTTTAAAATGAGTTCATCAAGGTTCATCACCTCTTTATAAGCTTCAACTGGTCCAGAATTTAGCTTCCCACATCATTACTAGAGCCCCCTCTATTCATCATATCACTCCCATCTTGCAGCAGCTTCACTGGCTTCCAGTTCAGTTCTGAAAATTCTTCTGTTAACATTCAAGGCTATCCACAACCTTGCCCCTCCGTATCTGTCTGACCTCCTCCATGTTGCCATTCCCTCCCATACCCTTAGATCCTCTTCTTCCATCCACTTGACTGTCCCTTTCTTCCGTCTTACCACCAGTTCTGGAACTCACTATCATCTGAACTTAGAAATATCGAATCATTTTCACTTTTCAAATCTAAACTTAAAACTCATTTATTTAAGACTGCTTTTTCTCTTTGACTACAATTGCTCTGGCTGATTTAAAATTTTGTATTTTATTTTTGTTTATAATGTGTGTTGATCTATTGTTTGGTGTCCGTGAGTGTTTAGAAAGGCGCCTACGAATAAATCAAATGTATTATTATTATTATAACAACACAGGGACACAGTTGGAAACTTGTTAAGGATAAATGTTGCTTATATATTAGGAAGTTTTTCTTTACACAGAGAACCATAGACACTTGGAATAAGCTACCAAGAAGTATGGCGTTTCATTAATTAGTCTGCAGTTGCAGACATCAATGGATTCTGTACAGATTTCCAAATTGATACATTTACTGTACATATCATCCATCCATCCATTTTCCAACCCGCTGAATCCAAACACAGGGTCACAGGGGTCTGCTGGAGCCAATCCCAGCCAACAAGGCAGTAACCAATCCTGGGCAGGGTGCCAACCCACCGCAGGACACACACAAACACCAAGCACAATTTAGAATCATCAATCCACCTAACCTGTATGTCTTTGGACTGTGGGAGGAAACCGGAGCGCCCGGAGGAAACCCATGCAGACACGGGGAGAACACGCAAACTCCACGCAGGGAGGACCCGGGAAGCGAACCCGGGTCTCCTAACTGCGAGGCAGCAGCGCCACCGTGCCGCCCCTGTACATATCACCTTATCTTTATTTTATTTCTTTATCTGTCGTGTCATATGACATTTCTTTCTTCACCTTGCCTGGTGTGTAGTTGGTGGTAAAATAGACAAGAACACACTTGTTATCTTTATAACAAATCCAATACACTGAATTGGACGTCTGGAAGTGCACCTTATGAGAAGGACCTAACAGAATACAGAAGCCATTAAGTGGGTTAATGAGATGTTAGGTTATATAGCACTGTGTGGAGAACAAGTCAAAAAAGCTTAAGCCATATAACATACTTATGAAGTTGCCTGTGAAGTACTGTGTCTAGTTTTGGTCTCCTCACTGCAAAAAAAGACACAGCAGAGCAAGAGAAAATGAGAAAGGTTACTAGGCCTGACTTCAAAGACTGCAAGGTACAGTATGAACTGTGCAGAAAGACAGAAGGAGCTGAACCGTTAAAACAAATGGAGATTAAGAGATGATACTGTTCAAAACTTTGAAGATAATTAGTATGGTGGATTCTTGTTGAAGAACTCTTCTTAAGATTAGATTTTGCACAACTACAACAGAGAAGCAAAGATAATTGGAATATGTTAGCAAGCAGTGTGGTAGACCTTAATGCTTTAAAATTCAACTTGGTGTTATTTTGTAGAAAAGTGGTCAATAGGTTTGACCAGCTTTCTCGGGCTAAACTATTTGTCCCCAACAATAGTGTTTTACTGTTCAGATATTCAAGGCACTGTGGTGGGCCGGCGCCCTGCAAAGGATCTGTTTCCTGCCCTGCGCCCTGTGTTGGCTGGGATTCGCTCCAGCAGACCCCCGTGACCCTGTAGTTTGGATACAGCGGGTTGGATAATGGATGGATGGATATTCAAGGCAATGTGGGCTTATGTTATGGAAATTAAAATGTGGCTTTTTTTGCGATACATAAAATGATTGGTGCCGTTATTTTCCTTGGCACAGTTTTTATGAATGCAAACAGCATGCCAAGCAATCACTTGTTTACTTTTCAGGTAATCACCTACTTTTTTTTCCCCGTTTTAGAAGTGACCATTTTTAAAATGTTGGCATTTTATTTCCAGTCATTCAGACAGACTCCTAGTAAAGCAGTACTCAGTCCCCAGTACTTTTATGAAGCACACAGGTTTCCCATATTGCCTCTGTAGGTCTAGGGGAGCCACTTCTGGCTACTTCCATATGACCATGCCTTCTGAGTAGTGCTGTCGGAGAAGTCACTTTAGCATCTGCCACTCCTTGTTAAGGAGCTCTGACCTTTTATTTTAGTAACTTTAGCCCACAGGCACCACAGGCCCCGCCAGCAGGCAGTCACAAACTGGTATTACACTTTATCTGTAATATTTTACATAGGCAGAAGGCACATTCAACACTGATAAAATAATTACTTGGTAGCATAATCTACATTTGTGAAAACAGATACATACAATGTCTGCCAAAATTCTTTGTAATTTTTTATATAATGTCTTTCTTTCATGGTTCACATGCTGAAAGGAACTGCTAGTCAACTTAATGTTGACCAATGTCAGTCAATGATATATCTATATCACTATATCACCATATCCTAACACAGGGTCACGGTGGTCAGCTGGAGCCAATCCCAGCCAGCACAGGGTGCAAGGCAGGAACAAATCCCAGGCAGGGCACCAGCCCACCACAGGGCACACACACACACACACACCAAGCACACACTAGGGACAATTTAGAATCACCAATGCACCTAACCTGAATGACTTTGGACTGTGGGAGGAAACCGGAGCGCCCGGAGGAAACCCACACAGACACGGGGAAAACATGCAGACTCCACGCAGGGAGGAGCTGGGAGGCGAACCCAGGTCTCCTTACTGTGAGGCAACATCGCTACCACTGCGACACCATGCCACCCCAACTTAATGTTTTTTGGTCTTATTTTGACATAATAGAAGTAACCCAGAAACTCTAAAGAAAAGGCATATAGCCCACATCTTGTTTCTCTATGTATAGCTTATATTAAGTGTACAGGATGATTATTTTATTTTAAACTCAATTTCCCTATTTAGTCAGTGCTGAATTAATGTTACATGATAGACATTCCCTGTTCTGCAGAATATCGTGTGCTTCTTTGTCATTTAAAAAATACACTTAAGTTTTCAATCCAAACAATAGGAGAAAAAAATTAAAATATACAGGTAGGAAAATGCCAGATATCCACAAGTTTAATGTTTTCTGAAGTCAACAAACTTGTGGCAGCTGCAGAAAAAACAGTGTCCATTGTGAACTTTTAAAAAAATTATACACCGTGACATGCTACTAAGATGAAAACTTTTCAGCAAAAATTACAGAGATCAACCAACATAGTACTTTTTCTAGGGTTCTGGGAGAATTTAGTAACTATGCAGTATAAATAATTTAATGTGTGTTTTAAGATATCACAGCAAGCCAGAGAAATGAATGATTGTAAACATTCAATAATATAAAAGGAGAATTATGAAATAATTCTAGACCTATTAGTTTAATGTGTGTTACAGATTAATTAGGTGATTAGAAAAAGCAAGATAAGAAAGTAGCTATCCAGGAGAGGCTTGTTAATGACACATCCAATGTGAGTTTAAAAGCGAGAGATCATATTTCACTAATATGTTGTAATTATAATGTGGAATCAATACATATATGCAGTATATGGAGTTCCAGGAGCTAGATTATAAGCCATAAATCCTGGCAGAAGACCTGCCTCTGCACGAATCAACTCTTTAGTTATTTTACTTTACACACTTTCACCAGCAGATGGCAGCTGGGAGCCCAAAAAGCATCAACATCACTGCAGACTGTAAGAGTGTAAGAAAAAACAGGCAGGAGTGTGTGGAGCATACATTAAAAGTATGATTAGATGAATACCTGATGTACACCTTTAAGTACAGGTGTTCTGAAACTATGGTATGCTAGCAGTCAGTTTTATTGGCATTTTAAAGATTTAACAGATTGCAAAGTTAAATGCAAGTATAAGTGAAGTAGAGCAAGGAGATTTTCTGTAGAGACTTTGCCATCTTGGAACTTTTAGATTTAATTTTCTTTGGTGTAAAATTAGCTTGAATAAGCAGTAAAAAGGGGCTTATTCCAGAAGAGGCGTGAAAGCAAAGGACCCGCCCTGAATAGCATGTGAGTTCAGTAAAACGATGACTGAAAATGACCTTCAACATTATATATATAATATATATATATATATATACAGTATATACTGTATATAAGTGTAATTATTGATGCATGATTCTACTCCTCCAACTTTAACAAATTTTAGATTTTTATAAATTATGAGCTCTACATTAATTTATTAACTATTTAAAATTTAAAACAAGTGTACTTTCAGGGGTTTCATGCGTAAAACTTGCTTATGCCTGGAAATGTGCTTAATCCATTAATTATGCAAAAGATGGGATATATAAAATTGAAACTAGGCATGGAAACTGACAAGTTTCAACCATCCATAAGTCCAAGACAGACTTTTTATGGTGTTGGCATTTTGGTGACTCCAGGCTGCATAACAATGAAGCTAACAGAAAATTTTATTTCTTTACCCATTTCAATGATGCATCAATCACATCATCCATCTGGGAGATGGGTCTATCTGTAGACCTCCACAGCTTCGTGATTCAGTAGCTCTGCTGGACACTCAATTAGATTAGAGGTTTTTGTCACTTGGTTTACTTGTCTTGAGCCAGATAACCCTCCCCCAACTATAATCTTAACCATAGTGCAACCAGGTGTTATCACTGACTATAGTATAAAGCGACAACCTCGTTAATGGAGTAGAGCCCTGGAGGTCATCAGGTGGAGAGTAGAGGTCCGTCTGTCTGTCTCCATCCATCTATTTCCTAAACCCAAATGTTAAAACCTATAACGGGACAGGGACTGTGTGATTTCTGATGGTCTCTCTAATGTAGGCTCGAATTCAGCACACAATTCCAGAAGGTCAACTGTCTTCTTCTTCTTTCGGCTGCTCCAGTTAGGGGTCGCCACAGCGGATCATCTTCTTCCATATCTTTCTGTCCTCTGCATCTTGTTCTGTTACACCCATCACCTGCATGTCCTCTCTCACCACATCCATAAACCTCCTCTTAGGCCTTCCTCTTTTTCTCTTCCCTGGCAGCTCTATCCTTAGCATCCTTCTCCCAATATACCCAGCATCTCTCCTCTGTACATGTCCAAACCAATGCAATCTCGCCTCTCTGACTTTGTCTCCCAACTGTCCAACTTGAGCGGACCCTCTAATGTACTCATTTCTAATCCTGTCCCTCGTCACCCCCAATGCAAATCTTACCATCTTTAACTCTGCTACCTCCAGCTCTGTCTCCTGCTTTCTGGTCAGTGCCACCGTCTCCAACCCATATAACATAGCTGGTCTCACTACCGTCCTGTAGACCTTCCCTTTCACTCTTGCTGATATCCGTCTGTCACAAATCACTCCAGACACTCTTCTCCACCCATTCCACCCTGCCTGCACTCTCTTTTTCACCTGTCTTCCACAATCCCCATAACTCTGTACTGTTGATCCCAAGTATTTAAACTCATCCACCTTCGCCAACTCTACTCCCTGCATCCTCAGCATTCCACTGACCTCCCTCTCATTCACACACATGTATTCTGTCTTGTTCCTACTGACCTTCATTCCACTCCTTTCTAGAGCATATCTCCACCTCTCCAGGGTCTCCTCAGCCTGCTCCCTAGTATCGCTACAGATCACCATGTCATCAGCAAACATCATAGTCCATGGAGACTCCTGTCTAATCTCGTCTGTTAACCTGTCCATCACCACTGCAAATCAGAGCCGATCCCTGATGCAATCCCACCTCCAACTTAAATGCATCTGTCACTCCTACCGCAGACCTCACCACTGTCACACTTCCCTCATACATATCCTATACAACTCTTAACGTACTTCTCTGCCACTCCCGACTTCCTCATACAATACCACAGCTCCTTTCAAGGCACCCTGTCATATGCTTTCTCCAGGTCCACAAAGATGCAATGCAACTCCTTCTGGCCTTCCCTATAATTCTCCACCAACACCCTCAGAGCAAACATCGTATCTGTGGTGCTCTTTCTTGACATGAAACCAAACTGCTGCTTACTAACCATCACCTTACTTCTTAACTTAGCTTCCACTACTCTTCCCCATAACATCATGCTGTGGCTCATCAATTTTATCCCCCTGTAGTTACTACAGTCCTGCACATCCCCCTTATTCTTAAATATCGGCACCAGTACACTTCTTCTCCACTCCTCAGGCATCCTCTCACTTTCCAAGATTCCATTAAATAATCTGGTTAAAAACTCCACTGCCATCTCTCCTAAACACTTCCATGCTTCCACAGGTATGTCATCTGGACCAACGGCTTTTCCATGCTTCATCCTCTTCATAGCTATCCTTACTTCCTCCTTGGTAATCCGTTGCACATCCTGATTCACTATCTCCTCATCATCCAACCTCTTCTCTCTCTCGTTCTCTTCATTCATAAGCCTCTCAAAGTACTCTTTCCATCTGCTCAACACACTCTCCTCGCTTGTGAGTATGTTTCCACCTTTATCCTTTATTACCCTAACCTGCTGCACATCTTTCCCAGCCCGGTCCCTCTGTCTAGCCAAGCGGTACAGGTCCTTTTCTCCCTCCTTCGTGTCCAACCTCTCATACAACTCATCATACACCTTTTCTTTAGCCTTCGTCACCTCTCTCTTCATCTTGCGCCTTATCTCCTTGTACTCTTGTCTCCTTTCTGTATCTCTCTGACTACCCCACTTCTTCTTTGCCATTCTCTTCCTCTGTATACTCTCCTGTCCTTCCCCATTCCACCACCAGGTTTCCTTTTCCTCATTGCTCTGTCCAGATATCACGCCAAACACTCTTCTTGCTGTCACCCTTACTACATCTGCTGTAGTTTCCCAACTGTCTGGTAATTCTTCACTTCAACCCAGTGCCTGTCTCATCTTCTTCCTAAACTCAACCTTGCAGTCTTCCTTTTTCAAATTCCGTCATTTGATCTTTGGCTCTGCCCTCACTCTCTTCCTCTTCTTGATCTCCAACGTCATCCTACAGACCACCATCCTATGCTGCTTAAGTACACTTTCCCCTGCCACCACTTTGCAGTCTTCAATCTCCTTCAGATCAACTCTTCTGCATAGGATGTAATCTACCTGTGTGCATCTTCCTCCACTCTTGTACGTCACCCTATTTTCCTTCCTCTTCATAAAATACGTATTCACCACAGCCATGTCCATCCTTTTGGCAAAATCCACTATCCTCTGACCTTCTTCATTCCTCTCCTTGACGCCATACCTACCCATCACTTCCTCGTCTCCTCTGTTCCCTTCACCAACATGTCCATTGAAATCTGCTCCAATCACCACTTTCTGTCCCTTGGGTACACTGTCACTTCATCCAACTCAATCCAAAAATCTTCTTTCTCATCCATTGCAACAATCATCATCACACCTCCAATTTCCAGCTTCATAATCATTACTCTGCCTGACACTCTTTTCACCTCCAAAACACTCTTGACATACTGTTCCTTCAGAATAACCCCTACTCAATTTCTCCTCCTATCCACACCATGATAGAACAATTTGAATCCATATCTGATCCACCTGGCCTTACTCCCCTTCCATTTAGTCTTTTGCACGCACAATATATCAACCTTCCTTCTCTCCATCATATCTGCTAACTCTCTCCCCTTACCAGTCATACTGCCAACATTCAAAGTCCCTACCCTCAGTTCCACTCTCTTTACCTTCCTCCTCTCATCTTTCCCCCAGACATGTATTCCCCTTCTTCTTCTCCTTCTTCGGCCAACAGTAGCCCAATTACTGTTGACTAACAGTACTGGTGGTGGTCATTGTTAACCCGGGGCTTGACCGATCTGGTATGGAAATTTGTATTGTTGTCTGCATATTTCATTTGGCAAAATTTTACACTGGATGCCCTACCTGACGTAACCCTCCCCATTTATGCAGGCTTGGGACCAGCACAAAGAAACACACTGGTTTGTGCATCCCCTGTGGCTGGGCTCCACAGAAGGACAACTGTAAGAAGTTTCAATTGGCCTATAAATCAGCCATTACCACAAAAATGGACACAAATACCATTAAAGATATTTGAATGACAGAAAACATTTGTCTATATACTTTAATTATAGAAAAATAAGCACTTTATTTTAAAAAGTTAGAGAACATATGCATAGCGTAACTATCAGGTGGAACTTCAATTAACCGATTTCTAAGTTGGAGCGTTTTGTTAAATGTATGAAAGAGACAGCTAAAATTTTTATTTTGTAAATATTCTGCAAGAGGGGTACGTGTTATGGTATGTACGTTGTTCAGACCGCCACCCCACTGTTTGAACAGGCAGGCATAAGCCACAGCCACGCACACTACAATTATGTGTACTGACTGCCGATGATCGGTTTTGTATCTTTTGATTATGTAGAAGAGGAAACTACAGAATACAACATATCCAATTTGAAATAACCCTTCTGAAGGAAAATGTTAAGCAGTGAGCTAACCTGCAGTTGAGAAGTATTTCTCTGCCTGTTTAAGGATTGGTGACATGTAAGCAAGAGTTGTCTTAGGCAGGACTGATTATAGGACTTTATGCATCCATTCTCTAAACCCACTTATCCAGTGCAGTTGTCAGCTGGAGCCTATCCTAGCAAGCAATGGACACAGCCAGCAACAGCCCCTGGACAAAGTGCATGCACCCACACATGCACACACATCACAAGACAATTTAACATTGACTATCCCCCATCCCATCTTTGGACTGTACAAGGAAACTTGAGCAAATCCACAGGAGCCACATGCACATACAGAGGGAGCACCCAGGACTTGACTCCCAAACTCCTTTCTGTGAGGCAGCAGTGCTACCTCTGAGTCTCCATGTGCCTAATCAGTTGATTAACACTTATATATGGTTACTGGCAGGTGGTGACAAGGAGTAGCTAAAGCACCTGCTAGTCTGAAGCTCATTTGAGGTTTATGGAGGAACTTATTATGGGGACTGCCATATGTGTAGCTTTATAAATCTGATCTTTACAAAATGATTTATGGTACACCTTTCTCACCCTGTTATAATTCAAAGCTTTACCTGTTCATTTGGCCAGACACACACTGTATGCAGTATTGGTCACTAAATTTTTGTCCAGCTCTTTGTGAGGCCACAATAGTTAGTACTGCTCACCAGAGAGACTGAAGGAGTAAAACCCCTTTAGCTGAAATAAACCAAGATTAAGATACCAAAGTGCTTAACATATTAGGACAAATATCAGCTAAAACAAGTTATTCCAAAGGAAAAAAAAAACGCATTTAAATTTTTGACTGTTCTTGTAGTTGCTGCATTATGCTCAATGTGTTTTAGATCCCCAAAGCTGCATGTTAAGGAAATCCATTCAAGCCTCTCAACTTATTCTTAACATGATCCTGAATAAATGCTGAACCTGTCAAAACTCTTAACTTTAAAATAACTGTAGTTTATTTATTGGATGCTCTGCATTTAAGCATCAGATAAGTAAATACATGTACATATATTATATACAGGTATACAGTAAATATTATTATGACGTAATGGTCAAAATTCTTATTTTGCTACCTGGGTGAGGTGTCTTCTGACGAATTTGCTTGTTCTCCCAAATGTTTGTATGGCTTTCATCCTGAAGTCTAATACCATGTTAGCAGGTTCTTTGACAGTTAAGAAAAAGCCATACTTTAGACAAAGCAAGTTTAGTAACAAATGCTTGCATGTCCTATTGTATTATATACAATGAAAAGTAGGTTAAAAAAAAAAAAAGAATTCCCAAAAATATTGTTTTTTATAGAAATATTTATTAGGGATCATTCTAATAGTACAAAAGGAGGATACACATAGTGTATTTAAATCAAACAAAACAGGGTATTGTGACGTGTGAGTCCCTGTCTTGTGCCCCAAAACACGAGGCTGCGTCTCAGTACTTTAGCAAAACCAGCTTTATTCAGCTTGAAACAGCAACAGCATGGTTATTTATTGTAGCAAGATCTACCGCTCTCCTATACATAGACACAGCAAACAGGGAGAGTTGAGGCCAGGTTAGTGGCCAAGTAATACTGTTCCCTACAGTTATAATGTTACTTGCATCACTCAACGATGACAAGCACTTATATCGTGAACAGAGTCGCCTCAGATTTGCTTTTGTGGCGAGCCGCTACAGCGCTGGGAGCCTGCGGTTGCTCTGGCATCTGATAGGCTGTCTTCTACGGAAGCAACCACTGCACTTCGGGACACTCATCGCCATGTCATTCCATGGGGCTTTTTTCCACTTTTTTCCCTGAACCCATGATATACTAGTAATTCTAGTCTACCAATAGCACTGTCCAGCATGAATCAGGAATGTACTCTGGACACAACATTCACTTACTAATGGCGGGCCCATACTAGCATCCCTAATTAACCTAACAACAATTAAAAAAAACTCCCCAGATAGAATGTTAGGCACTTGATAATAAAGAGCCAGTATGGAGTCCTTGAGTAATCCAACACACACACACACACATACATACACAAGTTGTTGGAGTTCCTCGTGGAAACCCACACGAAAGTGGTAAGTATGTGCAAACTTCTAACATACAGTGAATCCACTTTTAGCTTTTAGAATTGCTGGGACCAGGCTGTCCAATACTCTGTATTTATACCTACAGCCCTCAGTAGAAACTAACTGGTGCGTTTTGTTGTACTTTGTTTTTATACAGGTGATGAAACCAGTGGATCTGGAAGTGGCAGTGGCTGCACAGAACCCTGCAACACTGAATTTTTCATCCCAACGGAAGCCTCCCCAATTGGCGCTACCCGGAATGAAGGGAAATCTTCAGCAGGCAAACCAGGTTTTTCCTTAGTACTCACCGTGTTCCTTAGCTGCACAAGCCTTCTAGTGCTAAGGCAATGGAGATAATGGTTGTGGCCATGGATGGACAGCAGACTTTTCAGTGTTGGACACTCTTTGGGAAATAAAACAGTTTCAAAATGGAGGGCACAGTTCTGCATCCTGCTTCCCCTTTTCCAAAGAATGCTTGGTGCCATCTTGAAGCAGCTTATGCCAAACTGCTTGTTCTATTCCTCCAGACCTTGCTCAAGATGCTCTCCGGGAGAAGAACTTAATTTTCAAGACTTTCTTTCAAAGAAAAAAAAAATATATATTTTTTTTCTTTTATACAACAGATATGGGACTCTCTCTCCGAGACTAATACTGAACTCTGTTCACATATCTGAAAGGTCTTGTACTCGCATAAACCTTACCACACAAAAATGTTGCTAATCACTGTGACCATGCCTTTGAATCTTAATTGTAAGAATTCTGAAGACTGGAGTGACACCACACAAAGGACCCATTAGGCCAGCCATGTAAGAAGCACACGAGAGATTCTGTTAGGTTTGGGGATTAATTCATTTAAAGTAAAAAGAATTCCCAACATCATATTTACACACATCATAAAGTCCATTTCGGTTCCTTCTGCTTTCCTCATAAACACAGGCTCATTTGTATTGTTAAGTAGGGGGGTGGGAGGGTTGTCATTTTACATCAGAATGCGTTTTCTTATTGGTCAAAATTCTTAACTATTTTCATATCATAAGAGTGACAAAAGATGCTACTTTTTAAATTGGCCAATATTTTTAAGTACAGTATTTGGAAATTTATATGCATCAGGTAAAACTGATTTCAACCCACTAATGCCTGAGTTTTTATAATTCAGATTATTCTTTGTGTACTTGTATGCTGATGGGATTTACAAACCTTTATAGCTTGCTTTACAGGATACCTTTAGCTATTTCAAGGAGAAAAAAAACAAAACAAAAAAAACCTGCATCTTGTATGGTGCACTCAGTACATTTAAGTGCGTATTTTAGATTCATTACAAGAATGAGTATCTAACGCTATATCACAGTATCATATCGATAAAAGCTTTTGTTGTATAGCAGCTAGCTCAAATTAAGCACTTGCAGCCAATACCTTCTAAACTAAACTTTGCCATCATTTTTTGAGTTCATAACTATGTCTACAGTAAAATAAAAAAAGATGCCACTTTCTTGACAATCACTGTTAGTATAGCAGCATACTTGCAAGACCAGAATTTGCAGCTCTAAGCTTATAGTGGCCATTAAACATTGGAGTCGACTTTCAGTCCTTGCAGGACACTCACAGACAGTTGCTTTATTACTACTGTACATTTATATTCAAAGTGGGGAAGAAGACTGTTCATCTGCTTTACTATTTCGGTCTTTTCTTGGAAAGACACATCTAAGATTTCTCTTATACTATTACAGGGCTGCACCAAATCCGTGTAATGCCTCCCATATACAACTTTAACATGGAACATAAAAATAGGAAAAAGTCAACATCCACAGTGCAAATCACCCGATGTACACACACTGCAAAGTCTCATTCTAACCCACCATTCTGGTCCATCTTGTTGCTGCATATACAATATCCATGACAGTGAATTACATTGCTCTTACAGAACTTCCTTATGGCGAATGTACTTAGGGAAGAAGCTTTGTGCTGCTGCATTATCAAAAACCCTTTATGAACAAATCAGGAGCAGAAATGTATTTCTTCTTTTAAGTCTTCTTATTAATCATCTATTTTTATAGCCACAGATTTTAACTAATTTACTTGTTAGCTCAGGGTTGACATATATGTAGACATGTACCGTGTTTTGTCAACCAGTTTTGAAACCATATTCTCGTATGTTTTAAAATCTTTCATCAGTCCATCTATCCATCTTGTTTTCCTGTACCCATCTGATGTTCCATTTATAATACTGCCATACTCCATAGTCAAAAATAATCTTAGTTGCTGTTTAATGGGTTAAAAAGTCAGATTTATGTGTGCTCAGATCTTTTTCACTTAATTTACATTGTCTGTGCTTTAAAAAAAAAAAAAAAATTAAGCATAACCCATTTCAGGTCCATATCACTGAAATGATGGCCAAATTAGCAGCCGATGATGTAAAAGAAATGAAGAGCATATGTGTCTTACATTGTGATTTGTAATAAACCCTAACCTGTTTGTTCTTTGAACTGCAAAGTATGTCATAAAATACCCTGGACATAAATGACTATAAATCATTTTACACAAACTAGAATGTGCATTTTGTTTCTTTAACATAAAACACTGCTAAGAATGTCTAGTGTTTATGAACACTACTGACAACTGGCACTAGAAACGAATTTCAGCCATATTAAAATTTGAGCAGCGAGGTCCCTTTTATCTCCCCATGGAACTGAATTATGGCATCAGCTGCATCTAGAGATTTTTTTCTTTAACCTTTGCTTTGTTTGTTTGGTCTCTTCTACACATTTGCTTAATTTATTTAACCACATTATAAATATTTGGCACTTCAGTCACAACTCTAGTAGTCCTAGGTTGAAATCCACCAGAGTGACAGACTACAGGCAGTATCAAAATGTCTGTGTCCTCTCATGGGGTTTTTATCTAGTTTCCTTATACATCGCTGGTTGACTTGACTACTCTAAACTGACCTCTGGCACTGAACTTTGGGTTTGGAGTGGGGTGCAGGCAAGTGTGCTCTGATGCAGTGCACGGTTGTCACTTCAAGCAGGGATTCCAATATTCAAAACTTGTTGCTTCCCACCACCTTGACCATATTAGGAAATTTCTGAACAAATATTTTCCCCAAATAGTTGGGTCAACCTTACTATAACTACATGCACCAAAGAAAATGAGTTTACACTTAAAATTGATTTTTGTGTGATATCTCTAGCCTAATTTGAAAACAGCCCAACAAAAAATTTTCTTGGTGTCTTGGCCTGTTCCTGGGGTTATTTGGGGCACCAATTCAGAAAATTGCATTGGATAGACTGCGTCAGCTCTAGTTTCTTTGATATGATTGAATTTATACGATTTTAGTACAAGCCCATCACTTTAGTCTTGGAAATGATAAATTACCAATAACATCAATGGGTGATTGGTGTAGAGTTGAAAATGGTTAATTTTCTTCTTGGTCAACAAAATGGCTACACAAAGTATCCTTGCTTTTTATGCCTTTGGGATAGTGGAGCCAGACATGAACATTGGGCAAGAAAATACTGGCCTCCAAGACAATATATGGTAGTTAGAGGACAAAATGCAATCCATGAACCTTTGGTAGCACAAGACAGAATCATACTGCCACCACTACATATAAATCTGGGCCTGAGGAAACAATCTGTAAAGGCTTTAAATGAAGACTGTCCATGCATTGAATATATGAATACACACTGCATAAGTTACCTGGACTTACCATGGAAAAACTGAAGGCAGGAATTTGATGGTCCACAGATCAGACAACTTATAAATGACACACATTTCATAACATCAATGAATGAAATCAAATCACGTGCCTGCTCTTCATTTGTTCTTGTTGTGAAAGGCAGACAACTACACACAATTCGTAGAGGACATGTGCTCTCATTTCAACAGGCTTGGTAACAGGAGTGTTAAAAGTCCATTATCTTCTGCACACTGTCACTTAGATCGCTTTCCAGAGAAACTTGGTGACTTAAGCGAAGAACAAGATGAAACATTTCACCAAGAAATAAAAACAGTGGAAGCCAGATACCAAGGAAGATGGGATGCACACATGATGGCAGAACATTGTTGGAATCTTATGCAGGATTGTCCTGGGTAAGCCAAATGAAGAGTGGTATAGGGCTTATGTTCTGTATCTCAAAAACCAGAGCTGATAGGAGGAAGCTGGGGCCATTTTTGGAATCAGCAGGTCAAATAGCCCCAGAAATACACTCACCTAAAGGATTATTAGGAACACCATACTAATACGGTGTTTGACCCCCTTTCGTCTTCAGAACTGCCTTAATTCTACGTGGCATTGATTCAACAAGGTGCTGAAAACATTCTTTAGAAATGTTGGCCCATATTGATAGGAAAGCATCTTGCAGTTGGAGATTTGTGAGATGCACATCCAGGGCACGAAGCTCCCTTTCCACCACATCCCAAAGATGCTCTGTTGGGTTGAGATCTGGTGACTGTGGGGGCCATTTTAGTACAGTGAACTTATTGTCATGTTCAAGAAACCTATTTGAAATGATTCGAGCTTTGTGACATGGTGCATTATCCTGCTGGAAGTAGCCATCAGAGGATGGGTACATGGTGGTCATGAAGGGATGGACATGGTCAGAAACAATGCTCAGGTAGCCCGTGGCATTTAAATGATGCCCAATTGGCACTAAGGGGCCTAAAGTGTGCCAAGAAAACATCCCCCACACCATTACACCACCACCACCAGCCTGCACAGTGGTAACAAGGCATGATGGATCCATGTTCTCATTCTGTTTATGCCAAATTCTGACTCTACCATTTGAATGTCTCAACAGAAATCGAGACTCATCAGACCAGGCAACATTTTTCTAGTCTTCAACTGTCCAATTTTGGTGAGCTCGTGCAAATTGTAGCCTCTTTTTCCTATTTGTAGTGGAGATCAGTGGTACCCGGTGGGGTCTTCTGCTGTTGTAGCCCATCTGCCTCAAGGTTGTGCGTGTTGTAGCTTCACAAATGCTTTGCTGCATACCTCGGTTGTAACGAGTGGTTATTTCAGTCAAAGTTGCTCTTCTATCAGCTTGAATCAGTCGGCCCATTCTCCTCTGACCTCTAGCATCAACAAGGCATTTTCGCCCACAGGACTGCCGCATACTGGATGTTTTTCCCCTTTTCACACCATTCTTTGTAAACCCTAGAAATGGTTGTGCGTGAAAATCCCACTAACTGAGCAGATTGTGAAATACTCAGAGCGGCCCGTCTGGCAGGCACCAACAACCATGCCACGCTCAAAATTGCTTAAATCACCTTTCTTTCCCACTCTGACATTCAGTTTGGAGTTCAGGAGATTGTCTTGACCAGGACCACACCCCTAAATGCATTGAAGCAACTGCCATGTGATTGGTTGATTAGATAATTGCATTAATGAGAAATTGAACAGGTGTTCCTAATAATCCTTTAGGTGAGTGTAGGTCTAAAAATGTGTGTTCGCCAGTGAAACTATCCAGGAAAAAGACAAGAGTGCAAAAATGGCAACAATGCCCATACAGCCACTACTTGCTCACACTCCAACACTCAAGCAGCTGTAGTCCAAGACAAGGTTAAGTCATGTGCCATCAGGTTAGTGTTAGGCTGCTTTCATGATATTTAAGCCACCTGCTATGTTTAAATATTTTACATTGTCCTTTGCTATACAACTGTACACTTTAAGGGGTACAATTCAAAGCTTTGTTAAAACTGATAAAGGAGAGTCTGGGATACACACACTTCTGCCTTCCCCACTAATGCCCAGAATGTTTCCTCATTATTGAGCTGGACCACGCAAAACAGTTTCATAAATGGGACGGGTGCAGAAACAAAATGCCATACAAATTTATGTCAACAGCTCTAGTTATTTCCTAACTAAATACTCCTAAATGAGGTACAGCAAACAAAAATCAGGCCTCAGACAGGACCAGGGGAAGTATATCAGGTTGAGTGACTCTTTCATAGGTGCCACTGCATTTAGCAGCTCAATTCAGCAAGCCTTTGTGTAAGCTAAATACAAATTTTGCTTGGAGCATCTAATGGCCAAGAAATACCTGCAGACATTGTAGGGATATTTTACTGCCCCAAGCCTATACAGGTACCATTGTGTACCAAGGGTAACAAAGTGCATGCCCAGGTCTGTCAGGTAGGCCACTCTACCGATTATGTAGCCTCATATAGCCCCAGCATTTCTTCACAGATTCAGTGCTAAATGTGACTTTGATAACTCACAACCATAACTTTACAAGGGTGGAAAAAGCAAGCTATAAAGCCTGAAAAAGTTACCGGCGCCTGGATTTTTTTTTTAAAAGGGTACCACCATTACATACTAGAATGCTACAGTCACCTAACTTAGCTAAGAGATGTCCACCCATACTTTAACAGCTCAAAGACAGCCCAACACAACTTAGGGTCAGTTAATCTTCTTTGCCTCCTTGAAGGCCTTAAGTCACACAGTTGTTGTACCATTGTTAATGTGTTTTCTTCAAACTGCAATTTAAATTTTATTAGAATTTTTTTTCCTTCTAATGGTGCTACTTTATTTCTCAATTAAGGTATACAATGCTTGAGTAAAGATGCCATTACAAGAAGTAGGACTTTTGTTTTGCTAATCAAGAGAAACTTTATATATGGTGGGATGGAAATATGGTATGTAAAACCTTTTACCTGAAGGACTCTAACTGGCTCAACAAATGTAACCAACTGTTAAATAAAAGAATATTTTCTTGACACATTCTAATTCTTCTTAATAGTAGAAGCGGGATGAGTAAATGGAGATTGTGAAAAAATAAAACCTATGGCAGCAAACAAAGCAACTACAATACTTCTAGCTGGGGGAGCAACACACACACACACACGGGTCACATTTCAAAAGCAATCACATATGTAGTACTTCACAACAGCAGTGTATACTGGCAAAAGCGCCAGGTAAAAAGATTATCCCAGTATGTCACTGCAGGTCCTCATTCCAAAAGAGACAATTGCATTGAATTTAACACACAGTCACTGCAAGACAACAATTAAAAAGAGGATCCCTTGACAACTTCAGAAATTTGCCATTATTGACAATTGGCTTCTCCACAGATGCAAAAAAAAAAAAAAAAAAATCTAAAGTAATGTACCTATTGTGGACCTGAATGATAAAATTATGTTAACTGTAGTTCAGGGGTGCAGTGTGCAGTTCATAGAATGAAGAGTTCACTTTTCATTAAACTTTAGTACTTATTTAGGCTGGCTGAGTTTGTCCTAACAGAAATTCTAGAAGTTTCCCAAATTTTGTTGGTAGTACCCCACTTAGAATTCGACAATTACAAAGCCCTGTGCAAATGGTCTTTTAATAACAGAGTAAAGATAATACACAAAGTTGACTTGACACATCTATGCAACACAAAACTAAAAACTTTTAGTCTGGGTCAGAATAAGGAGACAAAAGAATAAAACTAATGGCAGTGCTGCCACCATCAACACAGTTGCTGCACAGTTCAAGAAGAGCAAGTCATTTGCTATGGAGTTGAATTGCTCCCAGGGTAGCACATCACCAAGGATGTTCACAATGCACCCTACCTTTTGTACAGTGCAGTTTGCAGAAAATGGGGGGAACTTAAGTTGTATGAGATTCAGAAAATGCAGCATTTTATTGAAGAATGCCTGTTACAATAGAAGTTAACCAGAACCAACATTCAAAACTGTTTGCATGTTATAATAATGTTATTTGCATTATTTTTTAAGAAGAAATTTAACCAAGACCCATATTTAAAAAAAAAAAAAAAAAAAAAAACCTGTCAATTCATACTGTTTTAAAGTATGATCTAAACCAGGGGACCTCAAAGTCGGTCCTGGGGGCTCACTATGGTTTCAGGTGGCAACTGCTAACACTAATCTCAATTAGCTAGCCGTTTTTTTTCCCCCCTCTCTTCTCTTATTCTACATTAAGAAAGCACAGATGCATGATTTTTACATTTACATGACATTGAGGAATTTCTGCCTTTTCTATTGATTTGAATGCTTAACTCACTTTTGTTGCTTTCATTCTAGTTTTCCCCTTTCTCTGTGCAGTTTGCTCCCTTCATTGTATCTTAATAATGACAATTAAAAACTAGCAGAGCAGACACCCAGGCAAACAACCCTGAATCATGAAAGGCTGCAACTATAGCATCAGACCCATTAATTGGAAAAGAATAGATTAAAATGATAGAACACCCAGAAAAAGAGAATGAACATCAAGATGAAAAATATTTTTAAAAAAAAAAAAAAAAAAAAATTATACAACTGCTTAGTACTTTTTTTTTTTTAAACCCTAAACTAGTTTTCTAATTTCAATATTATTCCCAAAACACAGTTCTCTTAATTAGCTCAGGATTCCAGTTAAAAACAAGCTGGTTGGAACAAAAACCTGTAGCTACAGGGAGTCCCCAGGACCGATGTTGAGAACCCCTGATCTATACAAGTCCATTTATGGCTGAAAGACGATACAATAAATAAAGTGTAAATTACATAACTATTTTAAATTAGTTTCTAGCACACTCCTTAAAAACTTAAGGGAACATTTAATGACACATTGGATCAACAATTTATTAAAGTGGAAAATGCTTACCGAGTAATTCGTTAAGAGCAAAACAGTTAATGGAAACCAAAATTTACCAACCCATTGAGGACTGGATTCAACACCACACCAAAAAAAAAAAAAATCAAAGTCAAAAACTGAAATCCCAGTCTGATCCAACTCACATGACTTTCATCACATCAACTCATAAATATGACTCGTGTCCATGTTCCTGTATGAACACCCAACATCATCTGGGTATGCCCTGGCTGAGGACATCAGCGAGCTCCTAGATAGTCTGTGGCACTACTTGGTAATGTCAGATGCAGATACATAACATCCGACAGACATTCTTAATTGGAATTAGGAACATGCAGGCCAGTCAATAGCATTTATGTCTTCATCATCCAGGAACTGCCTACACTCTGGCCACATGAGGCCAGGCATTGTCCTGCACTAGAAGCAACTCTGGGCCCAATGAATCAGTACAAGGTCTGGCAATGGCTCATAGGATTTCATTATGGTACCCATCTGCAGTCAGGATACCATTGCCTAGCATGTGGAGGTCTGTGCAATATCCAAGGATACACCTCCCCAGACCTTCACTGACCCACTGCCAAATCAGTCATGCTGGATGATGCTGCAGCACATTCAGGGTCTCCAGACTCTTGTCTGTCACATGTGCACAGTGTGAGCCTGCGGTCATGTGGGAGGAAAGCAGGATGCGAATGGCAGAGCTATCAGTTGCCAATTGAGCTGCACGGAAAAGGGCTTGGGGGCACAGGTCCCAGTAGAGGATGCTGGACCCTCATGGAGTCTGACAGTTTGCATGCCATGTCCTCCATTATCCAGCTGGCAGTTATTTTGTAGAGCTCCTCCTGATCCTCCTTGTACAAAGGAGGAGATACTGGTCCTGCTGCTGGGTTGACACCCTTCGACAGGCCTGTGCAGCTCTCATTGTGCAACGGCCCATCTCCCTGTATCTCCTCCATGCTCTTGAGACAGTGCTAAGACACCCTCAAATCTTCTTGTGACTGCATGTATGGAAGTGCCATTCTGGAGGAGCTGGACTACCTGTGCAACAAGAATCTGTTACAGGTACTGCCTCTTGCTACTGGAAGTGACAAGGACACTAGCAAAACAAAGATTCAGTCGAGAGAGAGAAATTGTCTGTGGCCTCCACCAGCAAATTCATTCCTTTTTGGGGGCCGTCTTGCTTTTGACTCTCCAGTGTACCAGTTGTCACTTTCACCAAAGCAGGTAAAGTAGATTCACAATCACTTGTGCTCCCAAACTGACAGACTGAGATCATTGAAGCTTTGACTTGGTGTTAAGACTGATCAAGGATTTTTTTTTTTTTTTTTTATATATAAAAATGAGAAATGTATATTGTGTAGCTTGCGCCACAGTTCAATAACTGAACCAGTGAAGGAATACTAAATCAAAACATGAGGGTGTCATGAAAGTTGTCATTGTTCAAATAACACATCTGGCGTTTGTCTATAAAGCAGGGACTGGTCAAAATAGAATGACAAATTGTGGAAAATACTGCGAGAACACCAGTTTCAGTCTACGAAAAAGTAAATTTTCCCAGCAAGACATGGATACCAACCCAAGACAAACCACAAGTAGATCAAAACAGAAAAGGTGGATATCATACCTACAAATCACCCAGACAACATTCTGGTATCCATCCGAGACAGTGGCAAATAAACCCTAAAACAGAAAAGCATCCAGCTACTCTAGCCAACCTGGAAGGCAGTATATACCTAAAAAGGTCCTCATTGGAAACAGCTTCGTTAAGAAAGTTTCAGTACTTAAACGCTGATCTCAGTGCAGGATTTGCCCTTTTGTCTCAGATTCTTCCCAAACCCATCAAATTTTAGAATTTCTATAAAAGCCAGGTGATTAACAAAGTCTTATAATTTCAAGGATGAAAGGAAGCAGCTGCTCACAAGACACTAAAGGTAGAAAGACACCCTAAAAAGCAGTAACATGTTTAGGTTGTCCAGTCAACCTAGCATATCAGGTCACTCTTACATGTGAGATTCCAGCTCTCGCCCGACATGGTGAACACTGACAGAAAGCCCACTTCACTTATTTATTGAACACTGGCTTCAAACAAAGAGGGGCTACTGTAACAAGTTGCTGACCTAGAGAAGGTAAAGGAGTGTGGCATCAGTTTAATTCTGATTATAGTTTTAAAAGGTTTAGATTAGGAAAGCATTAAATTTAGTTTGATAACCATATTTTAAAAAAAAAGTACAATACCCATTAAATCATTGTCACAGGTTTATTTCTCCAGTAGAGGCAGCACCTTTACCTAAAAAGGTAGACGAGCAGTTAAGGTCCGAATTCTTTGACCTAGCTCTCCATCTCACACAAGAGAAAATTAATTGGATTTGTCTGTAAGAGTGCTTGGATTTAAAGTACATTTGGATTATAAAACAGTTAACCAAATTTCTCAAAAATAAGTTAATCCATTCAATTGTATGACAGTTCAGAGTAATTTGACAAACTTTTGGTTTTAACATTTATGTGGAGCTGTTGCATTAAGGCAATATAAATGCATAATCATGGCATTGTGGTTTTAATTAAGGCACCACCGAAGCCTAGAATACATCTAATATTTCTAGCTTAGGTGTAAAGATAATGCAGCTAGAACCTGCAGAAACACATTGCTGTTCAGTAAAAAGTTTGCAAGTATAAGGCAAAAGGACTGTATCAATTTATTAAATATTATATAGGTATTCTCCACACACAACCAACCCGAGGGAAACATTTCTAGAAAGTATAACTGATCGCTTTAACTTCTAGAGTGTAGAGTATATTATATATATACACAAAGTCCATAAACAAAAGGGATAATTTCAAAGCTAAGCTTCCTCTGTATATTTCTTTGTGAACTCTGCTTTAATAAGAGGTTCAAAACCTTCTCTCTGTTTTTTCTTCAGGAAGAGGAACAGCAATAGGAGCAAGAGGAGAAGGCCTAGTAAAGCACCACCAACCGTGGAGCCTATCAAAACAACTTCTGCAGAAGTAGTATCTGAGGAGAGAGTAAAAAAAAAAAAAACATTGTAAGAGTCCATGACCAAAGCAAACCTCAATTTATAGTGTTTTAATACATATCAATGCAGCAGACTGATTTAACTTTGTGCATTTTACAGCCCTACTCCCCCCCCATTTAAGAATGTATGGTGCAACAGGGTAACAAGGTTTTATATGGAAGTACTGTACTAAAGGTCTAACATTTTCCTCTCAATTTGATTCATTAACAATATGCAGAAATGTAGACAGGAGCTACCTTAGGCACATTGTACCTTTTCAAAATTAGTCTGTCAAAAGGACAAAACATTAAAGTATACCAA
>JANRMT010062833.1:38467683-38507558 GCA_026402145.1 Polypterus bichir lapradei
CTGAATGAAAATTACAAGGTAGAGATTTCACAGGGTTGTAGAGGATATGTAAATACACCAGTAAACCCAAATTAGTCAGTTCTAAACTTGGTACCAGTGGCATGTAACATTTAAATTTGCCATAAGATGAACATACCAAACTAGTGCAAAAAAACTGAAGCAAAGAGGGAAATGGTTGCTTACAATATAAAATTCAAAGCTTAAGAGTCCAGTTTGCAAACAAAAACAGAGCAAATGCCAAAGAAGAAAGGAGGCCATGAAAAATTTGGGGAAAACAGGGATTGACAATCTTATGTTTAACAAGATTCACTAAACTGAAACAACCAATTTGAAGAATTCATTCAAAAAAATGTTTCACTTATACCTGAAGATCTCTCTCCAGCAGCAAGAGATGATATCTGTGCCACGTAATGAAGGCAGGTCCTTGGTGAGAAAAGTCAATAGCTTTAAACGGACGGCCAGGTCCTAGAGAGAGCAAGGAAATAACATGAAATAAGGCAGCTATTCCAACATTAAACTGCTCATATTCAAATTTTAAACAATATCTATGTATTCTCATATTTCAAAGCCAACACCACAAAAAAAACTGGAGTTTATACAGTTTAAACAATTACTGCAGCCCTTTAAAGTTAACATTTACCTCAAATTACTACAGTATTAGAATATAGTTGTAAGAGTATGTGCCATATAATAAAAGATTCCAATAATCCTTCAAAACGGGAAAATTAAAGACAAACGCAAGTTTATGGAGAATGCATGACAGGCACTGCAGAAACATATGCAGCTGACAAGATTAAAGGTTTCCAGCACCAATAATAGAGCAGACTTCTACCACCAGAGCCAACATATATACATACAGTACTACAGGATCCAAATATTCTAGAAATGTGTACTGAAGTTACTTTAGCATTATAATCACAATACAAATTTACAGAATTGGAAAATTACTCCAAATAAGATCAAAGCAAACAACTTTAAATATTAGTCTTATAAAGAGGTCTCAAGGGCAGTACTGTGTTCTCTTGTAAATTTCGTAACTGACCAAGACTTATATAATGTATGGTTACATCTGTGTTATATAAGTATCTACAGTGTCTACTACTGCAGCATACCTGCTCTGCCAAGCAGAAAAAAAATCTTTGTTAATCTGTGGCATTAACCACAAATTTTAAATGCAACATTTCACAGAAATAATGTGAATGTTCTTAAACTAAAAATCACAAGGGCAGGTACCAGCCTAGAGGAAATCCATACAGAAAGCATGATTCTGTGAACATTTGTCTGGGTAAAAAAAAAAAAACACCTCACATGCCACTTAAGACCCCTTTGAATACACACTCCAAAGAAAAGTTAATCTGTTTGGATTTAAAACTAAAGGATTAATATGCAATTTATGCATGTGACCAGGTTCTGCTGCTTAATACTGGAGAGTAGACACCATTTTTAATTGCACTGTAGACCACAGTACAAGTTACCTTAGATTAAGAGTTTCTCAAAATGGGGAGAAGGTAAAACCAACCTCCGAATCCTTTGCCTGACAGATAGGCAAGTCATCTCTGCCAGACGCACAATACAGGCAACACCCAAAATCTTCTAAATAGCCTAATATTTGCTTTTTAGCCCAATAAACAAACCTGTCATGTTACCACAGAAAAATGTAAACATACAAAATGCAAGTCAAACCAGGTTTAACACCACCCCCCCCATATGCCACTCAAAAGCAGCTTTGTGGAATATTCAGCAATCATTGTTCAGCTATTCTACCAAAAAGCCGTGTAGCTGAAACACTTTACTAGCAATACAGCTGGGTCAAAGCTAGAGTAAACGCCAAGGCCAACATTCTGGTTGAGGTTAATATAATTGAGGGGGATTTCTGGACAAGGCTCAACATATTTAAAAGATTTCCAAACTCTGCCTTACAAAGTAACTTCACTAATCAGATCATTCAGTTTACTTTGCCAATCATGAATACAAATAGGCAATTCTACAATATAACCGACTTTAAAATTGATGTTTTCTGGGGAGACCACCCCCCCCCACCACCACCACACACACACACGTGTCAAACTCTACAAAATGTTTTCATAAGACTGCCATGACATTCCCTGATCTATCAGCATTGCAGATCAGAGGTGACAGAGGGTGTAGACCTATAAAAACCTGGGAGTGTAGCTGGATAAATTGGACTGGATTGCCAATACTGATGCTCTGTGTAAGAAAGGACAGAGCCGACTATACTTCCTTAGAAGGCTGGCATCTTTCAACATCTGCAATAAGATGCTGCAGATGTTCTATTGAGATGGTTGTGGCGAGCGCCCTCTTCTATGTAGTGGTGTGCTGGGGAGGCAGCATAAAGAGGGACGCCTCACACCTAGACAAAACTGTTGAGGAAGGCAGGCTCTACTGTAGGCACGAAGCTAGACAGTTTGACATCTGTGGCAGAGCGATGGGCACTGAGCAGGCTCCTGTCAGTCATGGAGAATCCACTGCATCCACTGAACAGTATCATCTCCAGACAGAGGAGCAGCTTCAGTGACAGACTGCTGTCACTGTCCTGCTCCACTGACAGACTGAGGAGATCGTTCCTCCCTCACACTATGCAACTCTTCAATTCCACCGGGGTGGGGTAAAAGCTAACATTATACAAAGTTAGTCTGTTATACCTGCATTTTTATCACTAATTTAATATTGTTCTTTATGTATGCTGCTGCTGGAGTACGTAAATTTCCCCTTGGGATTAATAAAGTATCTGTCTAGATGGCTAACAATTTTGCTCCAAGTTATAAGCAGTACTAAAGTGTTCTTGCACTTTGCAGTCTTAGATTCATCCTTAATCTTCTGATACATTCAGTGGTTCATCTACAGTGCAGTGCAACCCCTAAGGAAGCAAATTTGGGAGAGCAAAGGGGACACAAATTTGTTGAGGCAGTTAAAATCTGCAGCATTTTGAAAAACAGTTATATACCTAGAAGAGTATCCCTCACAGAGTAGTAGTGGAGCCACACAAAGTAATTGTAGACGGACACATTTGCAATCTGAGGTTCTGTTCCATTTGGCCCCAGTAAGCTCAACCAATGCTGTGTGGCAATGACATAGTCTGGATGGATGGTATTTTTTGCTAGGTCAAGAAGATTTAGAAACTCTTCAACCTCTTCTGCGGTCAAAGAAAGAATGTCCCGCCTTACAACTGGAACTTTTCTTTGCTGACAATCTAAACCAGTCCATCCAAATTTGCACTCTCCACAGTTGAAGCCAGCAAAGTTTCCTAAATGGGAAAGGAGAAAAGAAAGAGTGACCAAACAAATACCTTAAAAATTTCTCAAAACCTCAGCTTAGGCAGAACAAGCTCTACTATAAGCACTCACAGGAATGAATTACAAGTTACTACATGACACCAGACTATGGTACAGGTAAATATGGTTTACTTATAGCATGTGTCACAGGACAACTGGCATGGTGGTTCCATAGATTTACTAATTGAATGATGTATGGCATAAACAAGAGAGCGCAAACTAGTTAGACACTAGAACTGGGGTTCTCAACTCAAGGTTCTTAAGGTCTGCAGTTGCTGCACAGTCTCATTCTAAAAAGTTTTTACAATTAGAAGCCAGGCCCAAACTTATAATGAAGGCAACAAGCCATATAATTAAAGCACCAAGACAAATTTTTCATTGTAGATTTTTTTTTCTGAGGACATTATACGTGTTGCATGGTCTGGAACATATTTGTACCCCTTGGTCATTTCCTGTTCTCATTTATTTCAAATGATATTCAAATACTTCATGATGCATACACAGTTTAAATAGACATTATTTTGAGAGCTGGCGTTTAGTTTGTGGTTTGTATCTAATTACATGGTTAGTTAAGAAAACCAACAACTAAAATTTTTAAACACAGCTACTTAAAACTAAGATCGGCAAGTAAAGGTTCCAAATCAAAAAAGTTTACTAAAACCAAGCAAAAAACACTACACATTACTTAAGCAGTACATATGTGGGTTCTAGTTAAATTTGGCTCACACAAAAGCCTGTAGTCATTGTGGATCTGCAGGACTGAGGAGGAATAACCCTGCACAAAGATTAGTGTAATGGCTCTGCTGCAGCCAAGCTTAATCCAATACATACTATAGCACAGAATGCTAATATTTAATCAGTTGGACATACAGCAGAACAGAATAAATGTTAAAAATAAATGAGGAAATGAGAAGTTGGTTTTTTTTTTTTTTTTAACTCTTCACTAAACACAAACATTAATTAACTTTAAACAAAATTAACATTGGCAACACCAAGACAGACAATTAGATATTGGCTTACTGGACCTATGAGTTTAGAAAGATCTTGAAATGGAAAGAATTCTGAATACCCAACAGTTTTACTGGACAAGGTAAAGTAAGGAATTCACACGATTTATAAAATGTCTTAATGTCTAGGAAAACGTTGCAAGTTTGTATCATTCCTACATAACTTAGGATTCACCAAGAATGTAAACAGCTAAGTAGTCAAAGTCGCAGTCCCATCACCAGCTGTAGAACACAGCTGTAGATTTCAAAATTTACAATGATAGATTTATAAGCTTTGGAATGAATGACCAAGGTAACATTTTACTTAATCAACCGTCCTATGCATTTATTAATATCATCAGTTACAACAGCATTGGTAGTAAAGGGACACTTTCATTATGCAATATCTTTACTTTATCCTCAAATATTCACATTTAAGTTGTGCAAGAAATGCTGCCCTTTTGCAGAAACAAAGCTCCACTAGTGTACTAGTCCTTGCATGCTCTTTGTCTACTAATCACCAACACTCTCTGCAAATAAACAGTAGGTGTATCCATGAAGACATCAAATCTGAAAACAATGTTTGTGTTCAAGAACCTTGTACTGTACACTAAATTGTTTTTAGCACCAGGCTTCCGATGGCCATTTCCAATAGTAGTCACACTTCAAGCTGGTCTGTACCTGTTCAAGAACTTGGAAGCTAGAAAGATGTTACAGCAACCATTCAGATATCCAAAGAAATCTTGCAGTTAGTTAATTTCCAATCATTGCTTCAATGCCATTATGGATTACTGTTGTCAAGTCTAACCAGTTGTGTGAGGCAGAGCAAATGTCAAGAGGGCAGGGAATTAAGCATCTCATTTGAGAGTTTGTGGCATTTCCTTTTTCTACTCTACATCAAATTTGTTTCAAAAGGTAATTACTGTTGTATTTGCAGACATTTAACCACTTTTAAATGTCAAGCTTACATCCTTTAACTTTGAAATCTAGCATTAAGAAAAAACACTCAGTTACATTTTAGGACATTTGTAATAGCACTGACTACAGGTCTTACCCATTCGGCACCTGAACATCAGGGAAAAGCCATACAGTAAGAATCCAGACTTCAATACCAAATCCCAACTCAACTACAGTACAGGTTTCTATCTATCAATGGACACGTGTCACTCAGAAATCCATTACGGACTATCTGTAGCATCGGTGAAGGAGTTCTGTATACTTGTTTGGAGAACACAGCAAGAATCCAGACCACCAACCCATATAAAAAGTAAACACAAAGAACCACCTGCTAGATGGTGGAATAAGAAAATATTTTGCAAGAAAAAAAAAAAACACCTTGTACAACTCCAAAACTTCTCTTTTTGGTAATCTAAACTTTAGCCTTTGGCAGTTTACAGGTTTACTTCATACTATTTGCTGTTCACAAAACAAACTGCTTAAAATTTTACCACCACTATAAAAATTAGTGTTTAAAAATATGACCATTAGTGTACAAGTTTAATTTGTATTTTTTCAATTCCTGACATCTAGGAAACAGTCACCATGGACGGATTCTCACAGTTCACCCTATTAATTTGGTAGTCAGTGAACAGCCACCTGCTGGGCACCTATTCTGGGTCCTAACCAATTTAACGGTTACAAATTAAAAGGGATTAGGGTAGCATTGCTAGTCATGGCTCTAGTGTTCCAATTTTCAGCCTCACAGTTCATACATCCATCGTTTATGGGGTGCAACTTCAATAGCCCCTAAGAAATGCACAAGGATGACTGGCAATTCCACACTGGCACTGCAGTCTGTGCGGAAGTAGCCCCTTTGGGCTGGCATCCTGCCAAGAGCCAGTTCCAACTTTGTCTAGTAGTATTGAGATTGTTATCAAATGCCCCCAGTCTATTAGATTACTCAGGTTAATGCATACCAATGCATTCATATTCTTTCATTCACATGCATAACCAGTTGTCACTGTAAAGTGTAAGCAGGAACCACACCTAAATGCAAAATACAGAGGGCTGTTTTTGTTTTATCCCCCTTTAATGTTTTCAGTGTTCTCACATTATCTTCCAGTTTAATTTCTTGGGAAATTCTTTGCTCTGTATTTTATTAAAGAAAAGCTTGGGGAAAGCCACCACATACCACAGCATTAACGAGCAGTACTGTACAAAACCATGAAATACACACCTAACCCCAAAAATCAGTGATGCACTAAATCTTGCATATGTAACAATGCGAGAACAGCACTAAAACTTTTCATATAGTAAAAATACAAATGACAAAATGAAATAACTTAGTTCTAAGTTCCAGCAAAGAATTCTTTAATGTGGCCTGCTACATTTAAAGCAATCTTTTCATATGTTGCTCCATTAAACTCCAAGAATGCTTCTTGGTACTGGTAGAGTATCCTTAATCCAAGATGGGACCAGAAGTATTTCAGATACTGAAATATTTATACACCATATCTTGGGGACACCCTTGATTGAGTAGGGAAACATTGCCAAACCAACTAAATGACTACTCACATGTACTGTATAACTTATTTTACTGAGCAGTTATAACATACATGGACGTGAAACATTGTAAACCTCAAGTAATGAATATGTATAGAAAATTTTAGTTCTCTTAAGAGTGCTAATGCAGAATCTTTGTACTCCGGAACCAAAATGTGCATTATGCAACTTTCCATGAAACCTTCATTATGAGAACTCTGACCCTGGGTGTAGAATTTTTCCAACTGTTGTACAGCACTTTTGAACTGCCCTGCAGATGTTATTGTGCTTCATAAGAAACCCCCAACAATTCTCTGCTTCACAGTATAGCCAACAAGCCCAGAATGAATAAATCCATTTGGAATCTGCACACATGTTAATATTCACTCACCAGTAAGAAGAATTAGAGGGAATATAGGGTCATTTAGCAAGTACAGGTTGAGCATCTGTAATCAGAAACATCTTGAGTGCTGACATGCCTCCCATGTCATGGTGTATGCAAAGGGGCCGCACACCAGTGGTTAGCACTGTGTCCTGGGTCCACCATCCATGATACTGTATACAACAGAGTTAAAAATTCACCCCCCCCCCCCCCTTCACTTTCTGCAGCCTTTTCGATTTAAATTTTAAATAGATTTGACCAAAGGGTGTTCTACAAGTTCTTAAACAAGGGCCTAAATACTTGATTTCCATCCATCCACTTCTGCTTATCCGGGGTCGGGTCACGGGGGCAGCAGCTTAAGCAGAGAGGCCCAGACTTCCCTCTCCCCGGCCACTTCTTCCAGCTCTTCCGGGAGAACCCCAAGGCGTTCCCAGGCCAGCCGGGAGACATAGTCCCTCCAGCGTGTCCTGGGTCTTCCCCTGGGCCTTCTCCCGGTTGGACGTGCCCGGAACACCTCACCAGGGAGGCGTCCAGGAGGCATCCTGATCAGATGCCCGAGCCACCTCATCTGACTCCTCTCGAAGCGGAGGAGTAGCGGCTCTACTCTGAGCCCCTCCCGGATGACTGAGCTCCTCACCCTATCTTTAAGGGAAAGCCCAGACACCCTGCAGGGGAAACTCATTTTAGCCGCTTGTATTCGCGATCTCGTTCTTTCGGTCACTACCCATAGCTCATGACCATAGGTGAGGGTAGGTACGTAGATCGACTGGTAAATTGAGAGCTTTGCCTTACGGCTCAGCTCTTTTTTCACCACGACAGACCGATGCAGAGCCCGCATCACTGCAGATGCCGCACTGATCCGCCTGTCGATCTCACGATCCATTCTTCCCTCACTCGTGAACAAGACCCCGAGATACTTGAACTCCTCCACTTGGGGCAGGATTTCTCCCCCAACCCTGAGAGGGCACTCCACCCTTTTCCGGCTGAGGACCATGGTCTCGGATTTGGAGGTGCTGATTCTCATCCCAGCCGCTTCACACTCAGCTGCAAACCGTTCCAGAGAGCTGAAGATCACGGCCTGATGAAGCAAACAGGACAACATCTGCAAAAAGCAGTGACCTAAACCTGAGTCCACCAAACCGGACCCCTTCAACACCCTGGCTGCGCCTAGAAATTCTGTCCATAAAAATTATGAACAGAATCAGTGACAAAGGGCAGCCCTGGCGGAGTCCAACTCTCACTGGTAACGGGCTCGACTTACTGCCGGCAATGCAGACCAAGCTCTGACACCGGTTGTACAGGGACCGAAAAGCTCTTATCAGGGGGTCCGGTACCCCATACTCCCGGAGCACCCCCCACAGGATTCCCCGAGGGACACGGTCGAACACCTTTTCCAAGTCCACAAAACACATGTAGACTGGTTGGGCAAACTCCCATGCACCCTCCAGGATTCTGCTAAGGGTGAAGAGCTGGTCCACTGTTCCGCGACCAGGACACAAACCACACTGTTCCTCCTGAATAAGAGGTTTGACTATTCAACTGACCCTCCTCTACAGAACCCCCGAATAGACTTTTCCAGGGAGGCTGAGGAGTGTGATCCCTCTGTAGTTGGAACACACCCTCCGGTCCCCCTTTTTAAAGAGGAGGACCACCACCCCGGTCTGCCAATCCAGAGGCACTGTCCCTGATGTCCATGCGATGTTGCAGAGACGTGTCAATCAAGACAGTCCTACAACATCCAGAGCCTTGAGGAACTCCGGGCGTATCTCATCCACACCCGGGGCCCCGCCACCAAGGAGTTTGACCACCTCGGTGACCTCAGTCCCAGAGATGGGAGAGCCCACCTCAGAGCCCCAGGCTCTGCTTCCTCATTGGAAGGCATGTTAGTGGGATTGAGGAGGTCTTCGAAGTACTCCCCCCACTGACCCACAATGTCCTGAGTCGAGGTCAGCAGCGCACCATCCCCACCATATATGGTGTTGACACTGCACTGCTTCCCCCTCCTGAGACGCCGAACGGTGGACCAGAATCTCCTCGAAGCCGTCCGAAAGTCGTTCTCCATGGCCTCTCCAAACTCCTCCCATGCCCGAGTTTTTGCCTCAGCAACCACCGAAGCTGCATTCCGCTTCAGCTGCCTCCAGAGACCCACAGGACAAAAAGGTCCTATAAGACTCCTTCAGCTTGACGGCATCCCTCACCGCCAGAGTCCACCAACGGGTTTGGGGATTGCTGCCACGACAGGCACCGACCACCTTACGGCCACAGCTCCGGTCAGCCGCCTCAACAATAGAGGCACGGAACATGGCCCATTCAGACTCAATGTCCCCCACCTCCCTCGGGACGTGGTCGAAGTTCTGCCGAAGGTGGGAGTTGAAGCTACTTCTAAAAGGGAACTCTGCCAGCCGTTCCCAGCAGACCCTCACAACACGTTTGGGCCTACCAGGCCTGACCAGCATCTTCCCCCACCATCGAAGCCAACTCACCACCAGGTGGTGATCAGTTGACAGCTCCGCCCCTCACTTCACCCGAGTGTCCAAGACATATGGCCGCAAGTCCGACGACACGACCACAAAGTCGATCATCGAACTGAGGCGTGTCCTGGAGCCAAGTGCACATATGAACACCCTTATGCTTGAACATGGTGTTCGTTATGGACAATCCGTGACGAGCACAGAAGTCCAATAACAAAACACCGCTTGGGTTCAGATCGGGGGGCCATTCCTCCCAATCACACCCTTCCAGGTCTCAGTGTCATTGCCCACGTGAGCATTGAAGTCTCCCAGCAGAACGAGGGAGTCCCCAGAAGGTACGCCCTCTAGCATCCCCTCCTGAGACTCCAAAAAGGGTGGATACTCCAAACTGCCGTTTGGCGCATACACAGTCAGGACCCTTCCCTCCACCTGAAGGCGGAGAGAGGCCACCCTCTCATCCACCGGGGTAAACCCCAACGCACAGGCTCCAAGTCGGGGGGCAATAAGTATGCCCACACCTGCTCGGCGTCTCTCACCAGGGGCAACTCCAGAGTGGTAGAGAGTCCAGCCCCTCTCAAGGAGATTGGTTCCAGAGTCCAAGCTGTGCGTCAAGGTGAGTCCGACTATATCTAGCTGGAACTTTTCGACCTCACGCACTACCTCAGGCTCCTTCCCCTTCAGAGAGGTGACATTCCACGTCCCAAGAGCCAGTTTCTGTAGACGAGGATCAGACCACCAAGGTCCCCGCCTTCGGCTACCACCCAACTCACACTGCACCCGACCTCCTTGGCCCCTCCCATAGGTGGTGAGCCAATGGGGAGCCCTTGATTTGTTTCTCCATTTAACAACGTTTACTAACCTTTCTGAAAACAAGTTTTAACGTTGGCATTATGTTAGAGTGTAGCTTGATAGGCAAGCATTGCAAATTAATCCACTTAATAAATATAAGCTGCAGAATACACCATCATTAGGAAAAAACCATATCCCAGGACACTGCTGTCTTAGCGCTATGACTGCACAAGTCCAATCACTTTGCTGTGACAAAACAAACATTAGATTGTCAACTTGGACTAATCCTGCTTCAGCAGGAGACCTGTGATGGCTTTTCACTCTGCCTCCAGTTTGGCTTTTGCTTTGTACTTGCTATTGTACAGACAGATTAGCTCCCTGTACCATCAAAACTAGAAACTGTCAGTGACTGGACTTAAGTTTACATTTGTTAACTTTAGGTGTGTATCTACCAACTCAGGGGTGAGGTGGGGTCTTGGTCCTATCTCAGCTCTGACAACTTCTGAGCAGTAGTAAGTTAACAATCCAGCTAATTTAAACAATTTCTAATGCTACCTGAATAGTTCATTCTTGCATCTCACGTTAAAAACAAACATGTTTCTATACCATTCTGAAACTTTCTTAATCGGTTTAATTTGGAGGAAGGCTAAATCCTCTGGCAGGATCAGACAACCCTAGACAGGATCAACATAGGACAAAATTATAATTGCCAATTAGGATACACCTTCACAACAGGGGATTACCCAAAGAAAACCCATGCAGACATTGGAAAAAGTGGACTTCTAAAGATTATGACGAGGATTTCCACAGCAACTTATTCCCATTTCTTTAAACATCAAGAATTAAACCACATTCACAGAGAGTTGCAAGTGTGACAAATGAAGTACTCACACTTTTGGCTAACTTGTGCCTGTTCATTGACAATTTGGTACATGCCTTAGTTTTAAAAGAATTATGAAAACAAATTGAAAAAAAATCTATTTTACAACGTCCTCCAAATTAAGTGTAAAATCCACTCCAGAAATGACAAAAGGCAAAGCTTCATTCATATCCATTTGTTCACTATTTTTATTCTGCCTAACCTGATGATTATGATCAGTGTTGGGGTAACACATTAAGTAATGTGCATTAAGTGTAGCCTAATGCATTACTGTTTTACAAAAAAGTGCATTACTGGAAGTTTATTCCTACCAAAGTATTGCTGCTTTAACCCCACAAGCATGTTGCCTCCAGGTGTCAGTGTAATATTGTGACTGGTGACAATGAGCTAGTGGTTAAGCACTGGTGTAGCATGCAATCGATGTAAACTTTTTTCTGTTTAATCCAGCATGTCCATATCTGCTTGGTTTAAGGAGCCAGTGATTATTACAGCAAATGGAGTCGTTCGCACACGGGTCCTTTTCAGGGCTCAATCACACAGCCAGGCAGAAGAGTGTGCTGCATGTTGTCCAATATCAAACCTAATTGAAAGGTGCTTGTTTAGTTTTCATCCAGCTATTTGCTATTGATATTTTGAAACTGCACAACTGTTGCTCATACAACAACTATTCAGAGCCTCTTACTGGGCTGGTATTTAAAAAAAAGAAAAGTTTTCAAACAACCCCCCGAACCAACATTACATCCAGAGGCATAAAATTAATAGAACCAAACTTAAGTCAAAAGTTTTGTACTTTTATAGACTTTAAATATTTGAAATCCAGCCCAAAAGATCCTGAAAGAAAGAATAGTCATTACATCAAAATTATACAATTTTACCCGAATCAAATTAACACATTTTTTCCTGGTTCTCATACAATAAAATAGCATGTGAAATCCTTACACCTCAAAAGGCACCTTTAATCCATCCATCTACATATACACATACCTATAGCTAACAACGACAGACCACAGACTACCCTTCAGCAGTACAGAACAAATCCTGATCAGGGTTAAACCTGGAAAGGTTTACTAACTGAACTGGATAATACTGATTAACTTTAAATTATATCTTTAACCATATTTGTTACAGTACTTGTAGGGAATTGCTCAAACTATTTTCTGATTTATATTGAACATTGCATTCTACAAAGAAATTCAGGGAGGGAATATAACAGGGTTTACAAATATTCCATGCGTTATTAAATTTTCACATTATCCAAACTTGTCAGTCTACAGCACTGGCGTTGTGCTGGATGTTTAGAGCACAGCTTATGAGCATCCACAACAGTGCCCTCCATTGCACAGCAGCAAAATCCACTGAGGCACCACTCACATAGCTTCAAAGACAACTTCAGTTACAATGAACTAGCAACCAGTTTGTGATCACTTGTAGGGAAGGAATTGCTATTGTGAGGCAGGTTATCATGGGGTTTGTTCATAACTGCATTTTTATTATTAAATACAATTAAGTGTACAGGCCATTGTCTATTGCAAGCACTTCACAGAAAGGACACTAACCCCACTGTAAATTATGTAAAACAATATATGCCATTTACTAGGCTAGTGTAACAATAGTTGTGTTGGACCTAATAAAAATTCATGCAAGCAGCTGCATTTGGATTAATAAGACACTTCTACTTGACATGTCAGCAGGTTGGTTCTGGCTAGCAGCTGGAAGCCACCCTTTGTATTGTGAGGCCCAGTACCCTTGGACTTCACATCCCTCACTGCACCACGTTACCCCACATGATTTGGGAGAGGGGGGCAGAGATGGACTCTGATAAAATCAGTTGCGGAGACTAAAGGGGGACTCTCACCACCCGCAAGGTGAGGCGATTTGGTGCAACGTCAGTTTAATATTTATTCTGTTGAAGATTCGCAAACCGCTACTCTGATCATCGGTGTCTTTCACTTTTACTACTTCATGCAAGGCGTTAAACTTTTCTAGATGACTGCTAGTTTTCTACCGACACCAATTTAGCGACTGTTCCTAGTAATGAAAATTTCATCACGCTCAAGATTTAGAATCCACAACGTCTAACTCTTGTTTTATCTTGAAAGCGACGTACAGATTAGACAGGAAATCACAATCTGGTCCAATTTCACCTTGCGTGCGTTCACCAATTCATCTATTTCAGTAAGTTATCTAGAAAGAACAAAGTGTTCCACGTTAATGTTTCGTTTTCTGTATTGTACATTTATTTCTAATTGCAGTTACGTGTTCGCTTAGTTAACTAAAATATGAACATCTGTTCCCGAGTGTCTTAGATGCTACACAATAACGAACTTCATAGCGTAGTCTTCGACAGCACACCATCTTTATGCGAGGCGCACTACTAGCAGTTAAGAAGAAAGAAATACCACTCACCAACGCAGCGACAAGTTTGGTTAAAGAATTTCAGCGGCCACCTCTCACGATCATCTACGTTGCGCAGCGTGTACGGGCCACTCCACGGTTTGTCATCAACGCTGACCTCAAGGCAGCTGCCTCTCCCCACCAGGACGCCACACACATTTGACGGATCAAGACCGAGTGGCGGGCAGCAGCGCTTCGAAACAATCGCTTCTACCGTCGCACAAGCGCGCGGAAACTGCGCGTCCACGGCAACGCAGCTGAGCCCTAGAACTACGAGCAGCGATTGCCACCAACACGTCTGCATGACAGAGTTGACCGAAGACACGAAAACGACTGACTGACGGTTTGCTTGTTTCCGATGTTTAATGCCGCATTACTGAAGTGTTGTTAATTAGGCGAGACTGAAAGTAGCTTTATATGTTGGCACAAAGGGCTAATTAAAGGGATTAGACCAAAAACTTGCCTCGTGGTCGAGCACCTGACAGACATCTCACAGAAATGAGAGTGAAAGGGAGGAGGCAGAGGGCAAAGGGTTTGCGTTGATTTAAACATCTTGCATATATTCTTAGGTCATGTTAATTCCATATGAGCAGGATGTCAAAAGCTGGATTGTGTTATTTATAAATGGTCTTTGTTTAGTTTGGCGTGCTTCGTTTTTTATTGCCAAAGGCATTTCTCTGTACTTCGCTCTCTCATTTATCATTGATTACTGCAATATTATTGTCACTAGAACTATTTTCATTGCTGTTAGTATTAAAATGAATATTGGTATTTTATTACTCAGTATTTGTATATACCACATGTACAATACCATTAGCCACTAAAAATTAGGTATTTTCACAACAGCTAACGTGATCAACTATTCATAGTATTTGATCGCTAGTGTTTGAGGGGTGGGACCCTTGTGGTCGGTATACTATGCCAAAGACATATGAAATGATGTATTACCACAAATGCCGTTTTTGCCATGAAAATTCCAGAGTGGCCATACCAAAGTTTTCATTTGTGTGTTCAGACAACTCAAACATTTAACAAATTAAGTAGCTTATAATATCTGCCTTTCTTTAGTTAACATCTAGCAGTTCACACACACTAAGCATCACAACAAAACAATCAGATGCTTATTCCTGGCCTGTCTCTAGTTGCATCAAATCATTGCCATGCTCTCTGACATTGTCATCATCTAACTTCATCTTCTTCTTTCGGCTGCTTCCGTTAGGGGTTGCCACAGCGGATCGTCCAAAATTGTTGTCCGCATAATTATTTGGCAAAATCTTACACCGGATGCCCTTCCTGACGTAACACTCCCCATTTGTCCGGGCTTGGGACCGGCACGAAGAAATACACTGGTTTGTGCATCCCCTGTGGTTGGATTATTGTCATCATCTAACAAAATACTAAAATGTAGATTTAAACACAGCCTTGCAGCACTTGCTTCATTGGAATATACACTACATTGACTTTGAAGTGCCTGAATTGAAACAACAATACTCAGGGCCAGCTTAACGTATGGGCTCAATGGGCACTGGCCGGGGGACCCAGGAGAATAGGGGCTCACAATGTTTCTAATGCCTTCTGTTTTGCTATCAAAATAGGGGCCCTAGCCCAGGGGGCCCTATGATGCTTTTAAAAAAGCCCTGCTAAATACTTCAAGTTTAGAATCAAATAGCTTTAAGGCAAAAAAGGGCAAATCACAATAACATGGGAAAAACATGCAGGCTACAAACATGGCACAGTTCAACCTCAACAGTCTTGGGTTGTCCATAAGCAGTACCTTGTGGCCAGGGCAGCACTAGGCCTGAAAGCAAATTGAAAAACAAAATCCAAAATTCTTGTTTTTAACACACTAGGACTCTGTGCTTTTTGAAAGAGGGACATCAAAGTGCTGGCTTGTTTTCCACGTAGTGGAAGGAGCATGCATAAGGATTCCAGTGGTCAGTAAAGATCAATTTATAACACTCAGCTACATTCAGATTAGCATAACGTCTTGTGCTCAGTGCATTACTGGTGTTGATCTGCTTTCCTTTTTATTATTATTATTATTATTATTATTATTATTATTATTATTATTATTACCATGCTTCTTTTAACTTCACCTATTTGTTGTCTGGTACAAATCTTGTAATCGATATTCAACCCACTTCCTATTGTCCAAATGACTTGAAATTTTGCACACTTACTCACTTCTGATGACAATACATGAATCAGTTTCACTAATTGATCAATTAATCCATGTTAATTAAGAAATGAAATTTTCATATGAAGAATAGTTAAAGATTTCACCAATAGATGGTGCTAGTAACGGATAGCAATATTAAAGGAAGTGTTAAAATATTGATTACAAAATTATACTAAAATAAACCCAAGACTAAAAAGTTGAAAACTTTTTTAAAACCACGGTTATTTTAAGTTAAAAAGTGTACTGAAAAGTAAAAAAATAAGTCTCTCATACATCACTCGTAAAATAAAATTAAATAAAAGTAAACCTTCAATACTGCAGAGCAAATTTGTCTAGCCCCATTAGATGGAAACATTCTCTCAGGACCTGGCATGAAGACAATTTCAAATAACAAATTTTTTTATATATAAGAAATCAATCAGAGCAGTGATGGAAAATTGGAAAAATGCTTAAGAAGACAATCAGAAACATTTTAATAATAAGAAAAATTTCAAAGGGAAACCATTTTCCTTGCTCCAATCATTCAGGGCCAGCCCAATCCTTTTTGGAGCCCAAAGTAAGTTTTGCTGATGGTTCCACCTGCCCCTAAATTTACTTATCTTTGCAGAAACTGACAGCAAACTATGATCAGTGTTTTAAACAGTTCCTTTCAAGCTGACATCTGTAAGTAATATAACAGCTAGCGTGAACACCCGGTAATCAAATGCTCCAGGTTAAAGTAGCCTGGTAGCAGTCTTCCTTAACAGATACTTTAGTCCAAAATACTAGACCAGGTCACTGCCCCTCCCTCATAAAGAGAGTAGCAGTTTAGTGTTGAAACATAAGCAGATGGCCTCTGCAATTAAAAGAAAAAGAACAGCACCCTGGGTCGTTGCCTAATTCACCTATACCATGGGCCAGGTCTGTGTATAGTAGTAGTAGTATTTTCATGTGTTGGTGCAGCTAAAATTACTTTCCCCACAGTGATACTATACTTTTTGTCATCAAAATTTGACATATATAGTATGTCAATCAATTTTCTACCCTGCTTACTCCAGTTTAGGCTGGTGGAGAGCCAGGGTCTTTCCCAAAGCTTCACACACTAGGAGGAACCCACCTAGAAAGAGGTGCCAGCTCATCATAAGTCCCACTAAGTAACAGAATTTAAAGCTGCTCATCAGTCAAACCTGCATGTTTTTGGCATATGGAAGTAACATTAGAGAGCCTTAGATTGCCAAATGAGAGTAAATGCCCATCCCAGAACATTTATGTGCCTACATTCATAGAATGCCAATTTTGACTTGCCAGTTATCCTAAAACACGTCTAGGAAGTGTGGGAGGAAAACCAGGCAGCCCAGAGAAAGTCTTTGCAGAAATGGGGTAAATGTTTAGACCTACTAAAGATGGATAAACAAGGATTTGAACCCAACATCGTGGAACCAAACTCTGTTAAGTGCAGCACCATGCCATCAATCCCAATTTTTTATATAAAATGAAAAATACATCTGTGTTTTTTCCCATATCTCAGTTGGATTACCAGTGTAACTGACATGTGATCCTCAACCTGCCAATTAGCTGCACAGTGCCCTCAGTATACACCTCTCCAGAAAAAAACATTCCCAGCTGTTTGTTGATGTTAACCATGTCTGCAAATCTCAGATTTATATCTCCTAATTATGCATGATCAAAGTGTGACCTATTCTGAAACATATTGTTAATGATTTTACCCCTCCTGTCTTTCCCCCATTCACACATTTTCTGAACTTTAGACATTTATGTACCCTTTTGATCAGCATTCCAGAGATCCTGAGGAATTTTGTGAACTGTAGACCTTGGTGAGCACATTTAATTCTGCCTTAGTGAGCAAGACTTTTCTATCTTTACTTGGTCTGTTAAGAGACTGCTTGGATAACATATCCCAGCTTTGGTCCAGTTTTGACTGTATACAATCCCTGATTTAGGTAAGTATCCCATGGAGTAGTGATTTCAGTGAGACAGCCTCTCCTGGCATGCCAAAAAAGGACTTGAGACAAAAACATGTTGACAAATGAGTGTCGAACAAAAGCACAAAGTAACAAATGTGCACAGGAAAAATGCACACTGCAACAAATGTGTACAGGAATTGGGTGGCACTTTCATCTCCATCTCAGGCAGTTGCTGTGGAAAAAAAAGCAGATATTTTATTTAGTGAATGCTTATGAAAAATACTAATTATTTGAACGTTAAATTGCTATTAGTTTATTTTTTCTTCACCCCAATAGATGTGGATTCCATTTATGCTATCCTAATTCCTCCAGGAAGAAGATGTATAGTTGTTAAACTATTTTTGCATCTTTCGGTACACCAGCATTACCCCCAGTGTCAACAAACAGTCATTTTTCATCCAAGAATACGAGTCATGAAATCCTGAAAATACAACCTTTCCAGTATAGTATACACAGCATGCAAAAGGGCTGACAAACAAACCTCATCACCTTTTGGAAATAAAGTAATTTGGAGGTGAAATAGTGATGGATCTAAGCACACAAATGGCTGAAACAAATGGCCATTAGAAAAGCTTCTTGAATTACAGAATATTTGTGTACTTGTGCTACATTGATTACTTGGCTCATTCAACAAAGAATACCAACAAAACTGTGTTAAGCTGTATATTACTGTCCATGCATTCGTGAGATGACAGAAGAACCATGTCTGTTACTGACACTTCTCTCATTACTACTTTCAGACAACAAGGCAACAAATATTGACATCATTGTCTTTTTGTTGAATCAGGTAAGTATTTGTCATGAACACTATAGCTCATGTTTAAAGTACTGTAAAATTATATTAGACCTGTAATTCATGTGCAACAACTTGCATTTTCATTAGACAAATTTAGATTGTCAATTAAATAAAAATACATCTTTGGTATATGTAAGGAAACCATAAAATCCAGAAGATAAACTATCAGACATATAAGTGATCAATAATCATATGAAATACACAAAATATCTCTTAGTATATGACATTTTTTTAATCTTTGAAATATTTTTTGTGTAATAATGTAGAAAAATCAATGACCATATACCCACCCAAATTAATTAAACTTAAAAAAAAATAATTTACAGAATGCTGTCCTGTATTTTAACTAATTTACTTTATTTATGGTGCCAGAGAGTGAGGATGTGTTTCATGTCGATGACCACATGCAAGTAAGAATTTCTTTGTACTCTCTGCACATAATAATACTGACTCAATAAAGCTAATTAAGTAATTAAAGGTAGGCACTTACAAATATAAAAAAAACTACAATTACAATTAATAACATGATGACCATTTTATTTTTGAACCAAATTTTACAGATTAAATATTCAATTTTGATTTAGTTGGAATTTAAAGATCATGGAGGAATAATAGAAAGAACTTTCAGAACAATGTAGAAGCTAAGTATGGCAAGCACTTTCAATATATCTCAAAATGAATATTGGGGTAACAGCATTCAGACAGGAATTATATAATTTATAATATGGAAAACACAACAGAAAATAGGTGCTAGAATGCTACTTAATGCTAGAAGTATTGAAAATAAAACAAGTGATTTGGAGCTATATATAGAGGAGCATAATTATGACATTATAGCAAACCTGGCTAAATAACAAAGATGGTGTTGAGTATAATTTTTTTGGGAAGGATAAACTGAACAGAAAGGAGGTGGGGTTGCTGTTTATGTAAAATAAAATTTAAAAGCAAGTCCTCTTCAATTGGATGATGAGCCCCATCTTAGTGAGGACATATGGCTTTACTTGGAAAGCATTAGGGGAAGAGGTCTTATTTTAGGAGTGTATTATAGTCCAATACAGACAGTAATTTCAACATTTTAGTAATATTAAAAAAAACAAGTTTACAGGGGGGCATTATAGTCATGGGGGACTTTAGCTGCCTGAATATTACCTGGGAAGATCTTGCAAATAGTGAAGTACATGAGCAGGAGTTTTTAGAAGTAATCAATAATTGTTTTTTAACACAGTATGTTAAAGCACCAGTGCAGGGTGATGTCTGTCTGGATTTAGTATTTTGTAATAATCAGAACAGAACTGAGGGAGTAGAGGTGATTGGACCACTAGGGTCAAGTGACCATAATATAATACAATTCTTAGTGTTTTGGAAGAGTGCGGATGTGAAGTCTAAAACTGTTAAGTTTAACTTTGGTAGAGCAAATTTTGAGCAGATGCAGCAAAGTATAAGGAGGATAGACTGGGATGAGCTTTTCCATGTGGAGACAATCATTTTACATGTAATGCTAGACAGGTACATAACTATATTTCAGAATAGTAAGAAATGTAAAAAAAATCTCTACAGTGGGTTAGTAAAGAGTTAAAAAAAGAAGCAGCAAAAAAAAAAAAAACAACAGTGTAAGGCTGTGGCAGGTGGCCGGGGTCCATGCCCAGCCAGGACGCCCTGCACTGTATCTTCAGGGGGAGCAGCCCTGGACGGTGCAATACCTTCCCCTGGACGCTAGATGGCTGCCCACCTGGGTTGGAGAGGCACCGCCAGAGGGTGCTGCAGCTGGGACTCCGGAGCCGCTATGGGCAACGTATCCACCACACCCGGAAGTGCAGCCGGAACACAGCAATCAAGCGCCTGGAGCACTTCCGGGTGAACTATAAAAAGGGCCTGCAGCCACCACTCCTGGAGCCTTAATCGGGAGGAGGAGGACGAGGTTGCCAGGGAGGAGTGGTGGAGGAAGACAAAGAGTGCCAGATTGTGTGTGTTGGTGCTTGGGACTGTGTATTGCCTGTGGGACACGCGGAAGACATGCGCCCACAGCTGAAGAGAAAAATAAATATTACTTTTATTTTACATGTGCCTCAGTGTGAATCTGTGCCGGGTCAGGCGCCTATATAGCTCCTTATTCACAAAGGCATATAAGACTAATAACTGCAATGTGAATCGCATGGAGTATGAGAACATGAGGGCAATCATTAAAAAGGATATTAGAGAGTATGAAAGACAGAGAGGAATATAGCAGATAAGACAATAGACGACCCAAAGAGATTCTTTAGGTATTTTAGTAGTGAAAGAACAGTCAAGGAGGAGGTGAAGTGCATCAGGAATAGTAAAAGGAAATTTAAAAAATATTGACATTGAAATAGCAGATACTTTAAACTTGCATTTTTCTGAGGTCTTCACAAGTGAGGAAGCAGATAATCTCCCAGTGCTAAAAGGGACTAATAAGGTGGTACTGAGTGATTTAGAAATTGTAGAGGGAGAAGTTAGATTAGGTTAGATTAAAGCTTAAATTAAATAGGCTGAAGTCAAACAAGTCTCCAGGAGCAGATAATATTCACCTCCAAGTTCTTATGGAGGTTAGCGAGTACATATATAAATCCTTCACGCATATTTATAGGAAGTCACTGCACACTGGGGAAATTCCAAAGGACTGAAAAACTGCAAATATCATTCTGTTATATATAAAGGGTGATCAGGCAGATCCAAGCAACTATAGGCCAGTAAGTTTAACGTGCAGAATGATCAAACTCTACAATGTACTTGTGAGATTACAAAAGAGTGCATTGTATCTGGGCATAGTAAAATGATTTAACAGCATTAAAACTATATTGAAAAGATGGAAACAAGAGCATCCTTGATCTATAGATCATGACTCAGACATTGTAAGGATTCACAAGCCTCAAATGTATTGAAAATAACATTATGCCACAGAATTAGTCAGTTTTATTTTTGAAACAAATAATGGGTGTGGTGCAGGAATGTGACAGTTTTTGAAAGGATAGTATAAAGATTTGGACTATGTTAGAGAAGAAATACAGTACTCAAAAAATGTTCTTGCTGTTTAATTTACCTTGTCTTATTTTCCAATATGAAAAGTTTAATGCTACTGAGAGTCTTCTTTCTGAATACCAGAGCTGTGCTCTATAGCCTGTGTCATGCATTCAAGTAAGGCAGTCAGTCAGGTAAAAGGTTCTTCCCTGCAGTGTTACAGGGACTGACATATTTTGTTGGTGAGTGCCATTCTTTTCCACTCTGAATTGAACCTAAAGTACCAAACAAGTTCATTATCAAAATAAAACATTTAAAAACTTTAAATCATGGTATTAGAGAGATGGAAACAGTGGGAGATCAAAAATTAGCAACTCAATAAACAGACAGGGAATCCAAAATCTGTATGACCTAAATCTCCTCCTAACCCTAAGCTTGAAGTTCTTCTCATCAAAGAGGAACTTTGTAATCCATTCACAGTTTGAGGCATTTCTGGGATAATCCCTAGATCTAGTTCCAGGTTCTGGAATGAGTCCAAAAATGATCTGAAGCCTACACTCAAGCACACAATATGGTGACCCCAGGTTGTTCCTCACCCAAAGCCCTAATATCTGTTATATTTCAAGGCACCCTTAATCATTCTGAGCTTAACTATTCTTTAATACAGAAAAAAGGACTCCACAATGGCAGTGTTGCCATCTAGCAGTTTAGGATATCCTTCCTGTCCACAACCCATTCTCTGGTACTTTAACACCCTAGTAACTTCTCGGGGTAACTTCTTTTGGGGATCTTCAAAAGCTTCCACTAACAGATGCTTATCCACTTTGTGTAATGTATAGACTTCTTTTTCTGGATTCAAACAGCCTTCTAGCAACAGCTGACTTGTCAAGCTACAATCACATGACCTCCTCATTAACACAGCAGGTAAACATGCACATGTAAAACATGCCTGCCCACCGCCTATAAAGTTCAACTACCTCACCTTTCTAGTCAGTCCCGTTTTGGACTCAGTCCCAGAAACTACTCTGGTGCTACATATATACTCAGCAAAAAAAGAAACGTCCCTTTTTCAGGACTGTGTATTTCAACAATAATGTTTTAAAAATCCAAATAACTTTACAGATCTTCATTGTAAATTGTTTAAACAATGTTTTCCATGCATGTTCAATTAACCATAATCAATTAATTAACATGCACCTGTGGAATGGTCGTTAAGACCTTAACAGCTTACAGAAAGTAGGCATTTAAGGTCACAGTTCTAAAAATGCAGGACACTAAAGAGACTTGTCTACCGACTGTGAAAAACACCCAAAGAAAGATGCCCAGGGTCCCTGCTCATCTGCGTGAACGTGCATTAGGCATGCTGCAGGGAGGCATGAGGACTGCTGATGTGGCTAGGGCAATAAATTGCCATGTCCGCACTGTGAGACGCCTAAGACAGCGCTACAGGTAGACAGGAAGGACAGCTGATCATCCTCGCAGTGGAAGACCACGTGTAACAACACCTGCACAGGATCGGTACATCCGAATATCACACCTGCGTGACAGGTACAGGATGGCCACAACAACTGCCCGAGTCACACCAGGAACACACAATCCCTCCATCAGTGCTCAGACTGTCCGCAATAGGCTGAGAGAGGCTGGACTGAGGGCTTGCAGGCCTGTTGTAAGGCAGGTCCTTACCAGACATCACCAGCAACAACGCCGCCTATGGGCACAAACCCACCTTCGCTGGACCAGACAGGAGTGGCAAAAAGTGCTCTTCACTGATGAGTCACGGTTTTGTCTCACCAGGGGTGATGGACGGATTCGTGTTTATCGTCGAAGGAATTGAGCACGTCTGGGACCTGTTGGATCGCAGGGTGAGGGCTAGGGCCATTCCCCCCAGAAATGTCCAGGAACTTGCAGGTGCCTTGGTGGAAGAGTGGGGTAACATCTCACAGCAAGAACTGACAAATCTGGTCCAGTCCATGAGGAGGAGATGCACTGCAGTACTTCAAGCAGCTGGTGGCCACACCAGATACTGACTGGTACTTTTGATTTTGAGCCTCCCTTCATTCAGGGACACATTGTGAAACATTTTTAGTTTATGTCTTATGGTGTTGACTCTTTTAGTGTTCATACAAATATTTACACATTAAGTCTACTGAAAGTAAAAACAGTTGAAAGTCAGAGGACGTTTCTTTTTTTGCTGAGTATATTTGATTAGGACAATATACAGGGTGGATCCCCAAACCTTTTTCTGCTTTGTCTCTCTTTTCTTACAGTATACTGTATATCTATGCATACTCTACAAATATTATTTTTTTTAAAGATTCTGGTTCATAAAAGGCTCAATGTTTGTAATATGATTCAGATTTTTTGTAGTTATTTTATATACAGGTACAGTGATAATCTACATATATATATCCAGTGTCTGTCTGTATGTCTGTCCGCTTTTCATGAGAGAACTAGTTAACATATTTAGATCGGGTTTTTTTCTATAATTTGCTTGACATTCCAGTTGATTTTGCAACATCTCTCATCACGCTAAGTGTCAGAGTTTGCTTGTGGTACCGATTTATTTGAACAAATCCAAGAGACCGGCTGTGGGCTGAGTGGAGGGGGGCGGTACCCTCTTCACTCTCTTGCCAGTGTCCAATCGAGTCGATCTAGCTTTCACCATGTGTTTTAGCGTACCTTGCCTTACATTATCATCTACAGATTGTTAAGGAGTAACGTTTGACATTTTTGAGAGAGAGAACAGAGCTACATTTGTTTTAGAGGGTAACTGCTGATTGCCAGAGATATCACGGCCATGTGCTTTACTTCCCATGTGGGGGACGCTGTCCCATCAGAGCTGAACACGATCAGATACAGTGCCAACATTTTACATTGGAGCGTACCTACCTTCCGCTTGGCCAAAATTATATTTTTTTTATTGATTTTTAAAGTTTGTCCTGTTTCACTACTACATGGGCAGAGCAGCAGGGGACAGCTAGTCTAACATGTAAGAAGAGGAGAGAATTTTACCTTAGTTAAGTATCAGCTTTGCCTTCAGAAATGCCAGTATTTAATCAAATAATTTGGTAAGGTTCCTAATTTATTTTCCTTACCTTTCTCTGTAGTAGGGGGTCTCCAGCCACTAGACTTATATCAAGGGAAGTGAAGCACATTCGTTTTAAGAAACAGCATAATACAATGTATTGATAAACACAAGGATTATAGAAATATGATAACAGTATACAGTATATATTGACATAGAAGGTGGAACACATGACAGACAAGACAGACAAACATGTAATATAGAAGAGTCTGGCTGTTTACTAGCTATTTAGAGTTTCAATTTATCCTGGCACATAAACAGTCTTACAATACCAAGTCTCAAAGGATGGTGTCCAGTGTTGTGCGGAGTTGCTGTTGTTGCTCCAGGTTCAAGTGGAAGATTCTACTTGTACTGGACTGCACTTTTTCCCTTTGCTGTGTGGTCCTTTGTTTATACTGTGCTGTTATACTGCCTTTCTCAGCTCGCTGTTAAGCTCTTTGCTGTTTCATCTCTAACTTCTTAGGGAAAAGCATTACTGCTTCTAGCACAAGAGTTTAGATGTTGACGTGCCCTTCAAGAAGTAATGGCTGCTTACTGGGCTCAGTCACTGGCATAGAGGTTGGCTTGGCAGAGTGGAGCTCAGCTTTCAGGTCCACAAAGAGAAGAGGCTGTCAACTCTCACCTCCCTAAAAAGAAAGCGACTCAACAGCTTTCAGATTTCAGAAAGCAAGCAGGTTATAGTGTGTGCAAGCTATGAGTGCAGCTAGTTTTTGAATGAAGGTTTAACCTCTAGTGATTTAATTAAGAAACAAATTGTTGTTTTTGTTTCCTCTGGGTGCTCCAGTTTGTTCCCTCATTCCAAAGACATAGAGGTTAGGTAGATCGGCAGTGCTTAATTGGCCTTAGTGTTTGAGTGTCCACTCTGCAATGGGCTGGCACCATGTCTAGGGGTTGTTCCTGCCTTTTGCCCTGTGCTTCCTGGGATATGCTCCAGCTCCTATGCAACCCTGTTCAAGGTTAAGCAGGCTTAGAAAATGATAAGGTATGAGGTTAAATGAATTTATATTTGACATATTTGACTTCAATACATTCACACTCTATTTCCAGGAAAATGTCGTGCTGTTTTCAATTATAAGAACCCAGGAGGGATGGATTTTTTCTCGTGGTTATAAGCATGCTTTGCAGGCAAACACACTTAGCACTGTTAACGTTTCTACATGTTAAGATAAAGAACAGATACATAAAATAATCGTAAAAATTTGATGTGGCAACAACTGTAAATCACAAGTCTTTTTTTCCTATCAATAAAATTTATGTCATATGGCAGATCCCTGGAGCAATTCCTTTGAATAAAGTAGAAAATGTCAGGAAATAATTAAAGACATGAATAAATATTTCAATAGATGCACAGTATTCCTACTGCTCAAATTTAACCATTTCAAGTATTAAAAATGCACATTCTTTGGCCAAAGCCTCCCTCCTAAGCGTTCAAGAAGCATCAGATTCAACCTAATCAACACAAAGTAAGAGACTAGAAAAAGACAGGCACACCTGCTGTTTATGTAAGCAATCTCGTTAGGACTTTCTTTCATAATATACTGATAAACTTTTAACTTTCATAATGAATCATAAAGAATAATTATAATTGTCCCAGATCCAAGGTGGGTGCTTTGCCTTGGCACAATATAGAAATCTTTGAAACGTTTGTTGACTGCTTCTGTGAATTGAACACCTTCCATTGTCACACATGTGCACATGAGAGGCAGCTAATGGGCTCAAATGATTGTAATCCTATGCCAACCCAGGGGTTTGCAGTGTGCACTAACCCCTTCTCTTTTCTGCTGAAGATCACCCTAGGGGATTCTGCCTGGGTTCCAGGCCCGACGATGTCACTTCTGGTTTCCGGTGGAGCCATTCCCATGTCTGGGCCTGATGACGTCACTTCCTCCATCCCACTTTAAAAACGTCATTTTGCTGGCCATGAATCAGTTCTGTTTTGGACTCAAATCTGTAAAGACCAATTTATGATTTTTGCTCTCTTTTTTCAGCTAATCTTCAAGTGTACAGGGTGGCTACCCCAAATCTTTTTCTGTGTTCTTCTCTTTTATTTAGAGTGGTGTAGTCAGCAGGATTTTGTTCCAAGATGAGTCAGGAGCAGGGCCTCAGAGACAGTCTAACGACAATGGCAATAGAGTTCCATTCCATAAGTGTCCAGGTGGGAGAGTACCGCACCCGAATCACTGAGTTTGAGACACAGGTTGCTGTTCTAAAGGATGAGGTGCGAGCTCTGTCCCATGGATTTTGTTATCTTTGCTAGATAGACACCATTGGCAACATGAGGAAGGGGCTAACAGAATAGTGCCATTGTTGAAATGGAAGGCACAGGGGGCTTATTTTGGTCTCTTGGAGGAGAATGCCACCAACTATGACCGCCTAAAGGCAGAAATCCTTAATAAAATGGTGAATCCCAGAACCAGCAGGTGAGGCTGTGTCATGAGTGGAGCTTTGACCTGGAGCGGCCAACCCACTCCCAGGCATTTGCCTTATGGGACAGGGCCAGATGCTGGCAAAGCCATAATATAAACAGCGCCTGATGGGTAATCAGACAAGTCACCTGTGATTTTTTATTGAATGTCCTTTCTGAATATCTTGCCCAGTTGGTCCAGAGGCAACTTTTCAAGAATATGGAAGCTCTCATTAAGATCGTAAAGGAAGACGTAGGGAGACTTCACAATCTGAGAGGGCAGAATGGTCCACTCGTCCATCTCAGAAAGGGCATGTCACTACTCAAGAGTCCAGCCTCCACCACCAGGAGCAAATGCTGAAGTCCAAGAAGAAGTGACATTGTCTTCTGCTCGGCGAAGACATAGGTTGCAGATGGACAGGGGAGAGAGGTACTGTGCACCTGTTAACCCTCTTTCTTTTACAATACAATTTATTTTTGTATAGCCCAAAATCACAGAAGAAGTGCCGCAATGGGCTTTAACAGGCCCTCCCTCTTGACAACCCCCAGCCTTGACTCTCTAAGAAGACAAGGAAAAACTCTCCCAAAAAAAAAACCCTTGTAAGGAAAAAATGGAAGAAACCTTGGGAAAGGCAGTTCAGAGAGACCCCTTTCCAGGTAGGTTGGGCGTGCAGTAGGTGTCAAAAAGAAGGGGGTCTATACAATACAATACACAAAACAGAACAAATCCTCAATACAGTATAAAAATTTTACAAGTACGGAGAAGAATTTAACCGTAGATGATATCACATAATATGTTTAGATTTGTTTAGAGTCTTGGAGACCTCAGCTATCAAGCTGCCTCCCCCATTTGGCCATTCCACAGCTGAAACAGCACTGGGCCAGCCAACCCGATGAAAGGACCCCTTTACCCCATGATTCCTGCGATCCTCCATCTGGGATGACTTTACCTTAGGCAGGCAAAAAAACGTGGCAGGTGGACCGCGGCACCAAGTGCCACATTTGAGTACTGAGACGAGAAACAGAATAGGTGAGGGTTAGTAACAAATTGTAATTATCATGTTGCTTAAGTTTTAGTGCTAATGACTAACAACAGAGATGCAGTCTGTACAATTAATCAGCAGTTGTAGTCAGGATATGCTAAAGTGAAGTAGTGAGTATTCAGCTGGGATTTAAAACCTGAGACCGAAGGTGGTCTTATAATCTTATCTCTTATAATAGCAGGCAGACCATTCCACAGTTTAGGGGCCCTGTAACTAAAAGCTCGACCTCCCACTGTTATTTTATTAATCCTTGGAATCATAAGCAGACCGGCATCTTGAGATCTTAATGTGTGCTCTGGTTTGTAAGTCATGATAAGTTTAGACAAGTAAGCCGGACCTTGGCCATTTAATGCTTTATATGTTAAAAGTAGGATTTTGAAATCTGCCCTAAACTTAAACGGGAGCCAGTGTAAGGATTTAAGAACTGGAGTTATGTATTCATATTTTCTTGTTCTTGTAATAATTCTTTCAGCAGCATTTTGGATTAACTGGAGGCTGTATAAAATCAGTTTGAACATCCAGTGAACACTGCATTGCAGTGGTCAGTCCTACTAGAAATAAATGCATTAATTAATTTCTCAGAATCCTGTTTATTTAGAAAGCGCCTTAATTTCCCAACATTTTTAAGATGGAAGAAACATGATTTGGACAACTTTGTAATATGCGCTTTAAATGACATGCTAGAGTCAAAGATAACTCTTAGATTGCGGGCTGATTCAGTAAATTAATGGTGATTCCAACTGAGTTAAATGATGGCAGAATATTGTGATCAGCGTCATTCCCTCCAACAATGAACATCTCTATTTTATTGTGTTTAAAGATAAGTAGTTCTCATCCATCCACTCCTTTAATTCACTAACACAACTAATTAAGGACAACATCGGAGAAACTTAATTTGATCTAAATGAAAGGTATAACTGGGTGTCATCTGCATACGAGTGAAAATTAACATTATGTATCCTAATGATAGATCCCAGTGGAAGCATGTAAAGTGAAAGCAGTAAAGGTCCCAGTACTGAGCCCTGTGGGACAACATATCTCACTTCTGTGTATAATGATGGACTGCTGTCAGCACATTTCTGTACATATTGGAATCGATTTGATAAATGAGAACTAAACCAAGCGAGCACAGTGCCTGTAAGGCCAACATCATTTTCTAGCCTGTGCAGTAAAATATAATGGTCAGTGGTGTCAAATGCTGCACTTAAGTCTAACAACATAATTACAGTGGAGTTTTCTTCATCAGAGGATATCAGAATGTCATTTACAACCCGCATTAGTGCCGTTTCTGTACTATGACCAGTGTGGAAACCAGACTGGAATTTCACAAATAAATTGTAATGCGTAAGGTGTGACTGAACCTGATTGGCGACTACTTTTTCTAGTATTTTAGAGAGAAAGGGTAAATTTGAAATAGGTCTATAATTATTTAGCATGTATGGGTCTAGGTCTGACTTTTTAAGTAATGGTTTAATGACTGAGACTTTTAGTGCATCAGGTACTGTGCCATGCAATAATGTACTATTGATAATGTTTAGAATAGGCGCTGAAAGAACATCCATTGCACTTTTTACTAGTTTTGTTGGCACTGGATCTAGGGAACAAGTAGTGGGTTTCATTTTAGAAATTAAAGTTAAGACTTCCTACTCCGTTACGGGATTATAATTACTAAAGTGCTGAATGCAATGTGAGGCAGGGTCTGCTAAGCTAGTATGCAGTTTGTACTGTGATGCTGAGATCTGGGATCTTATATTTTTAATTTTGTCATTGAAGAAGTTCAGGAGTGGCTCAGGAATAGGGTGACAGCTATAACAGATTCCAGTGGCAACATTTCCATTTTTGCTCACCGATTTGTGTTACCATGACAATGGTTAAAAGGTAAGACCAGTCTGACCTGCATTCATAGAGAAACACGTTGGTACAGCTCACACCATCAATTACAATTGATTGCTGAAAAACTAATGGTAACAGTCCTCCAAAATCCTCCGTTTCCGGTGATCCTAGTGCGAGACTGGTCTAACAATAAAAGCTTTATAACACCACCCACTCCTAAAAAAAACTTTTGAGCCAAGTAAATGATGGATAAAGTACGTCCCAAGCTGCCTCCATGGCATGTACTGAGTGGGGAAACATGGCCACTCATTATGACATGGTAATTCCTGCGATGTTATGAGATGTGTTATCATCAGGCACAGCAGGATGAAATCACGCCCCTTGAGGTCAGCATGGACCCCCCTCTCACTATTACATTGTCAATAATAATGTAAAACACTTGTATCTTATAAACGGGAGCAATGGAATGATGATTCCCTTAGATTTGCAAAAAAATGCAGTAGTTCTGTTTAATGGCCAAGACACTCTGCATTCTGAGGGTAACAAATATTCCTGAGGCTAAAAGAGCTGAGATAGAGCTAGAGGCCAAGTGCATGCCAGAACTAGATGTTATTGAGGAGAGTCATAGACGCTGGTCCAGCCCTATTGTCTTGGTCCCTAAGCCTGATGGGAGATGGTGATTTTGCAATGACTTCTGTCAGCTTAATCAAGTCTTACAGATTGATGCCTATCCAATGCCACAAGTGGATGACCTCCTCAAGTGGCTAGGTAAAAACAACAGTCACAGTCACAGTGAAACATTATGAAGACATATCATTGTCATTATAATGGAGCCTCGGTAGCATTTCTTGACTCATCTCTGCAGAAAAATTCTTTGGTTTAAAGTACTCAGTGCTAGTGTGTCATAGTTAAGAGGATGTGCACCATTGTTCATAACGGCACTCAGTTTTGTTTTATTTCTCTTCTCCGCCATGGCCTCCAGGGTCCCGAGTGCATCCTTTAACTGATCCTGCACTTTTAATTAGCTTTATTATTCAGTGGGCCTCTATTGAACTGATGTTACTGACCAAGCACACCAGTGGTCAAAATCACACTGGCCATTACAGAGTTGTAGAATGTTTATTTTATATACATAGATTAGTTGTTATTATGGTAGAGCAAGAGTTTCATCCCTGGCTCAAGCTTCTCCAGTTTTTATTTAACATTTGTGTTGCTTTTTGCAATTATTGTTGTAGATTTGTTTTTGTTTTCTTGTAAATATATGTCATCCTAATAAATATTTGGTTTAAAATATTGTTTTATATTAATATTGGCTCCTTTGGTTATATTCTGTTTGTCCTGTCTGTTGTCAAAGAAAAATCTAATTAGAGGAGCCCCTAAAATTATTGTGCTGAAAGATATACAATCTCTCTTTATTTAAAGCGTCATCTATGTTCCTACCCAGGCATAATGTTGTTGTTCTGTGCTTCTGGGCATTACATCATCCAGTGTCTACAACCGGAGTATCAGAAAAGGAAAGACAACAAGAAGCTGAAAGAAATAGGTATATAAGGCATATCCGGTGTACAGTTGCTTGTCAATGCATTATGCAATCAAAACAGACAAACTTATCACTTTAACATTAAGCCTGTTTTAATAAACAGCCATTTCACTATGCTAGTTTCTATGTTTCAGCATAGCCCACTAAATATTTTTTAATTTTTGTATACAAGAGGAAAATTTTAACAATCAGCTCTTAGAGGGAGTGCAGCATTTTTATCCACTTTGTTTTTATAATGACTTTTAATGATCCTGTACAGTGGCCCTAAAGGGACATAAGCAGAAAAAAACAAGTAAAAGCTATTTCTTATGCACATGTGAAACTATCTCATGCTTATGGTATCTTTTTGGCATGCTCACAAGGAAGTTTTACATGCTCATAAGATCTTTTTGCGTGTGCAAAAGTCGGCTCACTTATGACATGACACACGCTGTAAATGCTTCACATATCTGTTAAACAGGTTGGGCAACACTGTAAAGTATATGATGAAGTAGCATGGTGGATCAGGTAGTGGAAGTATGTGTTAAATCAACTCGGTTATGACATCACACATGCATAAAACGGATTGGGCAGCACCGTAAAGTGTGCGATGAAGTAGACTTTCAATGCGTATGTGCGCACAGATTAAGCAGGCAGTGCAGATGGAGTAGTGATAGTTCTTATGAGATCATTTTGCATATGCACACAATAGAATTTCTGGAATAAACGTATCCTTTTAGGGGCTCCATTAATTTCCAATAGACCTGTTCTGCCTCTGCACCTTTAGCTGTTCATTGTGTAGCCTATCAGAAAGTTGACATGGAATTCATAGACCTATATTTTAAGTTGGGTCTTTCCCACAAAGCCATTGTTTCTATGTTTGCAACCTGACAGTAGTACTTCATTTCCAAATGTCATTTGAAGAAATGCACGCCAAAAGAGTTCTCATGCGCATGAGAAAAGTTCTCATAAACACACAAAAAAGATCTTGTGAGCATGCGAAAAGATTGGGAAATAAGAATTTTTTTTTTTTTTTTGCTCACGTCCTTTCAGGGGCTTCATCGAAAACAAGGAACTGGCAATCAAAAGACCTGCCTGCAGCAGATCACTAAAGAAAAAGCTGAAATTTTAGAAAAACATTGTTTGGCACTTGTCAAAGTTTAAGTGATATTGTCCAGTTTGTTTTATTTTTTTGTTAAGGTTTTCTTTAATTAGTCCATCTCAATTGTATTCATTTGTCCTGTTGGCACTGACAGCAATTTGTTAAGTCTGAAGTTGAAAGGGTGACATCAAAGATCAGCTTAGGTGTACTGGCTTCTACACTCTTTACCAGTATAACCACTCCTGAGTTGAACTGTCATTTGCTGTCTAATAATTCTGGCCATGCTTATCTTCTTCACCTTTTGGATCATTCCAGACAAAGACAAGAAACCGTTTCTTACTCTCCCCTTCTTCGATTTGTTTCCTTGCTTCTCTCCTTCAATCACTCACTCGAAAACTCTTACTCAGTGTATTATCGGTACTTACTGTACTTGCAGTCCTTTCTTTAAAAACTCCATTGCTTCACTTATAATCTCTAATATTCAAAAACAGGAATGGAAAAAAGAAAAATGTTTATTTTCTAATACATCCGTTTCCCAGAGTTCTATAGATAGATGTTTTCAGAAGTGAACTTTACATTTCTCCAGCCCATGCATAACATTGAAATTGTTTTACTGATCAAAATTCAGACCACATGTGAACAAATTTGCAGCAAACTTTTGATGCATAAAATTCTAATTAAATCTGTTAAAATTGTGATTTCACAAGTAACAGATCCAAATTGAGTTTTACACTTTTAAGTTTATAAGCAGCACGTTGAACATTATTTGTGGTTCTTGTGAAATAAGAATGATGATTCTGTGATCTGCATGCCTGTCTACATTTGGTTTCTTTCAAAGTATCACAAATACACTAAAATAACATTCCCTTTGAGTGCTAGATACATTAGTGTTTATTGCCGCTTCATGGCCTTATCTAATGCAATTTGATAGTCTACTTTAAAATGTACAATACAGATGAATGCATGTTCCTGACTTTAAGTGTAATATTAGCCCATTTAATACACACTCCCTACTCATATCTTCTCAGGTTCTTCACCCCAGGAATTTATTGTGATTCACATACTTGGGCAACTCAGGGAATTTCCAGTGTTGACAGCATTCACACATTAAAGTCTCATTCCTGATATGGATGAAGGGATCCTGAAACATGTAATTTTTTATTTTGTTTAGTTTAAAATTGAATATGTTGGCTAGCAGCAACTGTTGGGTGCCATTATCATTCTGTTTATTCATTCATTTAATTACAATTTTGTACAAAGGCTCAGTGGTGACACAGTAGTTAGTACAGCAGAGTCGTAGTTCCAGACTTCTCAGTTTACATCATTCCCTGTGTGGTGGTATGCATATTCTCCCAGTGTCTGCTTCAGTTTTTTTCTCTAAATAATACAACGTTTCTCACACATTGTAAAGGCAAGGTTGCAATGGACTGTTGATTCATCCAGGGTTGATTCCTAGCACACAGCAATCTTGAAAGTTCTTACTAATGCCCAGTTTCAGACTGATTCTCATCACTTTCCACACAAAACACCAACATGAAAATATTTTAAGATTTACAGTATTTAGGAATTAAATCTAAATTCCACACTTGAGAAACTGACACTATTGAAATGTTTTAAGGATAAAATAAATACAAAATCAGGATAAGTAATTAATGAATGAAATTAACTTCAGCACATGTTATACTTACATATCATGTTTAATTGAATTTGAGAAAGTTTACTGCATGGAAACAGCAAAGAGAAATCCATCCATCCATCCATCATCCAACCCGCTATATCCTAACTACAGGGTCACGGGGGTCTGCCAGAGCCAATCCCAGCCAACACAGGGCACAAGGCAGAAAACAAACCCCGGGCAGGGTACCAGCCCAACGCAGGGCACACACATACACAGTGGGAAGAAACCGGAGCACCCGGAGAAAACCCACACAGACACGGGGAGAACATGCAAACTCCACGCAGGGAGGACCCGGGAAGTGAACCCAGGTCTCCTAACTGCAAGGCAGCAGCGCTACCCACTGCGCCACCATGCCACCCCGCAAAGAGAAATATAACCTACAAACGTAAAAGTATGCTAGGGAGTAGGGAAGAGTTTCTAATTGCGATTTTAATTTCCTCTGAAGCTTTGGAATTTATTTACACAAGGACTAGTCAGCTGGAAAAAAAGTTCAAGCACCATTCTAGACAGAATAAAACTTCAGAGTACAAACTTGCCAAAAGCTAGTTAACAATGTCACCGTAGAAGACAATCAAACAAGATCAGAAAAAGAAAACCACAAGTAGAGCATAATTAAGTACAACAGTGCAAAGGGTAAGCAAAGCCATCAGCTAGTAGTTAAGGTTCCAACTCCACTGGTTTTAGTTTTTTTACTAGTTTTTCTTATACACCAAGAGGTAACTGTTTCCAAGATAACCTTGTTTTACAATGTTCAAATAATAACACGTTTTTAGGTGGATATTTCTATATTTACTAATAAAATATATACAAACATTTACAGAAAAATTTGTAGTAGTAGAACATATATCTGAAAGTCCAAATTGTTAATAGCAGCTGGGATACTAAATATGAGCTCACAACATGGTGTTAAAAAACTCTTGTAATGGACACTGAAGGTGGCCTGAAGGAGGAGTTAATTTTTATGGTTGGTGATTGAACCCATAAGGGCTAATTTAACTTGTGTCTTCCCAAGTGGACAGATGTAAGCACTCGTCCATAAAGACTAAATGAACAAAACGCTTCAAAGATTAAAACCAAAAGACCTATTCTGGCTATTGACAAAAGATATGTAGTTATGATGATGTTGATTTGCTTCCAGGCCCCCATTTTTTAAGGTTAAAATTAATGGTTGTGACCTCACATCCCCCAGATACCTTGAACAGTGGACTATTGAAAGCTAAGCAATACTAAATTAAATAAAGTGAAGATGAATTAAAAAATGGACAAAAAATGATGAAAGTTGCTCAGCTTGATTTTGCATTTCAATACATCACTTTGTTGCATACTAGTGAACAGCATGACTTTTGCTCATTTTGACCGAGTTTGAATATTTAGAAAATCAATCAGAATGAGGCACATTACCTGCACTGTGAGAGAGCGTCAGTTACGGCCATGTGGCGCGATTCCCTGAAGGTGATTCATTGTTGAGGACCCGAGTGGCTGGACTAGGCCAAGGGGTTTCCCACATAAGAAATGTCTGCGGCTGATAGATGGTCATTTCCGAACAGTGGGACTCGACTGCATGTCTGCCCTGGGGGGTTGCCATCCGGGATCCCAAGCTCTCTCTCTGTGTGGAGGTTGCGGCAACACGCTGTATCAGGGCATGCTCCCCAACCTGACCAGGCCTGAATATCCGACAAATGTAGTATATAAGATAGTGCTGCATCCTTACAGCTGCTGGAGACTGTGTGATATAGCGGGTCCATGGCTCAAAAGGAAAGGCCAGTTTTTAAATAAATAATCGCCGCACTCACGGCTCAAAGAGGAGGCATGGTAATGGAGCCAGAGTGGTTCCTGGGTGCGATACGGGATTGGGCATTTCCACATTGACATGCACAGGTGTGGGATCGTCCATGTCTGTAATTGATGCTGGGAGCTGCTAATCACCACGCCTGTGCCACGTCCCCGTTATAAATAGGAGATGCGTGAGTGTGGAGGTTAAAAAGGAGAAAAGGGAGAAGGCCAGTGCAGAAGCGAGTGAGCGAGAGCAGGCTCACTGTAATAACGATAGGCAGCTGGGAAGTGAGCCCTAGCTTGGAAAGCTACCAGACCAGCAGAAGAAGATCAGCTGCAGGTAGGGCGACTCCCCCGGTTCAGGGCCTGGATGGGAGAAACAGGGGAGCCACCAGCTGACGAAGGCACTGGGTTTTTATAAAGACTGCTTCCAGCCATTATTGATTTTTAACCTCATTTTTAATTGGAATATTTATTTTATTATTTTAACCTCCACATTTCACTCCGATTTTAATGGATTATTTATTTATGGACATTTTGATGCACTGCACTGTTTTGGACACTGATTTGGTTTTGTTTTTAATAAAAGCACTTTACACCATCCCCTTGCTTCATTTGGTGTCCTCATTGTCCAGCTCATTCGGTTACATTACCAGCTGTGTTGGGTTGAAGGGCTCCCAAAAGGGAAGTGAGAGCATGGAGCAAGAACCCGCATTGTCACAGACTGGTTTTGAATTCTTGCCTTATCACTGCTTTTGAGGAGCCTTCTTCAGTTATCCAGGTTCATCTCCCCCTTTCCCCAGAGGACCATATCAATGGATCAGTCTAAACTGACCAAATGCATGATTTGAGTTTGGTATAAGTATGACAGTGTCCTGTGATACACTGCGAGAAGTTCACAGTCAGTTGTTGCCTTGCACTTGATTATCCTGGGATAGCTTCCACCTCCATAACCCTACAACTGGATTAAGTTAGCTTCCAAAATTTTAGCCCATTCCTCCGTACAGAACAGCTTAAACTCTGGGATGTTGGTGGGTTTCCTCACATTAACTGCTCGCTTCAGGTCCTTCCACAACATTTCAATTGGATTAAGGTCAGGACTTTGACTTGGCTATTCCAAAACATTAACTTTATTCTTCTTTAACCATTCTTTGGTAGAACGACTTGTGTGCTTAGGGTCGTTGTCTTGCTGCATGACCCACCTTCTCTTGCGATTCAGTTCATGGACAGATGTCCTGACATTTTCCTTTAGAATTCTCTGATATAATTCAGAATTCATTGTTCCATCAATGAAGGCAAGCCATCCTGGCCCAAATGCAGCAAAACAGGCCCAAACCATGATACTACCACCACCATGTTTCACAGATGGGATAAGGTTCTCATGCTGGAATGCAGGGTTTTCCTTTCTCCAAACATAACACTTTTCATTTAAACCAAAAAGTTCTATTTTGGTCTCATCCGTCCATAAAACATTCTTCCAATAGCCTTCTGGTTTGTCCACGTGATCTTTAGCAAACTGCAGACGAGCAGCAGTTTTTTTTGGAGAGCAGTGGCTTTCTCCTTGCAACCCTGCCATGCACACCATGAACTGGTTGTTCAGTGTTCTCCTGATGATAGACTCATGAACATGAACATTAGCCAATGTGAGAGAGGCCTTCAGTTGCTTAGAAGTTACCCTGGGGTCCTTTGTGACCTTACCGACTTTTACATGCCTTGCTCTTGGAGTGATCTTTGTTGGTCGACCACTCCTGGGGAGGGTAACAATGGTCTTGAATTTCCTCCATTTGTACATAATCTGTCTGACTGTGGATTGGTGGAGTCCAAACTCTTTAGAGATGGTTTTGTAACCTTTTCCAGCCTGATGAGCATCAACAACTCTTTTTCTGAGGTCCACAAACATGTATTGTGAAGAGCAGACTCTGATAGATCCCTGTTCTTTAAATTACACAGGGTGCCAACTCACACCTGATTGTCATCCCATTGATTGAAAACACCTGGCTCCAATTTCACCTTCAACCTAACTGCTAATCCTAGAGGTTCACATACTTTTGCCACTCACAAATATGTAATATTTGATCATTTTCCTTAATAAATAAATGACCAAGTATAATATTTTTGTCTCATTTGTTTAACTGGTTTCTCTTTATCTACTCTTAGGACTTGAGTGAAAATCTGATGATGTTTTAGGTCATATTTATGCAGAAATATAGAAAATTCTAAAGGATTCACAAACTTTCAAGCACAAGTATATAAGGGCTAGATTAATTCTGCCAAGATAAACTGATAAAAGTTACCTCCTTAAAGTGTGCAATCTTGATTGACGATAACCAAATAAAATCTTTTAGTTCTTATTACACTGAGCGGTGACTGGACAAAATGGTAAAAGGAATACTCTATCCAAAATAATATTTTTTAAATGTTACTTATTCTGTGCATTTATATTTTGGCAAAAAATACATATGTTTGGGACTTTTTGAACATACAGTATGACTGGATAAATTCATATGTGGATTATTTCATGTGAGTAACGTGAGATTTTTTTCGCAGACATTTTGATTTTTGTTGCCGTTGTCGTCTGTTGGTCACCACAGATGGCTATTATATTAGAACGTTTGCTATCTCCATTCTACACAAAATGATGAGATTAAAAATTTTCCCAGCCATCACTACAAACAACATGGGGTAAGTAACTCATAAAAATATAATTTGTGGGTTAAGTAGTCCTTTAATTCTACCAGGTAGGTAGAAAATCTTTGTAAGTTGTGGTAATTATACTTCAAAGACACGTGATATTCTATATGGTGTTCCACAAGGCTCTATCCTGGGTCTGCTGCTCTTTTCAATTTACATGCTTCTGTTAGGTCAGATTATCTCGGGGCATAACATGAGCTACCATAGCTATGCTGATGACACACAACTGTACTTATCAATAGCGCCTGACGACCCCAACTCTCTTACTTCACTGACACAATGTCTTACTTGTGTTTCTGAATGAATGAGTAGTAATTTTCTTAAACTTAAATAAAGAGAAAACAGAAATTTTAGTGATTGGCAATAATGGATATAATGAGGTTATCTATACTAATAAACGGCAAAGCCCTCACTCACTGACTGACTGACTGACTGACTCATCACTAATTCTCCAACTTCCCGTGTAGGTAGAAGGCTGAAATTTGGCAGGCTTATTCCTTACAGCTTCCTTACAAAAGTTGGGCAGGTTTCATTTCGAAATTCTACGCGTAATGGTCATAACTGGAAGCTGTTTTTCTCCATTTACTGTAATGGAGATGAGCTTGAAACCCGTGGGGGCGGAGATTCGTCTGACATCATTACGCCTCCTACGTAATCACGCAGTACGTAGAAAACCAGGAAGAGGCCCAAAAAGCGCTTTAGAAAACATGCATTATATAATTGAGAAGGCAGCGAAACAATAAGAAGCGAGCGAGTGATATATACAACCATATTCATGAGTTCTGCTACTTCGGAAACAAAGCACAGTGTAAACCTACACTTTAAATTAAGTTCATAGACAGGCTGCCGCTGGCGTTTGTAATTTAGTGCCTGCCCATATAAGGCCGTCCGTCAGCGGCAATCCAATAGCAAACTGCCGCGGGTAAATATTCACGGGTGAAGGACTGTGCTTATGCAGAGGAAGATGAGATGGTCAGGGTGGTGTTTGGCACAAACTCAGCGAAACTGCGAGAGAAAGTTTTAAGTACCGGGACTTCGGTAGCATTAGATACAGCCATGGACATAGCACGACATGGCAACAGCACAGCTGGGAACCTTCGATGCATGTACACCGAGCGGCTCACGTGAACTGACGCAGTGCACAGACAAAAAGCAA
>JANRMT010062833.1:38512558-38528468 GCA_026402145.1 Polypterus bichir lapradei
TATATATATATGTTTATGTGTGTGTGTGTAAATTATATATATATATATATATATATATATATATATATATGACAGCAACACTCATCACTCACAACAGTGACAAAACAATTACATTGACAATCATGTTACGTTATTTTCAAAATGTTTCCTTTTCTTTTTCATTGCTTCTTTAACACACTACTTCTCCGCTGCGAAGCGCGGGTATTTTGCTAGTTAGAAATAAAATTGATGCTTTAGGATTAAAAGTCAAAACGGAGGTAAGGAATTTATGGGTAACTATTGACTCTGACCTGAATTTTAAATCACATATTAATCAGATTACTAGGAGAGCATTTTTCCACTTAAGAAATATAGCAAAATTTAGACCCCCTTAAAACATTGTAAGATGCTGAGAAATGAATCCACGCTTTTGTTTTCATTTAACTAAATTACTGTAACGCTCTCCTCTCAGGACTACCCAAAAAAGACATAAATCGATTGCAACTAGTGCAGAATGCAGCTGCTAGAATCCTAACTAGGAGAAGTAAATCTGAGCACATCTCTCCAGTTTTGATGTCACTACATTGGTTACCTGTGCCATTTAGAATTGACTTTATGGTTTAGAAAGCCTTAAATAATCTCACTCCATTTTATATTTCAGAATTTTACACCTTACACTCCAAATCGTAAAGCTAAACTTAAAAGAAGTGGTGAGGCGGCCTTCTGCTGTAATGCAGCTAAAATCTGGAATAGCCTGCCAATAGGAATTGGCCAGGCTAATACAGTGGAGCACTTTAAAAAACTACTAAAAACTCATTATTTTAACATGGCTTTCTCATAGCTTCATCTTAGTTTAATCCTGATGCTCTGTATATTCAATTAATTATCATTACTATTCATGGTGGCTCCAAAATCCTTACTAACCCCTACTTTCTCTTCTGTTCTTTTTCTGGTTTTCTGGGGTGGCGACCTGCACCACCACCACCTGATCAAAGCACCGTGATGTCCCTGCATTGATGGATTAAAGGCCAGAAGTCCACATGACCATCATCATCAAGTTCTTCCATGAGAACCCTGAATACCATGAGGACTGATTGAGGTCATTTATGTTAGGTAGAATGCCTAGAGGGAGCTGGGCGGTCTCGTGGCCTGGAACCCATGCAGATTTAATTTTTTTCTCCAGCCATCTGTTTTTTTTTTTTTGTTTGTTTTTTCTGTCCACCACGGCCATCAGACCTTACTTTTATTCTGTGTTAATTAGAGTTCCCTTATTCTATTTTTTTATTTATTTTGTCTTTTTTCTCTTTCTTCATCATGTAAAGCACTTTGACCTTCATAATTTGTATGAAAATGTGCTATATAAATAAAGGTTGTTGTTGTTTAATGTGAGGGGTCTAAACACTTACACAAGTGATGTATTTTATTTTTGTATCAAATCTCCCAACCATGTACTTGACAGCATCAGGTGCAAAGCAGGAACCAACACTATCAGGACACACTGACTCACTTAAACCAGGCAAATAAAGACTCTTAAAAATGACCACCTTTAGAATGTGTCAGGAAACTGGAGTTCCAGGTGAAGACCTAGGAAAATGTACAAACCCCATGTACAGAGTGACTGGGACAGTTGGAATCCTGCTACTTTGACTAAACAGTCAACAATTACATTTTCTTAAATACATTCTTAACATTTATGCCACCATGTAAGTGATTTCTCAGAAAGGAAAAACAAAAAAGTTTAAGTGCAGAAATGATTGAATTCCATTCATCGAGTGTTCTTTTTATCATTCCTTCACCACAATGCTGTCTCACGACAGTTCATGGCAGAGGTTATCTGTCTTTAGCTTCAGGCACAATGTTTCACATGCAGACCTCAGAACAGATCTAAGAACTTGTTTCAAAAGGCTACACTGTTTAATACCACATGATCTCAAAGTCTGCCATATGACTTTGTAGCCTTTACACAAACATACGAGCTGGTGATGTTAACTGAATACCATCTTCTTTTTCCAGGATGATCTAATCCGGACATCCGGCCTTCTTAGTAGTAATAAATATTTGGCAGTTAAAGATTTTCAGTCATATTTATGATAGTAATCATTTTTTCTCTCAACAACATTTCCATGTGAATAATAATTCATAGTAACTCAAAACATACTCAAATAATAACTCAAATTCATACAGTCGTACAATACTGAAACTACTATTGTCATAACTATAGAACTAGCGGTTACATACTCACTTTTCCACAGTGGCTCATGGCATACCAATCCGCCTTTACTGGAGACAACTTTATGAAATACACGTTTTCACAAAACATTCAGCAGATTGACAAAGTTTTCAGACCTGTTCACTTAATTGTGCTGTAGGTTTAATTTTAAACAGGTAAATTTGCCATTTTGTCCAGTAATCTACACTCAATAACGGACAATGTCAAAGTAAAACCAGAACGGTTTACAAATTGATTAAAAATCAAAAAGTGAAATCTCTCATTCATATAAGGACCTCAGACTGGGCCGAAGGTTTACCTTCCAACAAGACAATGACCCTAAGCACACAGCTAAAATAACGATGGAGTGGCTTCACAACAACTCTGTGACTGTTCTTGAATGGCTCAGCCAGAGCCCTGACTTAAACCCAATTGAGCATCTCTGGAGAGACCTAAAAATGGCTGTCCACCAACGTTTACCATCCAACCTGACAGAACTGGAGAGGATCTGCAAGGAGGAATGGCAGAGGATCCCCAAATCCAGGTGTAAAAAACTTGTTGCATCTTTCCCAAGAAGACTCATGGCTGTATTAGCTCAAAAGGGTGCTTCTACTAAATACTGAGCAAAGGGTCTGAATACTTAGGACCATGTGATATTTCAGTTTTTCTTTTTTAATAAATCTGCAACAATTTCAAAAATTATTTTTTTTGTCTGTCAATATGGGGTGCTGTGTGTACATTAATGAGGAAAAAAGTTAATTTAAATAATTTTAGCAAACGGCTGCAATATAACAAAGAGTGAAAAATTGAAGGGGGTCTGAATACTTTCCGTACCCACTGTATATACACACACATACTATATGCACAGCACAGCACAGCACAGTTGACTCATCAGTATTACCTGGAATCACTCCGAGGTGCGGTGGAAATCCACTCTAGGGCTTTGCAGCTCTCCCTGGCAGCCCTCATGGAGCTCAACAGGGCTGTACCAAGCTCCCAGCGTGCCTTGCAGGAATCCATGGTGCCACAGCCATCCAGGATGGCTGCCCTCTAGCATCCCAGGGGAAGTAGCGCCTCGGAGATGGTCTCTTCCCTGGTCCTTCCATTCAGCTGGTGTCTCTGGCCGGTAATGGTTGAGGCCACCTGGCACTACATCTATATATATTGTATATTCACTGCTACTGTTACTAACAGGCTTGTAGGTGGCTTTAAAATGGTTAGAGCTGTCAAGATGCCCCACAGGTTTCTATTTAAAGGGACTAGCATTTGAATACAGAAGGTCCAGCTTGCTGTATCCATAAATGGCACGTCTTTTAAAAGTCTGTTCCATCCCAAGTTGTCTGATTGAAGACATCAACATTCAGAATGACTCATCTTGAGTGTTCACAACAGAGTTAATCATTTTTGTTGTGGAGTATGAAAACAGCACCAATAAGAACATACATCCCCTTCTAAACTGGTAACATGGATGAATTCAGATGGATTTTCTTAAATTTCAGCTTTAATTGTAATGTGTTTGCTTTTTTCATATACAATATTTTATTCACATAAGTCTTCAGGCCCCCTCCTGCTCTCTCTGATTGTATCCAACGTAACCCATCCATTATTAAACAACATCTTAAATATGAGATTCAAGCCAGTCTTCCATAATACCCAAGTGCACAATATCTGAACTCACTGTAAAACAACATGAAATGTTACACATCTTTCAATCTAAAATGCAATCGAGGCTGGCCAGTTTTGAATCATTTTCACCTTACTTTAATCCTTGCTCCAGATTTTTGTCCTTGCCATCCTCGAATTAGCTGTTCCTCTGATACGGTGCAAGATAGCTCCCTCTGTAATAGTGATTGCAGTGCTACCAGCTGAGTGCAGAAATATTTAAAACATCCCATTTTATATTCCTCAAAGTCTCTCACATTCACAGATATTGTAGATGTAAGGTAGCATGAGGATCCTCAGTGCTCACAATGTGACATGTGACAAGTTTGCAGCTAATTCTCAAGGTAGTTAAAATAAACTGAAACTCAGGTCACCGATAACAGCAGGACAATTTCAATTTAAAAAATCCATTAAAAATATAATAAGTTATAGTAACAGGCCATAGGACAAATCTTGATATTAGTAATTAATAACAAAAAAAAAGTTTATAAAAGTGAAAAAACAGAAACAAGTTTCTGTAAAAAGGCTGCATTATGGCACAGTGCTGAAAGTGAAAAAGTCACTTTGTGCATTCATTTGCATATGTCATCGAAAGAAACCATCAGTTACTGCAGCTATGCAACAAGCTTCACCACAGATAAGCTGCCACATTGACAACTGACTGTTTAGCTGAGTGGTAGGAGTTGATGCTTGCAATTCCCATCGTTCAAGTATGATAGCTCAGGGAGAACAGCTGCTGGTTTGGGGTTGTGACTCTGAGCAATCCCTAAGCAAAGATAACACATCACTGCTGAGGAATAAATCATCATTTGTGCCCTTTTGCACCTTCATTAAGTCTTTGAGGTACTGCATTTTTATCAAAAACTGTAAGGTGTTTAAGCTTAAGGTTGACATACTGTAAATATCGATAGTTCTAATTATTTAAAATTAAAAGTACTAACAAAATTGTGTTCCAAACATTGATAGGAATGTAACACATTCAAAAGCTAAAGCCTGCCTGTAAACTGATATTTTTGGTCATGAGAGAATGAAGAGATATTATTGGAGATGCTGGTAGGGGATATGGAGGAGTCTAATTTCACTATGAGCCTAGAAGATGTTATATACACTGTGTGTGCAAGGTTACCAAAGGAGAAATAGAAGAAAGTGGAGAGGATGGCTGTGACACCCAGTGTAGTGGGAACCAATAAATAAAAAAGGTGATTATATACAGTAATTACAGTGCAACCCAATGTCCCCAAATCAAAAGAAAAAAAAAACATATATACACTATGAAAGGCAGTCTTCCTCTATTGAAATATCATTGAGGAAGTTGTTCCTTAAAGAACAAAAACAATTAACAGACCCAAAAAATAAAAAGTATTTATAAAAAGAGCAGTCAAGTGTACATACAAAAAAGTGCCCCAAATCCAATCAATATAAACACCTCCACCAAACCTTTTCAATGACTCCCGAGATCTCTGTAATTGAAAAATATATTCAAAAATAGGCTCCAACTCTCAGTAATTACTGAACACTGAAATGCTCTGCAATGTTTCCACATCGCTCTCTCTAGTCAGTCTAAAGGCAGAACAAAACGAAACAAAGACGATCCCAATAGGTAGAAAGTGTCTTTTATACAGGGGAGCGTTACTTTCAAACAATCCTGTCCCATACCAGTCTTTTCCTCCAATTGCGTCTGACTCCAGCACGTTCCACTTACACACAATGCCATGCCCCTGCAAGGCCTATATTAAATTACATGGCAGCCAGCACATCCACGACGTACTTTAGCCGGCCAAGCTGGTTAAGTTTGCAGATGATACCAAGCTAGGTGGATTGGCAGATAATCTAGAATCCATTAAATCATTTGGACCGTGTGCATGATTGGGCAGATTTGTGGCAGATGAAATTTTATGTCAAGAAATATAATGTATTGCATGTAGGAAGTAAACATGTTAGATTTGAATACACAATGGGAGGTCTGAAAATCGAAAGTATAATTATGAGAAGATTTAGGAGTCGTAGTGGACTCTATACTATCAACTTTCAGACAGTTAGAGTACAAGTCCAAGGAGGTTATGCTCAAGCGTTATAATGCACTGGTGAGGCATCACCTGGGGAACTGTGTGCAGTTTTGGTCTCCATGCTACAAAAAAGGACATTAGAAAAAGTCCAGAGAAGAGCAACTAGGCTGAATTCAGGGATACAGGGGATGAATTATGAAGATTAAAACAGCTGAGTTTTTACAGTCTAAGCAAAAGAACATTACGAGGTGACATGATTGAAGTGTTTAAAATTATGCAAGGAATTACTGCAGTGGATCTAGACTGTTATTTTAAAATGAGTTCATCAAGAACACGGGGACACAGTTGGAAACTTGTTAAGGGTAAATTTCACACAAATATTAGGAACTTTTTCTTTATACAGAGAACCATAGACAATTGGAATAAGCTACCAAGGAGTGTGGTGAACAGTAGGACTTTCAAAACTAAACTATATGTTTTTTAAGAAGAATTAAGTGGATAGGACTGATGGGCTTTGTTGGACTGAATGGCCTGTTCGCATGTAGATACTTGTAATTGTCTAATTATTTGTATGTAAATACAAATACTCTTCATGTCGAGATCTTCTCTAGTAATTGTCTGCGCCACAGTGCAGTTATCAATATCAAATGAGTCTTGAGAATGGCACAATTTCTTAAGATTTGTTCCAGTCACCTGCTCATTCTGGATCATTTGCACATGACCAAATTAAAAGGAAGCCACACACATCCAAGACACTTCCTTTTTCCAGATCAGCTGTTTTTTCACCTGTAGTTTACATACTAGTTAAAATAAAAACAGTATTCTCAGTGGCTTTTTGGAATACCATTCCCACCTTGTTTAAAACTATTCTGTACCTGCCAACTAAAACAGTGATGGGTATCTCTTCTTGAAATACTATTAAAAAAATAAACTTTGATAAAATAATAGGATTTAAATACATATATAATTTTATTAAAGGAAACTTAAAAAAAAAATCATAGCTTTTAAGCACGTTCTTATTTTTTTTTCTACATTATAAAGCATAACAAACCCTAACTGGTAGTACAAGATTTAAAATACACAAAAATACTACTATTTCTGTACACTAGCTTTAAATTACTATACAAATAAAAATATGTATTATCTCAAAACACAATAACATGATTCAGTGTTTGGTTCTTTTAATCTTGCAATTTCAGATATTTGTCAGTAACCCGGTCAGTTGTTTTTCAGTTCTCTTCAAAAGTAAAAGGTGGGAATTGGTCCAATGCTTTTTCAGAATTAGCCCAGTTGTGGAAGTTCTCCTTGTACCAGTCAACTAAATAGTAAAAAAAAAAAAAAAAAAAAAAAAAAATTTTTAGTTGTTAAATTATATAAACATAAATATAATTTGTGCCAGAATTTAATAAAAAAAGAAGAAAATAAAAAATTCTATGTTAGGTTTGTTGCCAGCTATGTTTTCTCACAAAGAAGAAAAGCTCCTTCTTGAAATACTACAGCAGAATGCACATCTAGACCAATTTCCCTACTAAACAAACTAAACATCTAAAATCTTGCTAACACAGCTTTTCTCATATTATCTCAAGATAAAACTCTCTGGTAATAGCAGACAACTACTGTTAAATCTTTGACATACTGTAACTTAGTAACAAATGAGCTTCAATTGGTCTTGCAGTCTATGGATGTGAAACGTGTACATACTCGTAGACCTATCATACACAGATCAGGCGCAACATTAAAACCACCAACAGGTGAAGTGAATAACATTGACTATCTTGTTACAATGGCACCTGTCAAGTGGTGGGATACATTAGGCAGCAAGCGAACAGTCAATTCTTGAAAGTGATGTGTTGAAAGCAGGAAAATGAGCAAGTGTTATGATCTAAGTGACTTAACAAAGGATGAATTGCGATGGCTAGAAGGGTGGGTCAGAGAGTCTCCAAAACAGCAGGTCTTGTGAAGTTTACCGGTATGCAGGAGTTAGTACCTACTAGGGTTGTCAAAAGTATCAAAATATTGAAAAGTATTGATTTTAACAATTTAAAATTAGTAGATGGCTACTTCAGCAACATCCAGGTATTCACCAGTATGCTTAAATGACATATAGGGTAGCAAGAGCAGTTTCTAGAAATACCTTGGTTTTGTAGCAAATGTTTAGTACATCAACAAAACAGGGGTGTGCAATTATTTTTGACTGCAGGCCAGTTTTATTCTGCTCTGTCCATTCGGGGCAAACCTCTTTAGCATTAGAGCTCCACTGTTCCCTAGATTTTAAAAACCATGCTGAAAAGTGTCATGCAATAACACATTTTCTTATAATTTTAAAATCACACAAAATATATTTCATCATATTAACTATGTAAAGTAAGGTACTATATGGCACTACTCCTCCATGTGTTTATATACTTCCAGCTGTTCTTCACAGTGTGTATTTAGTATGTCATTTGCAGCCCAACAAGTACAGTACATGCCTCACGGAGGAGCACTTTGACATGCTAGTCTTTATTGCAAAAAATTAGAAAGTTACAAAGACATGGTCATATCTTCATGTCCGTCACAATAATGAACAAACACAGTCTCCTATAACTAAAGATACACAGATTTTCAGAGAATTTTTGACCATATTGAATAAATCATTCAAACTGTGAAACTGAAGGTTGGAAAAAGTGAACCCTAAGCTGACTTTTTAAAAAGCTCATTGCAGTCAGAATTTAGCACACCTGGAGTCCATTTAATGAAACGAGTTCAGAGGTGTGGCCTAGAATTATTTTAATTGATAAAAAACACTAAAGTTTGAGTTTGAGCTTTGACAAGAAGAATATCCAGATGGGAATCATGCCTCACACAAAAGAGCTGTTTGAAAAGCTACGATCAAGAATTGTTAATCTACATAAGGCTGGAAAGGGTTACAAAGTCATCTCAAAGATTTTAGATATTCATCAGTCTACTGTTAGGCAAGATGTCTATAAATGGAGACAATTTGGTATTGTGGCTACTCTGCCTAGAAGTGGGTATCCTGCCAAGATGACCCCAAGAGCACAACGCAAAGTCAGCAATGAGGTAAAGAAGAACCCTAGAGTGACAGCAAAGGACTTGAAGTCATTAGAACTGGCCATTAGAACTGGCTAACATCTCTGTTCATGAGTCAACTATACGCAAAACATTGAACAAGAAAGGACTCCATGGCAGGACACCAAGAAGGAAGCCACTGCTATCAAAAAAGAACATTGCTGAACACCTGAAGTTTATGAAAGAGCACTTGGACACTCCACAACGATACTGGGAAAATGTTCTCAACTTCATCTGGCGTAAAAAGGGTACTGTATATCAACATCAAAACATCATCCCTAGAGTAAAGTATGGTGGAGGGAACATCATGATTTGGGCCTGCTTTGCTCCAATTTTTTTATTTTTAATAAATTTGCAAAAACCTCAAGTAAACTTTTTTCAGGTTGTCATTATGGGGTGTTGTGTGTAGAATTCTGAGGAAAAAAATGAATTTAATCCATTTTGGAATAAGGCTGTAACATAACAAAATGTGGAAAAAGTGATGTGCTGTGAATACTTTCCGGATGCACTGTATTTGCCTAAATATAGAGGTTTTTTTTTTAAACTGTAAAGGAAGGACTTGAGCAAAAAAAAAAAAATCTCTCAGCACATGGCAGTTTATATGACTGATCCATATTCATTATTTCTATATGTAATAAACATATTGGGAAAGGTCTACAACATTTTTAGGCTCCTCAAAAGCTTTGAGTAAGACCATTTTTGTCCAGTGAATAGTCGTATAAATCATAACAATTTAAAAGATTTACAGTATTTAAGCTTAAACTGTCTTCACACATCAAAAGGAATGTGTTAAACAAGAACTTAACAACTTGTCATATCTTTCTCTCACATTAGGTGGCAGTGTTAATTGTGTTAAAACAGATAATCTCACTTCAAACTATGCAAGATGAACTGAGCACATTTATTCCAGGCATTTAACATGACAAGGACTTAGCCCTGAACCATTTAAACTGCAGTGTTGTTTCTGCTGCAAGGTGTCTTGTCTTGCATAAAAACATTTATTACTTGACTATTTGAGAATTTGCTTTTTATCATAAATAATAATATTTCTTCACATTTATATAGTACTTTTCTCACTACCAGAGCACTTTTATCATAGTGCATCATTCCTTGTTATCATTACTACTGGAAACAGCTGCTATTTAAGCTCTTCTGGCCTTTCTTTATATGAGCCTGGGCATTCAGCTCTGGCACCTCTCTTTAATGATATTTTTTTGCCAACAAAAGGACTACTCAGTAGATGTGTTAGGTGTTTTTTTTACAATTATACCTCAGCAAACTTAGCACATAGGCAATAAAACAACTTCTCTGGTACCTGTTTTTCTGATTCCTTCTTTCCACAACACCGTAGGCCTCCAACCTAGTTTCTGCAACTTCTCAGTATTCATTGGATATCTGAGGTCATTGTAAGGCCTGAAAAAAATGGGCAAAAAAGAGTTTTGCTTGGTTATTCTCCTTTAGCTGGATATGGACACTGAAATTACATATGTTCTAGAAAATAAGACATCACTTTCCTATTGAGGAATAAATGTTGCATTATGATTCTTTCTGTTAAGCAAATTAAGTAAACACACTAACATTATACTGTAAAAAACAACAGTGAGTTTATGGGTATCTACTTATTCTGTCTGGTGCTATTCTGACACCATTGGATAGATTAGCGAATATCTTCCCCACATTTTATTTTATATAAATTTTGGACAGTCCCAAACTACCGTGTTTCCCCGATTATAGGGCATCCCCAACAATTAGGGCACCCCCCATTTTTTAAAAATTGGTCAGAATAAGGCACCCCCCGCAAATAAGGCCCACTAAGGCCCCCCACCGATACCTTTGCTTGCGGCTGGTATTCGGCTCTCTTCGGCTGGTATGGTGGGGGAGCTGCGTGTGATGCCTCCGGTTGCAGTGCTCTAGTGATGTGTCGTTCGCGAACGAGCCGGCTCTAAGAGCCGATGCTTTGAAGCGAACGAGAGGAGCCGATGCCCATCGAGAAGAGCCGAAGCTTCAGCCGCTCCTGCTCAGCTCTGCTGAAAATCCATTCGGCAGGGGCGGGACTATATTTATATGGGCACACAGAACATTGGCTCATAATGCCGGCTCGTTCACGAATGACACATCGGAATAGGATCGTACCATTATGTGAAGGAAGGAAGGGGGACAGACGCTCCGAAGACAGCGATTGTTGGTACAGGCCAGGTACACAGAGCAACACTGTCGCTCTGTGTACCTGTTGCTGCGACAGACGAGGAGCCAGATTTAAATGCAAGCGCATCGTGAAGAAAAAAAGAAGAGTGAAGAAATGAGTGAAAGCCGAAAAAGAAGCAGCATCTGTCTGCATTTCAGTGATACTGGGAACTGCAAAGCTAAGTGCAGAATTTGTAATATGAAAATATCCGTTAGAGCAGTGTCAACAACAAACCTGCACAGACATATAAAAACCTCCCACCCATCCGTGCAACTGGAGGAGAGCGTGCCCTCTCTCCTGCCATCCACTGACCCTGGAAAAGAGCTTACCGGTAGTACTCCTGCTGCAGTGCTGGTAGGAAGATTTTGCATTGTCGCTACATCACTCCCCTCAGAAAGAGTCTTCTCAAAAACAGGACAAATAATCACGGAGAGGAGAAATTACATCAGCCCATCTAAGCTGAGGCATCTGGCATTTCTGAATGCCAACCTGGCCTAAAAACTTTTATTCAAAGAGTCATAGTGTTGTATTGTTGCTGAGTTTGGCCTTTATTTAATTTGTTTGCTGTGGTTTTGTTAACTTGTTAATTTAAAGCTTTTATTAAAATGTTAAACAATAGTAACTGTGTATTTTTTTAATGACAAAATGCATACAAATATGTAATGTCTGAAAACAATAAATAAGAAATTTCTTATACACAAACCATCATTGCTTAATTAGGCTAAAATATAAGCATCCAAGTGATACTAAACGAAGAGCCATTCGGGAGCCGTAAGAGCCGGCTCTTTAAAGGGAGCCGATCCAAAAGAGCCGAAGCTTTGAAAAGAGCCGGAGTTCCCATCACTACAGTGCGCGGGCTGTTCATTGACTTCCTGGTACGCTCTGAACCAGGAAGTCAATGAACAGCCCGCGCGTTCGCGTCAGCGTTTCCGCGCCAGGAACGATCCCTGTTACCCAGCCATACGAATTACCGTAATAAAGTCAACAGAAGGTACAAATGAGGTGGCAAATGAGGATAAGGGGACAATGAATGGCACGTGGATCAGAAGGGGACAATGACTGGCACATGGGGATTCGTGCCATTTTGATTCCCCCCTCTGATCCCTTCTGTGTCATTTTACCGGTAAGTGACTGACCTCCCCCACCTGGATACCCCAATGCCATTTCTTTTTTTACCCTTAGGCATGAGCTCAAAAAGGAAAAGCTACATGATGGAGTACAAAATGAGAATCGTGGAAGAATCTTGGGGCCAAACTCTTCCTGATTTCTGCAAAGAAAAGATGCTGAATATCCGATTGGTACTCAAGTGGAGAGAACAGTATGGTAAACTCACTGAACAAGTGGAAAATGGAAATGCTAAAAAACGTTAAGAGTGGATCAGGTCGGCGAGCAACATTTCCTGAGCTGGAAGATCTGGTCTGTGAATGGGTTGTTGACAGGAGAGCAAAGGCTTTGGTTGTGACTAGGGCTCAGATTCAAGAATTTGCCCTTGCAATAGCACCACAGTTTGACATAGCCCACGAAGACTTCAAAGCATCACAACACTGGCTGGATAATTTCCTTCAGCGAAGTGAACTGTCTTTAAGAAGATCCACAGCACTGTTTAGGCTGGAAGATGCTCAAGTTATAAAGTTGTGAATTTCCCCTTGGGATTAATAAAGTATCTATCTATCTATCTATCTATCTATCTAAAGCGAGCATTTGCATTCAAGTCCTTTATTGATGGTATTGATTTCTCTAAATATAATCTTTCCAACATGATTGCTATGGATGAAACTGCAGTGTTTATGGGCCAATCAGCTCAAACAACAATTGAACAGCGGGGTGCCTCCTCAGTATACGTTCCCTCCACTGCTTACGAAAGTGCACGTGTTACCTGTATTTTGGCAATTCGTCTGGATGGCACTAAAATCACACCTCTAATAATTTCTAAGGGTAAGAAGGAAAAGATTGAACGTTTTTCAGGAATTTATGTTCTGGAAACTGAAAAAGCCTGGGCCACACAAGCCGTTATAAGAAAGTGGGTCGATTTAATGCTGCCACTTGCTATGCGAGGGAGCCAAAGAGGTCAGCTAGTTTGGGATGCAGCCAGCACTCACCGTGCTAAAGATATGAAGTCATTTCTTCATGAAAGAAGAATAGGTCAAGTAATGATTCCCGCAGGAATGACGGCCTATCTCCAGACCCTTGATATTGCAATAAACAAGCCATTCAAGGACAATCTGCGCATGGAAATTAATGACTACATTGAAAATAGAATGGAGAGAAATCAGCGCGGAAACTTTGTGAAGCCTAAACTGCAAGAGGTTGTGACTTGGGTGAAGAATTCATGGGAGAAAATCACTGATGGTTGCATTGAACATGCACTACGAGCAGGCTACCTTGATAAGAAGTACTCATTTAAGGACAGTGCCATTGCTAAACATGAGAGATTTGGTCCACTGGTTCTAAAAGAAATGGAGTCAGAAGTATTTCACCTGGAAATTCAGAGTGGGGATTGTTATGAGGATGTTCCAGAAGATGATGACTTGGTTGTCATTGAATAAATGTACTGTACAAGACCGTAGATTGTTTTACATACGGTAGAAACAATACCGTAGTAACAAGAAATTGTTTGTTTATGCTTGTTTATGTTTACAAGTCTGGTTATGCTGGTTTGTGATGACAACTACCGTTATTACTGTACCATATACAGGTAATAATTTCCTTTTTTTCAACAAATGTGTATTGTAGTCTTCTTCATGTATAAATAAGCCACCCCCTGAAAATAAGACCTGGGCATATTTTGGCATTTCAAAAAATATAAGACAGTGTCTTATCATCGGGGAAACAGGGTATATAACCTAGTGAGGCTGGTGCTAGATGGCATCATTCACAGTTAGGGTTCCGTTCCCAACACATTTTGGATTATTTTAATCTACAAAGATATGTAAAATATGCAGTTTTATGAAGAACTGCAGCATATTTTGCATAGATTAGTGAAAAGTATATGCCATGAGTAAATGAATTCCATTCTCTGCCTGAGATATCTAAAGAAAGGTCCCTTTCCCAGAGTTGCACCTATGATCACCTAAAAGGTGCCCGCCGTGACACTAATTGAAAAATTTTCAAAATATTGAATATATTTTAACTAGTGATGAGGAAACTATCTTCAAGTGTGGATTCTGATGGAAGATAAGGGAAATTAGGCAGATTTCTTTTAACAATGTTTCTGACAAATAGAAAAATAGGTGCTGTAAGGGAATGCCATATTTAGGACAATTGATCAAAGTGTAAACAAATTGTCAACATAGATATTTGAAGGTTCAGATACCTAAAACATCTATTAAATATAAAAATTACATACTACAGTGAATAACTGCATTGGAAGTTGATTAGAAATGGTTTATCCTGGACTCTACCATAGTTATACCTCTAAGCAAGGTGAGCATGATGGCCCAGGATAAAGCATGACTGTCTATTGTTTTGAACCATGGCTGGAAAAGCAGGCTGCTGCTAGCCCTAACTAGTGTCACCACCTGAAATAGTGCAGCTCCCTTGCTTGTTGGGTATAGCCGATGCAAACTGGGAACTTCAGCCAACTATTCAGACTGCAACTGGTAGGCAATATCAGAGCTCTGTGGGTACCACCAGCAAAGAAAAAAAATGGCTCACCTTCCTGAGTGTACCATTAACACGTGAAAAGGGGAAATACTAGGAATATGTTATGGCATGCTTGACGGAAAAATATGTTACCAAATTCAATCAATGCATGAAAGAAACAATGACAGAACTATTCCAGTTTTTTGGATGTATTCAATACCCTGTCTAAAAACATGACCCATTCAGCACAGTCTTTGATAAAAAAGGTTTCCCGATTGAATAGTGTTCTTGTAAGTTTAGTGGCTGGTTATGCAATTTGTTCTGAAGATAGAGTACACCTGCCCTAAGACATCAACAATGGAAAGCCAGAGCATTTAGGCTTACAGGACACATAGAATATAATGATGCTGCTGTCAAGGTGGTTGCAGTTTTGAAGATTATTGTTTCAACATCCAGACAGGACAAGGCTGGTAAAAAGCACCCATTTGTTTTCAAGGGTTGAAATTTTTTGCACCCTTTTCTCTTTTGTGATAAGTTTGTTTGATCTGCTACCGGACATTACTTTTCATTTAGCTACTAGACTAAAATTTAACTTACTTTAGGTTGACTTATTTTCCTATTTTCTCTAGAGATTTTATCAAATTTATTTCAGTAGAGATCATTAAAATAGCATTAGGCATTGTTTAATCATCTGAGAAATACAGTACATTACTTTGTAGCTGCTAACTCTGTGCAATGTGGATGACATCGTCTTTCTTGTCACTTATGGGGTCAGTTATGTTGGCCTTTTGCCACAAGAGGGACATTCGATGATGCTGAATATTTTACTAAGACATTCCAAGCTCAATACAGACCCTTGCATTCTCCTAGGTTATTCATACACTTCTCTACCTTTGCATTTACAGACTATCTAAGCCAGCTCTTGAACATTTGGTGAATTAAATGAAGCAACTTCACTTTAAGTTGCTTCGCTCCTCATGTATCAGATGTTATCCATTGTTTAGCAAAGTGTTTCTCAACCTTTACGTATATGCGACCCAAGTTTTCATAACAGTTTTAATCACGCCCCTCTAACGTTTTTTGAAAGGAGCCCACTAATACCAATTTGTTCTTTTTTAATTAATGATACATCATAGATGCATATTTTATTATACCTACTTAACTTTTATCGACATTTATCTAACTATATTATTTTTCTAGTATCAGAATGTAGTTTAA
>JANRMT010062833.1:38528868-38621492 GCA_026402145.1 Polypterus bichir lapradei
AAAAAAAAAGCTAACCTTTATAATTATCATGCATTTACACTGGCTCTTACAGACTGACTGAAATCAAATGTATGTTTTTATTCTAAAATAGTTCAATACATGCAATATTATTTGAAAAAGAAGAGCGTCAGATCGGGTTTGAATACACGCTGACGCTGTTACAGAAGGAGTCTGCTTATTCAGTGCAGCAGTTTCAAGTCACAGTACATGCAATATTATTTGAAAACGAACAGCGTCAGATCGGGCGCATATTCAAACCCGATCTGACGCTGTTTGTTTTCAAATAATATTGCATTAGTGCGATGATGTTTTTACATATATTGTCTCTTTCATTCATATTGCGGTTTGTAATCAGTGACCGCGTGTTTTTTCCCCGATCTTGCCAGTTCGCACATGTTGCTGTATGGTGGTGTTTCTTTTGTACTCCAGGACATGCAGAAGACAGAATAGTACAGAGCAGTAAGTTCAGCGCTATATACAATCAGACAGACAGACAGGCAGAGAAGGCACTAGATATATAAATAAACAGGGAAGGCATTGTATAATAGATATATAAAAAACAGCTAAGAGGATAGATATATAGAAAGGAAAGGCACTATATGATAGGCAGACAGGGAAGCTCCTATATAATAATAAAATTACTGTTATTACTATATAGATAGGCAGGGAGTTCAGGCAGGCAGAACGGCGAAGGTTAAAAATAAATACGTTTTCTCCCTAGCGGAGATTCGAACTCGGATCTTTTGAGGTACAGCAAGTCTGCTGTGCTCTAAGTGATGAAATCTTACCAGTACGCCACAGAAGCTGTTGTAGAAGTCCTAAACCTTTTATGAAAGTGTATTTGCTCTTTGGCTGTCAGGCTTCATTCATTTTATAGTTTATGTCTACATTTTGTGACATTTATTACTAAAATATGAAAAAGTTTCGGTTTTAACATTGTGTTTACACAGATTACTGTAGAAACGGAACACACATGAAATGCGTGTGTTCCAAATAACAATCTATTATTTCCACTCTAAAACTCCACTTCACTCCCAGATAATCGAGGCATGAGCTCGGAGAAGTTCGTGCACGTTCTGAGTCGGTGGGGGGATGGAATAGCTGGCTGCTTGCAGTTTGTTTTTATCGGCACATTTACAGGACAAAGGAGGCTGGCGGAGAGGTGAGAGCGGTTTTAAGAAGCGATTTAAGGTGGGACGGATCTACGAGTTTTTTCGTAGGCTCTGGTAATTCTAGTGTTAAGTTAATTTGTTTTTGTTTCAATAGATGTATTTTTCATATTTTCGAATCTTGTTTTCTTTTTTTCACATCTTTGCACCACCCTTTTTGTTACTTCGCGCCCCCCTAGGGAGGCCTGCCCCACAGTTTGAGAACCACTGGTTTAGCATATCATTGTTTAAAACTAACAATCTTGCACGCTTTTTCTAGGAAAAAACATTTTGATAAAGCTCAGTTGTGTACTGATGTTATAGCTTTTATTTCCTTTAGTAATGCATTTCAGTTCACTGAAAAAATGTACTAAGTTTCAATTCAAATTTTCTAATATTTTTGATCTTATCATTGTGACAACACATTCTTGATGATGGCAGTAAGTGGAAAGTGATCACTCTATGTATCAATGCCAGCAAATTTGCGTTAATGTCTTGTTGTGACCCATAACACAATCTAAGATAATGTTTTTTATTTGGTTGCTAGTACCACCATCAACTGAAATGTGTTTATGAATTTTCTTTTGTAGAAAGATGGTGGGCACACATCAATTAAGCATATTCTGCTGTTGAATTTACCATGTCTATACATGCCCCTTCTGCTTTTGTAATTTTACCTTTCACCTGTGACCCTTTGAAATTAAAATCATCAGTGATCAGAGGTATATCAGCCATTGCCTGAGAAGTAATTTCTACATTTATAGGCAGAACGTTCAACCATCTTGATGAAATGAAGATTGGGAGATTAAGTGATATTCAAATTATATCCACTGCCAACATACTCAACTTAAGTGAAAATATAAATACTTTCCCCCTGGTCCCATTATAAACAGTATATCGGCCTTTTACAAGCAGGTGAAGTGTCACAACCAGTTGCATTACTGTATCTATCATAAAAATATATAAATTGCATTTACCTGTCGGTAACAAAATCCAGCCAGTTTTCCACATCACGGTCAGAAGAAATGTTTTTAATCTGTGAAAACAGATAAGCACAATGAAATTTAAAGTACATATATTTTTTGGACCTGTAATTAATCAGCAACAATCTAATATAAAAAGTCCCTACTGTCTAATACAGTATAAAAAAAAATAAGTATTCAGTCTGTTGGTAACGTTATAGATTCATTGATAAATTATATAAGTTGGGCGTCTAATAGTACAAAATTCTAAAATTGGAAACGTTTTGCTGAAGTGGGGACACACTGCAGAGTTCAATGGTAGCACAGGCTATAGCAGCTGCCAATTACCATACCAGCAAAGGCGTTAAGATGACTGTTGACATATTGAGTGTGAATGAAAGCATTATGGTCAAGTAAGGCTTTAAGTGAAATGGGTAAATGCCAGTGAATGTATAAAAATTGTCCCTTGCTTCCAGGTTTGGCCAAATGGAATTCCAGGCAGTTACAATTATATTACAAAGCAATACCTGAATAATCTACAGTAAATAGTGCTGCAGATAAGAACATGAAATCACATCTGACAAGTAATATTTTAACATATAGCTAGCCATGCAATCACACTGTATTTGAAACAAGACCAATAACTGAATCTGCTGAAAGAAAAAATGACAAACTGATTCTCCTGATTGGGCACATGCAGTTTCCCTGCTTAAGAAAGTGTCAAATCTTTATTTCACCTTATACAATTTCTTAAGAGCGGAGTGGTGGCTCTGAGGCTAAGGATCTGCTCTGGTATCCCGAAGGTTGCCGGTTCGAATCCCCGTCACTGCCAAAAGAGATCCTACTCTGCTGGGCCCTTGAGCAAGGCCCTTAACCTTCAATTGCTCCAGGGGTGCTGTACAATGGCTGACCCTGCGATCTCACCCTAAGGAGCATGCGAAAACTACAAGAAATTGTATAAGGCGAAATAAATAAAGAACAAAAAAAAAAAAAAAAAAAAAAAAAAAAAAAGGTCAAATCCTGGTTTCTGCAGCACAGACATTTCTGCTCAACAACAATTATTTAACATTTCTCTCACATGCAGTTTCCCTGAGCCTCACAGCAGTAACAGGTAGCAAATTCTTCTTTGCTAGTCTTTGAATTTCTGCCTGGTTCTCATACTTAGTCTGTTGCAGCTCTTGCAAAATGGTGTAGTCTGGTTCACACAAAAATGCACAAACAATGACACAATGTGTTGTCGCTTTCACGCAACTGCATATATTTGTTGTGCAAGTAGAAACGTGCTGGTGAAAATGATAAGGAAAAAAAAAACTGACCCTATTTAAAATACCTAAGCACAAGAACCACAAAATAAATTCTCAGTTATACCTATCAGGAAGATATCTATTAGTAATGAAACAAATAAAACTGCAAATGTCCAAAAATACGGAAATGGACAGGACACCTGGACTTCTTTCAGTAAAGGATCAGTCTCACATAAATGGACCATATTTCTTTGAAAACTCTCTGTATATGCACTTAGTTAATTTTAAGACATAAATTAACACACAGCCATACACTAAGCCTTGAAGGTGACATGTTTGGAAAGTTATGTATTTATTTATTTTTAATACAGCTCTACAGCAAATGTCTGGCACAAATAACAGCATGTCATTATTGTGAAACAATCTTAAATTAAAAAATGCATAAACTATTCATTCATCGTATGGCAGAAGCAGTAATAGTTATAGTAAAAAATATTGACCTACCAGTTTAATCAACTCCTTTGCCAATTGGATAATGGACAGCTCAAACTTTGTGCCTATATTATAAATCTCTCCAGGCACTCCCTTTTCCAGAACAATGAGAAATGCTTCGGTGACATCGGCAGCATACAGAAAATTGCGTGCTTGAAGCCCTGAGCCATGAATACAGCTGAAATCAAAAGTTAGTTTGAAATTAAAAAAAAGAAGGAAAAATGTAGAAACTGAAAGGACTTTTGTGCAGTGTGAGTTAAGGCAGCAATAAACATTTTCCAGAATTAAAAAAGAAAAAAATATATATAAATGCTGTATTGCTATTTAATGAAAATTTAAGAAAAACAGATGAGGCCAGAGACCTAAACAACAAAAACGTAATTAATAAGGAAAAGTATTAACATTATATTAAAATATGGTTAACTTAGAGGTTAGTCTCACTATGCTGTATTACACACTCAAATTACAGTAGAGACTAAGAAATACTGAAGAAAGTACAGGTTGCACAATGTTACAACTGAATAACCGAACAGACGTTCATAAAATATATGACAGTAGCAAAGTAAATCATTAAATTGTATTCAATACCTTTGGAATGAATTGCATATATTTATTTCATTTGGAGGAAAATGTTTGTGAATAAAAAAAACAAACTATAAAACTTAATTGCATGCAGGTTTACCATTTTCTGCCATGCTGTAGCAATGAGATGAATCTGGGAATGACCTAAATCAACAAAAACACATTTTTAGATTCACATCACAGTAGTGATAGACATTTTAAAGATTTAGGCTAATTTAAAGAGATGAACATACTTTTTCTGGGTACTGCTGTGGACCATAAACATTACTGCTTCTGGTAATAATAACTGGAAACTGCAAAAGCAAGTACTGTATGTCAATATATCTAAGCACAAAATGATAAACAGCAATAAGTTGAATGTGAGCAACAATTTGTCATTAGAAACAATTGTGCAAGTGCTTTAAAAAAACAAAAACAACACTGTTCAAAAGTGCAGTGCTAGATCTTCAGTAAATAATTAATTAAAGGTTCCACGTGGAGGTTAGAAACAAGCAATAATTAATTTAATTAAACTGAGGTTATAATCCCAGGCAAGTTTCTCAATTAAAAACAGACAAGTCCCAATGCCTCCTCCCAAAATATGGATTCTTCTAAGCTTATCCCATTAGGGATAAGTAGCATGAGGAGAAGCTTGCTGACAGGTGCAGTCATCTACTAAATTCCGAGTTCAGGTTCTTACTGCTAGTACGTTGGCTTCCATAGGACTACCCACCAAACCCCACTCACGTCTCCCTCAGCTAGTCCATCGGCATCTACATGGGAGATGCTGTACAATGGGGCCACTCCTACTTCTTTCTGTGTTTCTCAGCTAGAGCACCCCTTTGCCAGCCCCACACTGGGCACGGCCTGCCACTTACTTCCTCAGGGCATACTCTTGACCACCTTCCTCCTTTCCCCACGACATAGGCTCCTCATCATCCTGCCTCTTTCTCCTTCCTTAACCTCTCTTCTTTCATTCTCTTTTTGATCTGATTTGATTCACCCTTTCTACCGTGCAGGCTCCTTTTATACTGCCTAATTGGGTGCAGGTGCTGTCCTCGTTCCAATTTGAGGTGCAAATGAGGCACCTGACTGGCCCACTCACATTTGCATGAGAATGCGCAATCAGTCAAGCACCCCAATCAATCACAGCGTGCAGTGTGCAAACAGCCTGCATGCTCTAGGACCCGATTACCTATTTAAAAATCTCGCTTCACTGCAGACCTTTCATCACAGAATCACCAAGCTCTGGTATTTGCTGAAACACTCTGTTTAGGACATCAAGGTGTATGCTTCAGCTTGTTTTTGACAGTGATGTCAAAATAAATTGATGCATATGACTCATATGATACACATGAAGAATAAACTGCCTAATTTTTTACTTTGTAAAGCCTATTCAGTATTCTAAAGAAGTTCTTGGCTAGAATGGAGTATTTAGCAGAGAAACGACTATTGGACAAAATGCTACATTCTATACACTACCTACAAAATTTTGGTTAATTATTTTATAGATGACCCCTTTCTCACAAAAAAATCCCTACATGCTGGTCTGCCCGTTTTTAAATCAGGGCTCAAAATATTTTTTAAATATACAATTTTAAGATGTGATGCAGACAGCCACATCATGCATATCTGAACAGAAGAAAATAAGACAGCAGCACTGCATGCTTGAATAGCACTACCTCAGAAATACCTGGCAATTATATTTTTTATTTCTAAATTAAAATTGATAAGACTTAAGAAATCTAAAGGCAGTAAACTTCCTTTAAATCACGACCTTATCAAAGAACACACATATGTTAAGATAAATACCCTAAATCTTTATGTTGGGCAAGTACAGCTGTGGGGAGTCTGCTACTAGAGCATCAATCAGTTTGTGCTTGCTTCCCAATTCCGCAGATAAAAGTTATAAATCCAGCTAATGAGAAAAATAATAAATGTTTCAGAATATGCTTTGTCAAAAAGTGGTGGATAGGTAAACTGTAAGTGTATAACATACATGCAATAAAATATGGCCATCCTTAATTCTTACTGGCAGTGATTGGAGGAATTTCTGACAAAATATACATGTCTTTCTAAAATGACAGCTATATTGCTTCTACTTTCAATTGTTTCTACAGAAACTGCTGCAAAATTGCGCTACATTTTGCATGTGCATTTTGCTACATAAGTCAAATGGACAGTCATGCAAGAGGCATTCATTTTATTTAATTTTCTTGGATGAATGGATGATGGGTATTTTTGTTGCTCACAGCCTTACACCCCAGTAAGATCATACCATAATCAGTGGAACACTGTTCTTGTGGGACCAGTAGGTTCAAAGTGAAATCAGTCTCAAACAGAAATTTACTAAGAAGCTTTCCTTTCAGAATTAACATCTTAGCCTCCAGCCTTAGGACTGCAAACCAGAAAATCAAAACGTAATTTGTACGGTTTGATCTTTCCACCAAAGTGTGTTTTTTTTACCTTCAATTACCACATAAACATACGTACTTGTATTTGTATGTTTTTGGATGTGTCGTCTTACAAGTGACTGACTATATGTGAATTTACTCAAGAGTCAAATATTTAGAAAAGCTTATACATTTCAAATAGTCAAACTGGTGTGCAAGCTCATTTTCTAATGAATTAACTTCTAAATGAGAGTACAGATCCAGAACAGTATTATAAACAACTGATTTCTCATACCTTGTACCTTTTCCAGAAAGACAATATTACACATTCTGCAGCAGCTTTTGATGCAGCATATGGGTTTGTAGGTCTCAATGGTGAGGACTCATCAAACTCCTGCAAAAAAGAAAAATATTTAATACTCTTTAAAAAAACTACTAAATATTTAAAAAGCAAGTTAAGAGTCTTATATTTAGGGCACTTTCCAAGAGATAACTCTGTTTCTAAGTGCTTTATACAGTACATTTTTAACAGCCATAGCAAAGTAAAATAAGTAGAATACATGTGTGCTTTATGATCCGAAGTTTAGCCTCAAGGCAATAAGGTTTGCATGAAGCAGTTAACAAATTTATTTTGTCATTTGTAATAATCTTTATAATCTAATATTCTCAGTCCGTTAGAAACTTATTCTGAAATAAGTACTGTACAGAAATACAATTTAAAAAACAATACATCAATATGCATCAAAACAGACTGTAAGCAAGTTATGTTTTGATTTGAAGAAAAAAAAACCTTGGAAACAAATCTTAACTTCAAAAGAAGCATTTTAAAGGTGAATAAATGCATAATGATAAAAGGTAAAGTAATTGTATTTGAATCCTATGTAACATTTGAATCCTATGTAACAGAACAAAATGGCAAGGTTACTTATTATTTCAAGCCATAAAGTTAGTGTTCAGGCTTACAACAATTTTCAAATAAAATTAGAAATAAAAGGGACAGTACTCCACAACCACTTCTAATCATTCAGGTGCTTTTTAACAGAATTAGTTTATGATGGACATTCATGCTGTTAATATAAAATTTCAGCTTTGCCACCTGGGCATGGATGCTGCCATCTATTCCTGAGTAACTTTTTGATGATGACAATCATGATCACTCAAGACAGTGCCATAATAAAGAAGCTGCTAACTATCTCATTCCCACAGTGTATCTTTCATTTGTGTTGTTCAGTGTCTTCAAGCCAAGCATTTAACAGAAAAACATTGAGTTTTGCTTGGCAGACTTGGCTGCATTACCTTGTGATCATCTAAAAATAGGTATGGCTGCAGAGAAAACTGATACTGAGAGCTCTTCTTATTTCAGTTAAGACAATGGCCACAGAAAGTATGAGGTCAACCAAAATGGATTGGAAGTTGACTAGTGATATGATGTTGAAACGTTTTAATTTGAAAAGTAATAGCAATTGCTTTGTTTTAGACAGTCTAAGGGGAAAAGGGATAAAGGAGGTAACTCTGATGCGTTACGTATGAGAGTTCAAATAATACATTAAGCAGCCAGGATGCCCAATTAATAGAAGGACTGCAACGATATACAGTGATCCCTCGCTATATCACACTTCGACTTTCGTGGCTTCACTCTATCGCAAATTTTTTCTTATACACGCTTACGTCACTACGCATGCGCTTTCTGAGAACTTTTATCTAAGCCCTACGATGGCTCCTAAATGTGCTGCTTTTTCTAAGCCTTCTGACAATAAAACTAAGCGCTGGAGGAAGAGGCTTACTATCCAGAAGAAGGTGAAACTCTTGGATATGATTAAAGATGGCAATACCCTACAAAAGCCTCCTCACGCATATGAAAAGACAGTGCCAGCAACTGCCTATCAAGATGTTCTTCAGCCGCGCACCCAAACACCCACTGCCTATTCCTAGTGCTTCTTCACTGAAGACAACAACGCACCTGCTGAAGATACTGCACCGCCTCTGAAGACTTTCCTACTGAGGTCGTGCCTTCATAGGTTAGTGTGCAATTAAATGTACAGTACAAAAATCTACTATATACAGAAAAACTATTTGCCCCCTTCCTGATTTCTTATTCTTTTGCATGTTTGTCACACAAAATGTTTCTGATCATCAAACACATGTAACCATTAGTCAAATATAACACAAGTAAACACAAAATGCAGTTTTTAAATGATGGTTTTTATTATTTAGGGAGAAAAAAAAATCCAAACCTACATGGCCCTGTGTGAAAAAGTAATTGCCCCCTTGTTAAAAAATAACCTAAATGTGGTGTATCACACCTGAGTTCAATTTCCGTAGCCACCCCCAGGCCTGATTACTGCCACACCTGTTTCAATCAAGAAATCACTTAAATATGAGCTGCCTGACACAGAGAAGTAGACCACAAGCACCTCAAAAGCTAGACATCATGCCAAAATCCAAAGAAATTCAGGAACAAATGAGAACAGAAGTAATTGAGATCTATCAGTCTGGTAAAGGTTATAAAGCCATTTCTAAAGCTTTGGGACTCCAGCGAACCACAGTGAGAGCCATTATCCACAAATGGCAAAACCATGGAACAGTGGTGAACCTTCCCAGGAGTGGTCGACCGACCACAATTACCCCAAGAGCGCAGAGACGACTCATCCGAGAGGTCACAAAAGACCCCAGGACAACGTCTAAAGAACTGCAGGCCTCACTTGCCTCAATTAAGGTCAGTGTTCACGACTCCACCATAAGAAAGAGACTGGGCAAAAACGGCCTGCATGGCAGATTTCCAAGACGCAAACCACTGTTAAGCAAAAAGAAAATTAGGGCTCGTCTCAATTTTGCTAAGAAACATCTCAATGATTGCCAAGACTTTTGGGAAAATACCTTGTGGACTGATGAGACAAAAGTTGAACTTTTTGGAAGGCAAATGTCCCGTTACATCTGGCGTAAAAGGAACACAGCATTTCAGAAAAAGAACATCATACCAACAGTAAAATATGGTGGTGGTAGTGTGATGGTCTGGGGTTGTTTTGCTGCTTCAGGACCTGGAAGGCTTGCTGTGATAGATGGAACCATGAATTCTACTGTCTACCAAAAAATCCTGAAGGAGAATGTCCGGCCATCTGTTCGTCAACTCAAGCTGAAGCGATCTTGGGTGCTGCAACAGGACAATGACCCAAAACACACCAGCAAATCCACCTCTGAATGGCTGAAGAAAAACAAAATGAAGACTTTGGAGTGGCCTAGTCAAAGTCCTGACCTGAATCCAATTGAGATGCTATGGCATGACCTTAAAAAGGCGGTTCATGCTAGAAAACCCTCAAATAAAGCTGAATTACAACAATTCTGCAAAGATGAGTGGGCCAAAATTCCTCCAGAGCGCTGTAAAAGACTCATTACAAGTTATCGCAAACGCTTGATTGCAGTTATTGCTGCTAAGGGTGGCCCAACCAGTTATTAGGTTCAGGGGGCAATTACTTTTTCACACAGGGCCATGTAGGTTTGGATTTTTTTTTCTCCCTAAATAATAAAAACCATCATTTAAAAACTGCATTTTGTGTTTACTTGTGTTATATTTGACTAATGGTTAAATGTGTTTGATGATCAGAAACATTTTGTGTGACAAACATGCAAAAGAATAAGAAATCAGGAAGGGGGCAAATAGTTTTTCACACCACTGTAAAAGCGTTCGGGATTGTCCTTCCGTACCGTGACTGCAAAGCGTAGCGGTATTCTGCTTATTACAGACTTACTACTTGCGGCTTGAGGTACGAAGCGACGCGATGTGAGCAGAGTTCTGGTGCTCTCATCGTTCCCTTGCTTTTGTGCGCGATGCGCTGGAAAAATAGACAAAATTATGTCTCTGGAAATAATTAATGTTGATGGAGTACAAATGCCTCACCGCGTAGTAAATATCAGGGGAGATGGTGCTTGCTTATTCTCATCTATAGCTTATTTAGTGCATGAAACTCCGTCTTTAGCGGTACAGATTTGGGCTGACATTGTACGACTTTGGACAGGCACTTGAGGGGATAAAAAAAAACTTAGGTTTTCGGGAGATGTTATGAATGGGCACTTTGATGTTCTCATTCCCTACACTTACATGCCTGATGTACACATGGAGCGCACAAAAATTGAGGAGTGCGCCTAGTAATATGATATTTGTAACGTCTAACATATCTTATTTTCTCTTATTTTGTCTAATATATTGGGTAATACGAGTGTAATGGTGACTAAAGGGTGTTATTTCATGTCTAGAGGGCTCTAATAATGTTAAAAAACGTATTTAGAAGGTTGTAAACAGGTTTTCTATACTCTAACTGCGAAAATATTTGATTTATAAATAAAGAATCCTACTTCGCGAAATTTCATTTATCACGGTAGAGTCTGGAACGGATTAACCGTGATAAACGAGGGTTCACTGTATGGTGAAGTAGTTTCAGACCCCCAGAGCAGTTGCTGGCAGCAGCAGTATAAGCTCCAGCAAAGGACTCTGGAAAGTGTAGTATGGTACACGGACAGGTGTGACTCAGAATGGCCTCTGGGAAAATGCGAATAGCATTAGAAGCATTCCCAGTTTAAAGGTTATAAGGGTTTCACTACCCTTAGTCTGCTGATAATATAGGAAGGCTGGAGGTAAGGTGGAAGGCTTCTTAGTGTGCTTATTTTGGAGATGTGACCCCACCAATTATAAAATTTTAGTTAGGACACCGTCATTGTAATATTAAACCAAGAATGGCATAGTCTTGACTATTTTTGTATTATTATCTTGAAGTCAACTCTATCTGTTCAACTTGTCTGGAAATTGCAAGGTCTGCAATAAATTCCCACTTTTTTGTTCATTTTTCAAAATTAATCACAAAATTAATGAATAGTGGGTACTGTACATATAATATCTTGATTTTCATGAGAATAATCAGTCTCAGCCTTCCATGATACCTAATTTTAATTTCATCGTGCTATTATACTTTTAGGGCCCATGCAGGACAGGACAAATATACAGTGACATGCAAAGTTGTGTGCACCGTTGGTTAAAATGTCTGTTACTGTGAATAGTTAATTGAGAAGAAAATGAACTTATCACCAAAAGGCATAGTGTTAAAGATGACACATTTTTTTTAACATTTTAAGCAAGATTAAATTTTTATTTCCATTATTCACAGGTACAAAATACCAAAAAAATTTAAGCAAAGGTTTGGGCACCGGACATGGTCAGTACTTATTAACACTCCCTTTAGCAAGTATCACAGCTTGTAAACACTTCTTGTTGTCAGCTAATAGTCTTTCAGTTCTTGCTTGGAGTATTTTTACCTATTCATCCTTGGAAAAGGCTTCTAATTCTGCAAGATTCTTGGGCCCTCTTGCATGCACTGCTCTTTTGAGATTTATCCATAGATTGTGTGCCTTGGAAAAACTGTCCATTTGAGCCTCTTGAGGTATTCCATTGTAAATTTTGAGGTGTGTTTCGTATCATTATCTTGCTGTAGGACCCATCCTCTTTTTAAATTCAACTTTTTAAGGATGGTGTGATGTTAGCTTCCAGAATTTGCTGGTATTTATTAAATTCATTTGTCCCTCTACTAATGACATGTTGTATGTGCCACAGGCTGCAACACAAGCCCAAAGAATGATGGATCAACCACCATTCTTAATAGATGGCGAGTTGCTCTTTTCCTGGAATTTGGCACCCTTTTTTCTACAAATATACATTTTTTGCACATTGTGGTCAAAAAGTTCTACTTGGATTCATCAGTCCACAGGAGTAGTTTGCAAAATGTATCAGGCTTGTTTAAATATTCATTTGCAAACTTCAGACACTGCATTTTGTGGCTAGGATGCAAGAAAAGTTTTTTTCCGCTACCTCTATCATGAAGGTCACATTTGTTCAGATGTTGCTGCATAGTAGAACAGTGCAACACCACTCCAGAATCTGCTAAATCTTCCTGAAAGTCTTTTGCGGTGAAATGGGGGTCTTTATTTGCCTTTCTAGCAATACAACCAGTAGTTCTTTCAGAAAGTTTTCTTGGCCTTCCAGACTTCAACATGACTTCCACTGGTCCTGTTAAATGCCATTTCTTAATAACATTACAAAATGAAATGAGTAAACAGCTACCTAAAAATACTTTGCCATCTTCTTGTAACCTTCTCTTGCTTTGTAAACATCAGTTTGTTTGTTTTTTTTCCCCAGAGTGCTAGGCAGCTGCTAAGAGGAACTTGTGGTAGCTGTCTGTTGGGACAAGGTTTGAGAAGTCAGAGAATTTATACAGCTTTGCTATTGTCATCACCTGGAGTTTTCCTAAAAATGACCGTGAAAATCCATAGCCCTAATGAACTAATTGCGGCCTGAGGCCTTGGGTAAAAATTATCTGAGACCATAAATACCTTAGGGTGCACAAACTTTTGAATGGTGTCCTTTCCTTTTTCATTGCACAATTGTACAAAACAAAAACAATGCACTAACCTTGCATGAAATGTTGAAAAGAAATGTGCCATCTTTAACTTTATGCCTTTTGGTGATCAGTTCATCTTCTGCTTATTTAACTATTCACAGTAACAGACATTTTAAGCAGGGGTGCCCAAACCTTTGCAAGCCACTGTAGACTTTTTTCAGCAGAAGTTGGTTCAAATGAATCTGAGCTTTTTTAAGGTGTGGAGTTTTTTTTATATTAAATAGAAAATATCTGAATAAAAATGACACATAAAAATGATCTGAAAAAATTGAAAAATCCATCGCAACTAAAAAAATAAAATAATGATCAAGAAAAGTGACATTTATTAAAAGAAACAAAAACAAATAAGGAAATATTTTATAGGGACATATATTTGTAAAATGTATAACATGTTAGAATACTGATAAAAAAAAAACTCACCTTATTGATGCTGTCTCCATAAACTTCATCTGTGCTAACATGGATAAACCTTTCTACCCCAGCTTCATGTGCTTCTTTTACAAGTATATAAGTTCCATACACATTGACAATGTGAAATTTTGAAGAACACCAAAATGATCGATCTATTAAAAGCAAAACAGCTGATAACTGCAGATTTAGCAATGAGACAGTATTGATGTAAAACATTTTCATATTCACAAATCTGAAAAGTGACAGAGTATCTTTCCACCCATTAAATGTAAACAAAAAGTAAGCATTTAAAGCACATGAAATAAGGCTGTAAAAAAATAAAACAATAAAAATAAAAATATCAAGAGGAATTTAACTTAATATTTACTCTGAGGAATGAAAGTACACTTTATAATTTGTTTATTAATAATACAGTCAATAACTCTGAAGATTTAAACATCAGAATTATTTTTTTATCTTTTTAAAGAATGAATGACAAGAGAAAACGAGATCTCTAATGGTATTACTGAAGTAGCTACAAGATAACTCAATAATGAAAGAAGTGAAATCAACATCTTTCTTAATTTCATAACTATGGGCAAATCAGATAAAAACAAATGGCCTTATAAGGTGGTAATAATTATTTAGAAAAAAAAAACATCATTGTGCTTGCATAAAGTTGAATTAATAAAAATGAAAATAAGCAAAAATTTGCAGTCCTTATACAACAATGTCAGGGAGGGATGAATGGGGGGGTGTAGAGTTTCCATGTACAATATTTTTAAAACATGATTATGAATGTGGGTAAATGGTTGAGTATATGTAGCAATGAGTGATATTCTAAGAATCTGAAAGCATCTATAAAGCAATATAGTTTTGGGGCATGTGTTTTACTACAAGTGGCACAGTGGACCAGTAATTAATACTAAGGCAGAGTTGCTAAGGCAGAGTCTAAGTGCAGTTCTTAACCCATTAAAATTGTTGTGGGAGAACTTGAAGTAGGAGTTTGTGAAAGAACCCAACAACATCACAAAGTTGAAGTTATTACTACTAAAATGACTGAAAGCATTGGTTCATATACATTTTTTCCAACAAAGGAATTTAATGATGAGTAATTTTGATCAATTAATAAATGAAAAGTATAACTTTTGTTTGTTTTATTGTGTTCTCATCACAGTTTAGGTCAGGTTTATGCAGGAACTGAAAAGGTTCTAAGGGGTTCAAAAACTCTAGCAATGCTTTATGAACATATGAAGAATACATAAACTGATTTATCAGAAAACTGCCGAGTATACTACTTATTATCTATGTAAACCAATTTATTAATAATGGAAATATGTTAAGGAGTCATTTATAGCTTTTTTTTTTTCTATTAACATTGTTTTTTTACCTATAGGTCAAATAGCAAAAAAGATTCCTAATGAATGATACAAGAAAATATAACAAATATAATGAGTAAGTTACACATTATTAAGATAAAAAAGACAGGCAATATCATGTGAGTTGCACTAGGGACTCTTAGAATAAAAATAAGCATACTTTTCTTTCAAGGTCATCAGTTTTTGGAAGAACACATTAAGTATTGTTAGTACTATAGTATTCAGCTACATAGAGAGCAGTATTTATTCAAATCATATGACATCTTATTATTCTAATAGGCTTACATGGGAAAAACAATCGTGTCATATGAGAGCTATATGTATTCTGTAACTATTATAGACAGCCTATATAAAGTGTAAATGTTAAAACTAGTATGCATAAATCAACCTATGGTTGGGATTTTGGTGCTGAAAGATTCCCAGGTTTGAATTTTATACAAAATCTAAAAGGGATTAATCCTTTTTTTTTGCTTAAAAGAAGCACTGAAAAAAAAACAAAACAATTGTAACAGTTAGCGAAATGGCAATAACAGGTGTGCCAAGTTATACCATTAATAAATGCATAGAGGCAGTCACAAAATTTTAAATTGCGAGTGGCACATAACATCAACATGTTTGAAACTGGCACTACAACTGTTGATATTATTCTTGGAAACAATTTTCAGAAAACATGTAGCTTAGATAATAAGTTTCATTACAAAAACAAATGAATGACAAAAATTGCTCTTACTTTCCGGAATAAAACGTGGATGCAATCTGCAAAAACCACAACAGATCTCCAAAAAATAAGGAAAACCCCACACATTTAACAAATATCACAAGAATAGATGTTAATTATTTTCTTATAATTTGGAAGAGATTTTCATCAATTAATCCAACTTCCAGAATTATATCATTTAGGTTTTCCAACAAATTTAGTGCTCATTAAATTTTTTATTCTTCTAATATGGTATATAAATAGATAATTACTATAATGTATAATTAGCATAATTGAACAGCAAATTTTACTATTTTGGACTGACATTGTTCATGTCTTGATCTAATAATGAAAATTTTAACATTTCAAAGCAGTAAAAAAAAAACAAAAAACAAACAACTATGTGAATGGCTGTCAACCTGCCTCTCCATCTTTAATACAGCTTACCCTACCACTTGGTGTCTACAGATAGGTGCTAAGGTTGCCACTATGACAGGTGCAAACAACCTTTTGTCATAGCTCTTTGACACTGTATCAATTACTGAGGCCTTGAACAAGGTCCATTTAGACTCATATGACCCCGTATGAGGTTCAGGAGGAAAGAGTGGATGGCAACCCCAACAGAGCCATCTGCTAACTGTTCACAACATACCCTCACTAGCCACATTGCTCTTCCATGCCTGTACAGCTAATTCTCCATTTATCTAAACAAACTCACCACCCAGTGGTGATCAGCTGACAGTGCAGCACCTCTCTTTACTCAAGTGTGCAAGATAGGGCCTGTGATCAGATGATAAAGGTAAAAACTCTGACCTCTGGCCCAAGGTACTGGTGCTATCCTTATGTTTGAAACACAAAAAACTTCACCGTAAACACATCAAAATCACAATCTTATGTAGAGTCAAGACCATGTTTAAATTTAATGTGCAAATAACTTTTCTCTTATGATCTCTGATACTTACCTACATGGGTCTGAGCTGCAAAATGCAAGACAATGTCAACTTTCTCCCTTTTAAATAGTAACCTCACAAAGCATGAATCACAGATGTCACCCTGTAGATGAAATGTAAGAGGATTACTGCATAGGACTTTAAACAATCCAATATAGAGGTGTACCATGCAAAACAGGAGTTTAAACATTATATTGCAATATTTCACAGGCGAGCTACTGTATTTACATGTATGGCTAACCAAAATTACTGTAAGGTAGCACTGATAACACTAGCAACACTTGTTAGTGATACAACTGTTTCAGTTAATAACATTATTGTACATGTTTAAATTCTCTTAAAATGGTATAGTTAATTCATGTTATTTTGGAAATGTTTTGACATGTTTGTTCGGACTATAATTAGTTTATAAATATTTTTAAAATGTATAATGTTTTACAGTTGTGTTTTTTATTACGGTAAAAAATGCATAACCACTTAAACAATATGAAATATAATATGGAATCTAAAGAAATCTAAAGAATAGTGAATAATCTAAAGAAATTAATAACTGTAAGGATCTAAATAATTTATTTATGCAGAGTTGTTATTTAAAATATTACTATAACCTGCTTTGTTTGTACATATCCATAAAGCAGTTTTACTACTCACTGCTCCAACTCTGGATATTTCTAAAAATGAGCTGTTTCTCTCTAGTTCAACCAACTGTCAGCCCTATTTACAACTGGTATTAGTATGGTTATATGACCACAATTAAGCAACAGTTGACCACAATTAAGCAACAGTTGACAACAATAAAAAAAAAAAATAACTGCATATTTTGATCAGATCACTTTGTACCGCTCCCCGAGCCGGCACGATTATAATATGCGCTGCCGTCCTAGATTGGCAGCAAAAAAAAGAAATTATCCCGGGTGTGAGCAACCAACAGTAATTCCTTACTACACCACCCCAAGCACAGAAACACACCAGTAAAGGCAGAGTCAAGTTAAAAAAAATGATTATAAGAAATTACACACACTTAACAAAAACACCTATATACATATTATTGCGCTGCAGCACTTCCCACCCCACACAAATCACGGCACAAAACACTCAACCACATACGCCACTAATACATAAATATGAGAAAGAAAAATTTAATGCATTCGGAGTCCTTTAAATATTCACAGTTAGGGATGACCGTCTACAGTCTGTGGTGGGGAATGATGTGCCAAACAATACCTCTTGTTCAGGGAAACGTACTGCTAAACAGTCCCTTGTGCTGGCCCGCCAAGTTCTCCCTGAAATGCTTTCACCTCATTCACCAGAAAAGGAAAAAAAAAATTGTCCAGAAATTAACCCAGGTTCACCTGACTTTTTCCATGTGGGCTCAATAGCTTTCCCTCTTGCCTTTTCCTTTTAATGACGTCTGCTTCTCCTTTGGCTCTACGCCCTCTTCTCCTTCCTCACCTTTTTCCCCCGCCACACATTTGGTTGGCTTCCTCCCTGTACAGTCTGTTTGGCCTTCTAAGCCAGGTGCTCCCCTCCCTATGTACCATTGGCTGGCCTTACAAATTCAGCCATTCCACCATTATCAGGAATGGGGAAAGGTGCAAACTGACAGTGACACACACACATATTCAAGACAACCGTTACAGAGTCCCCACCCCCAAACCCTTCTTGAGGTCACAGTAGGGTTTCATGTTGGTCACGTGGTACAGTGTATCCGGAAAGTATTCACAGCGCATCACTTTTTTCACATTTTGTTATGTTACAGCCTTATTGCAAAATGGATTAAATTCATTTTTTTCCTCAGAATTCTACACACAACACCCCATAATGACAACGTGAAAAAAGTTTACTTGAGGTTTTTGCAAATTTATTAAAAATAAAAAAACTGAAGGTGCATGTGACTCTTCAATAGCCAGTTGTGTCTCTTTTAAGTCCTACTTAAGAAAGAAAAAAAAAACAAAAAAAATCTTTAAAAAAAAAAAAATCATCAAAATTCATTTAATTTTCATTGCACATATAATCTATTATGCCCCCACTCCTCAGGCATCTGAAAAACATAATCACAGTTTACCTAGTAAAACTAGCATGAACAATGAATAAATGACTATTTAGCAAAAATGGCTAAAAAATGTATGAGGCACAAAAATGAAGAGGAATACCAGCATTTAGAGGACTGGGAACCCGAATTTTTCTTTGTATCAAGCAGTATGTGAAAATGCATATGATAATGCCATTTCATCATTTAAAAAATCAAATTTGCTGCGCCATCACAAAGCAAAACACCCAAAGTTCAGTACCGAGTTTCTGAAGGATGGACAGCTACAGGCCAAAAAGCTGGTGAGACTCAAACAGAACTGCTCAGAAAAACTTCTTCCACACTAATACTAGTGAAATGGCGACACAATTGCACATGAACTGATGAAAAAGATGAAGCCATATACTGATGGAGAACTGGTGGAGGATTGCATACTGCTTACTTGTTCAACGCTGTTTCCTCAAAACAAAAGTCCTGGAATGAGAGGCAAAAAAAAAAATTCAACCATTGGATTCTACTGTGGCTAGGAGGGAATCGAACATTTCAGAGAATAATATTGCAAATATTCTCAACAACAAAGTGACATCCGCAGAGCTTGTCAACCTTGCAATGGACGAAAACCTGGATATCAATGATACACCACAATCACTCATCTTATTTAGAGCAATCACCAGTGAGTTTAACAGTATAGAACTGCTTGACATGGTTCAACTGAAAAATGAAACAACGGGTGTGAATATCAAAAATGTGTACTGGAGATGTTGTTTAACATTGAACCAGAAAAAAAAAAAAAAAAAAAAATTGCAACATTCACAATGGATGGTGCACCGGCAATGCTTGGTAAGGAACTGGGGCCAGGGCTTGGCTGAAAGCTGCACTGAAAAATGTTGCTGAGGGCTTTTTCTTATACCACTGCATTGTGCATCAGCAAAACCTGTTTGTGAAGTTCAATGGTCTGAATGTTAATATGGGAAATGTAATTACATTGGGTCCCAAGCGCGAAACCACTTGAACTTTAAACTGCTGTGTGAACAGTTTGACATGCACTACAATTTGGTATTGCACACTGAGGTTAGATGACTATCTAAAGGATGTATGCCTGCACATTTTATGGACCTGTTTGAATCAATGAAAGCCTTTATTATTGAGACTTCCTGATTTTCTTTTTTGGAAGAGGAAGAGTGAGTACTTTCTGTTGCTTTCCTGAGTGACATTACACAACACTTGAACAAACATAATCTCAAGATGCAGGGAAGAAACAAGAAAGTTTATGAACTCTACATGGCTGTCAGAGGATTTTCTGACAAATTGGATGTACTCAAACACAGTATCTGTGGTTCTGATTACCGATTCTTTCCCACTGCGCAGAAAGTGATGCAAGCAGATGCTGCCCCATCCTGTCAATAACAGATCTGTGATGTGCTAATAGAGCTCAAGCAAAACTACAAATCAAGATTCCATGGCTTCAAGAAGCAAGGCAATGTTTTTCTACTTTTGAAAAATCCATTCCTGATTAAGACTAATGAAATTAAGCAAATAAGTGACCAGCATGGACATATGCCGCTTGCACTGGAATTTGCAGAGTTAAAGGGCTCAGATGAACTTCAGCATCAGTTACAGATGAAATATGTAGTGGACCTTTGGAAATTGGCAGGGCATCTTCCAAACATCTCAAGACTTGCAAGACGCATCATCTCAATGTTTCCATCCACATACCAGTGTGATGCAGCTTTCTCTGCAGTCTCAAAATAAAATGCCATAACCAAACATATTGACTCAGCAGAGCTCGACTACAAATCCTAAATTCAGCAGCAGGAGTGTCAGAAATCACACCGAGTAAAGCAAGTACAATGTTGCTCTTCTAATAATCCTTTCTAGTCTAAAATATTAATGCAGGCTACAGTAGAACTGAAAGACGTTTTCCTTTTCCCTTCAGGAGGGGATACAGGAGAGAGAAAGTGGAACATCAAAGTGAAACTGTGCATTCATCAGCAATGTGCTTTATGATACCTGTTGTTTTGGACTGTGAAAAAAGATCACCAATGTGCTGCCAGTTTCTTACCTGCTGTTAAGGGCTGTGATGATCAGCAATGCTCTCTGTTATGGGTTGTGAAAAACAGCAATGCACAGTCTGTTGCTGTTATGGACTTTGTGATCAACACTTGGAAAATATTTAATAATAATAATGTTGAAACACTGCCAGTAATATTGAAATTTGTGGTTGCAGTAGTAATTACAGTTATTAGATTATGCTTTTCACCCCTTAAAAACATATATTATTCTCATTCTCAAATTTATAATGGTCTCAAGGAGGAAAGAGATGTTTTTGGATTGAGGCTCTTGCAAAAATATTTTTTGTCAGTGTGGCTCCTGAGTAGGGGGCAAGGTTGAATGCAGATGATCTTGAAATATGTATCCTTATAGTTTTATTGTTTAACACTAGAATTACCAAAGCCTACAAAAAAATTGCAATCCCGGCCCACCTTAAATCCGTGTGCACCTTTCTTGTTGTAAATGTGTCAATAAGCACAAGCAGCCTGCTATACCATCCCCCCCACCACTGCAGGAAGGACAAAAAGCTCTCCCAGCTCAAGCCTTGTTTATCTGGGAGTGAGTTACCTGGAGCCAGTTTCTGTAGCCGAGGATCAGACCGCCAAGGTCTCCGCCTTCGGCCACCACCCAACTCACACTGCACCCAACCTCCTTGGCCCCTCCCATAGGTGGTGAGCCCATGGGAAGGAGGACCCACGTTACCTCTTCGGGCTGTGCCCTGCCGAGCCCCATGGGTGCAGGCCCAGCCACCAGGCGCTCGCCATCGAGCCCTACCTCCAGGCCTAGCTCCAGAGGGGGGCCCTGGTAACCCGCGTCCGGGCAAGGGAAAAAGTTGTCCAAGGTTTTTGTTCTTCATCGGAGGTTTTTTGAACCGCTCTTTGTCTCATTCCTCACCTAGGACCAGTTTGCCTTGGGTGGCCCTACCAGGGGCATAAAGGCCCGGACAACATAGCTCCTAGGATCATTGGGACACGCAAACCCCTCCACCACGATAAGGTGACGGTTCAAGGAGGGGTCAGATGAGGTGGCTCGGGCATCTGATCAGGATGCCTCCTGGACGCCTCCCTGGTGAGGTGTTCCAGGCACGTCCAACCAGGAGGAGGCCCCGGGGAAGACCCGGGGAAGACCCAGGACACGCCGGAGGGACAATGTCTCCCAGCTGGCCTGGGAACGCCTTGGGATTCTCCCGGAAGAGCTGGAAGAAGTGGCCGGGGAGAGGGAAGTCTGGGCCTTTCTGCTTAAGCTGCTACCCCCTGACCCGATCCCAGATAAGCGGAAGAGGATGGATGGATGGAGTTACCTGGAGCTGTATAGGATAAATAATATATCATTAATTGCAACACATGTATTGCATGTGTGTTCAGTGTCTACAAAAGTCTATGTAAGTGTAGGATGACAGGAAATGCAAGAAATGTTGAACACATACATAAAAGACAAACTTTTTTCAAGTTTTAGTACTAACGACAAAATTTTGACATGAAGTGTATAATGTGTGAAGACTGAAGTCCAAATATCAAATAAGCACTTTCACAAAAGGTACAAGTATAACAGAACAAGTGTGCTTTTATTCAAGACTATAACTGAGAAAAAGAAATCGGGTTAGCGTACTTCGTTGTCACAACTGCTTTGGTAGAACAGCGGTAAGAACTGCTGACTCAAGGTTTGAGCCTTGTCACATCCCAAAATAAGCATCTCAGGTTGGATCAGTGGCAGTCAACCTGGTACCCACCGCCCACTAGAGGGCGTTCCAACTTTCATGGTGGGCGGTAGCGGAGCAACCAAACAGCGCTGCGATTACATACTAATCAACAGAGGTACCCAGCATTTGTTACTCTGTTAACACATTCACCATTTCAACGTACGAGGAGCTACGATTTCTACATCCCGATCCTGACTTCCAACGGCTGTTGTTGGATCCACATATCTTTCAACATTACGGTCTGATGAAAACCTCACGGGATCGTGATAGCCAGCGCCTTGACTGACCATCCACGTCCAACGTACGCTGTGCTGTCCAGCGACCAAAACGCCTGATCCTGCCTGACCAACACCAGGAGAAGAGAAGGACGTCTCGCATACCGGATCGGAAAAGCGCGCAGCCTTCCAAAAGTCGCAACCACGCAACAGACTTCAAGCGCATAAGTTTTGTTCATGTTACGTAAGTGCAGCTAAATCGTTACGTAATCGATACTAAAGTCAGTACGTAGTTAGATTTCTGAGAGCAAGCACGTGCTTACAGCTTCAAACAAAACATTGTGAAATATCGTGAACCCATGTCTCAAAAAAAGAAATACGCACGCAGCTATTCACCAGAGTATCTGAAGATGGGTTTCATAGAATCTGTTGCAAATAAACAACATCCAATGTGTTTATTGTGCCATAAAACATTATCCAATGAGGCAATGAAGCCAAGTCGATTGCGAGAACATCTTTCTACAAAGCATCCAAATGAAAGGACAAGCCCATTGAATATTTTCAGGAAATATATAAAAAAATTCAAAATCGTTCAACTATCGTTGCATCATTTAAGAAACAACATACAATGAACGAAGATGGATTAATTGCCACTTATCGCATTTCACAATTAATTGCAAAAAGTGGTAAAAGCTATACAGTCCCTGACAAAAGTCTTGTCGCTTGTGTACAAATTGACCTGAAGTGCCGCTAAAATATATTTCTAATCAACATTTTGTTACAAGAAATGGGTCATTTTAATGCTAATTAAATTAATTAATTAATTGCTTTTGCAATAATGTTTCAGTGTAAAACGAAACTGACTAAAAGTATTCTAATATTCACAGCTTGGTAAAGCCCATTGAGTCAATTTTTGGCAAGACATAAGTGTTGTCGCCTTGTCATATGAGCTTCACCTGTGACTAATAATGGATCAATTAGGTCTCAGGTGTGTATAAAAAGAACCCCAGTACACTAGACAGTTCACATCAACTGCAACTAGACCTCTGCAAACATGCCTAAGATTCTCCCTGAGACTAAAGTGTTGATTATCAAGAGGCTGAAGACCAAATCCACTGCTGATGTGGCAAACACCTTTAATGTGTCTCAGCGTCAAGTTCAGAGGATAAAAAAAAGATTTGAAGAGACTGGAGACGTTTTTGACAAGCCCAGGTCAGGAAGACCCCACAAGACAACTGCTCGAGAGGACCGTTTGTTGGCTCGAAAATCTAAGGCCAGCCCATTTTCCACTGCAGCAGAGCTCCACGAGACCTGGCCACCTGAAGTCCCTGTGTCAACCAGAACAGTTTGTCGGATTCTGTCTCGAAGTGGCCTCCATGGTCGAATCAGTGCCCATTATCCAGCACTAAACAAAAGACAATTGAAAAACCGTGTGGCATTTGCCAAGGCCCACAGCCTGCTAAAAGGATGGACGCTGGAAAAGTGGCAGAAGGTGGATTTTTCAGATGAATCTTCTGTTGAATTACACCACAGTCACCGCAAATATTGCAGGAGACCTACTGGAACCCGCATGGAGCCGAGATTTACCCAGAAAACAGTGAAGTTTGGTGGAGGCAAAATCATGGTCTGGGGTTACATCCAGTATGGGGGTATGCGAGGGATCTGCAGGGTGGAAGGCAACATCAATAGTCTAAAATACCAAGAATTCTTAGCTACCTCTTATATTCCCAACCATAAAAAAAGGCCAAATTCTGCAGCAGGATGGTGCTCCATCGCATACTTCCATCTCCACATCAAAGTTCCTTAAAGCGAAGAAGATCAAGATGCTCCAGGATTGGCCAGCCCAGTCACCAGACATGAACATCATTGAGCATATGTGGGGTAGGATGAAAGAGGAAGCATGGAAGACGAAACCAAAGAATATTGATGAACTCTGGGAGGCATGCAAGACTGTTTTCTTTGCTATTCCTGATGACTTCATCAATAAATTGTATGAATCCTTGCCAAACCGCATGGATGCTGTCCTTCAAGCTCATGGAAGTCATACAAGATATTAAATTTGGATCTCACAGCACCACTACTTAATTTGCTGACATATTTTTGGATTTGCAGTAAAGTTGTTCATTTTCTGTATAGGCGACAAAACTTTTCTCTTGCCCAAATTTGACCTTTCTGTCTTGATTAAATGATAAATCTTTTTTCAGTGAAACTAATTTATTTCAGTGCATTAAACATCATTTGGGCGGGCTTTAGCTTTTAATATGAGCTATTTCTAACACCAGTTGATTATTTAAAAGTCAGGTTAATAGCAGGAGTTTCTACAAAATAGAGAAGCGACAAGACTTTTGTCAGGGACTGTAATATTGGAGAAACTGTAATAATACCCTATATAAAAGAATTTATCTCAACAGTAATGCATCAGGATATACCTCAAATTTTAAAAATGTTGCCCCTAAGCGATAGCACAGTAAAGCGACGAATTGATAAAATGGCAGTTAATGTTGAAAACAAACTTATAAGTATTCTCCAAAACTCTTCATTTTCCATGCAATTGGACTAATCTACCATTGCAGATAATGATGCTTTATTGATGGCATATGTACGCTATTTTGATGAAAACAATATATTACGAGAAGAAATGCTATTCGCAATAAATCTCATCACAGATGCAAAAGGATTATCTATATTTAATACTGTGAGAACATACTTTACAAAAAATAATATTCCTTTGAATAATATTGTTGCATGCGCTACTGATGGAGCACCATGAATGGTAGGTCGCTATCGTGGATTTGTTGCTTATTTGACGCAGGAAGTGCCAAATGTTTTATGTATTCATTGTGTGGTGCACAGACAACATCTTGTAGGAAGACATCTAAGTACAAGTCTCCATTCATCATTAACTATAATAATTCGAGCCGTAAACAAGATCAAATCCAATGCAAAGAATGATAAAATGTTTCGGCAGCTTTGTCAGGACAATAGTGAAGATTTTATTAAGTTACTTTTGCACACAGAAGTTCAGTGGCTGTCAAAGGGTACATCTTTGGGTAGATTTGTAGCATTATATGATAGTGTCATACAATTTTTTAAAAGTAATAATGAGACCAATCTGTGACAACAGTAAAGTTAAAAACAGTAAAGAATGATGCCTTTTACTTGGCAGATATTTTCAAGAGATTTAATGATGTCAATTTGCAGCTTCAAGGAGCTAATAAAACTCTAATAGGTTCCCAAAGTATTGTGCTATTATTTATTGACAAACTTGAACTACTTCGTCATAATCTATTGAAGAGAGAATTTCATCAGTTTCCTCAATTATCATCTATAAAAGATGATGCAACTCCAGAGGATATTGACAGATTCAGTAGCCACCTCAACGAACTTAAATTGGACATGGAAAAACGATTTGAAGATATTTTGAAATTGAAGGTATATGACTGGATGAAAAATCCTTTTACCGCAAATATTGAAGAGGCTGATACAACTTGCCAAGAAGAACTGTTAGAAATTAGATAATGATGAAGAAAGTAAACATAAATTCGACAGTGAAGGATATGAAAACCTATGGCAAAATAAAAAAAATGCCGGTCTTATATCCAAATATGTGGAAAATGGTATTCAGTTTATTGATACCTTTCCCTACCTCATATCTTGTGGAATCAGGATTTAGTGCTGTTAATCATATTATGACCAAAGAAAGAAACCGCCCGAATATTTCCGAAAGGGGAGACCTTCGTTTGTTCCTCACAAAAAATGAACCGGATATTCAATATTTAGTTTTCCAGCATCAGCCTCAGGGATCCCATTAATAATTCAATTAACTAATGTAATTTCTATGTATGCAAAGTATAAAAAAAGATAGATTTAACTATAGTAAGTTGTTTTATAAAGATTTATTCTGCCAAACTTAGCGAAAATCCGACAAAGTACTTGGTAAGTAATCTTCTATACTAATAAAGGCAAAGCCCTCACTGACTCCCTCATCACTAATTCTCCAACTTCCCGTGTAGGTAGAAGGCTGAAATTTGGCAGGCTCATTTCTTACAGCTTACTTACAAAAGTTAAGCAGGTTTCATTTCGAAATTCTACGCGTAATGGTCATAACGTCGACAACGTCCGCCATGTTGAACTTTCTTATTTATGGCCCCATCTTCACGAAATTTGGAAGGCGGCTTCCCTGCGCTAACCGAAACCAATGTACGTACTTATTTCAGTGGTATGACGCCACTGTCAGCCGCCATATTGAACTTTCCAACGGTCTTTGTTACTTATGGGCCCATCTTCAAGAAATTTGGTACGTGGGTTCCCAACGCTAACTGAATCCTACTTGTGTACATATATACGTCCATAGCCTGCAGCTCGATCACCATGTGAGGCAGTGTTGGGTCCCCCATCCCAACAACTCCCACGTTGTTGGCTGCCTGCCTATATCGGGCCGTCCGTCGCTCCGGTCTCTACATTCCCTTCCTTGCTTTGCCACGGGATTCACATCTCCCTGCTGATAACTACAGCCTTTTTATTTAATCCACGGCTTCTCCGCTGTTTTATTGTTCGTTTATTACGATTATAGTTATTGTGTAGACTTACTTTACATTGTTCAGGTACCCATTTCCTTTATCGTTCCAACCATACCACTATTAACATGTCTATCGAGGTGATCACCTTTGATCAAAGAACTGTCACTTACTGAGTGGTTTCCATGCCCGGAGATGGCACCTACCTTTTCCATTCTCTTTGTTACATATTGCACGGCCATATCAGGCTCACTCTTGATATCCGGAGGAACATTGTGTCTTATGTATTGAATGACTGGGACAGGTTCAAGGTGTGGACTGATGACGGTACAGAAGAAAATTATACTATACAGGAGCACTATAAGAGTGAAATGCTTAAGCCCTTCACCTATGGTTCTACATGTGAGTTGATGGCTGCCGCTGAATTGTTCGGTTGTCGCTTTCAAGTGTACCGAAATGGCCAAATATTTTACACCTTTGGACAACCGCCAATGCCTCTTAAACATCTTAGATTCACAGGTGACGATTTCAGTAGTGGACACTTTGATGTTTATGAATGTTTAAACTCTCAAAAGCTGGATGTGAAGTTATCGATGAAACCGGTTGTATGCTTACAACGCTTGACAGATGCCGAATGTCACTTCAACACAAGTCCTGCAAATACTGTCGTAATTGAAACAAACCATGAAACTCAAACCGATTGTGACAGCAGCAATCCAAGCTGTGAGATTTGAAACAAGATTAGTTTTCACATGGCCAACTGTACGTTGTAAGCTCAAGAGTAAGCTCAGCACACAGCTTGGTCATATTACAACTGGAGGGCCGAAATGACAATGTGGTAAACAAAGAGATCCTTAACAAATAATTATTGGTATATTTTCCCTCAGTTTAAAAAGGTTTAATTTTCTTCTTAATAAAAATTTTAAGGCAGTACTTCGCTGCTGCGAAACGCGGGTATTTTGCTAGTTATTATTATATGCTTTAACTTGCTGTAACTCTGCTTTATAAATTTTATAAAGTAAAGTTACTTCCCTACTTTATAAATCACCATTACTGTGGAACCGGTGGGCGGTTAGAAAATTTTACTACTAACAGAGATACAAAAGTGGGCGGTAGGTATAAAAAGGTTGACTACCCCTGGGTTGGATGGTTTGGAGACAAAGCCAGAGAGGCGAGATTGTATTGGTTTGAAAATGTGCAGAGAGATGCTGGGTATATTAGGAGAAAAATGCTAGGGATGGAGCTGCCAGACAAGGGGAAAAGTGGAAGAAGAGTTTTCTGGATATGGCGAAAGAGGACATGAAGGTGGTGGGTGTGACAGAGCAAGATACAGAGGACAGGAAGATATGAAAACAGATGATTCGCTGTTGCAACCCCCTATGGGAGCATATGAATTTGAATATTCTCTGTGGAGATACAAGTCAGAAAAACACATCTCATGCTCTCAAGCTTCAATATCACGACAGCTTAAAAACTGATATAAAGCAAAAAATGTGTATCACTTAAATTCTATACTTTGAAAACAACTGTCATCACGCCTTGACTAGGATTTGAATGCATGGTTTCTATAGTTGCAAATCAATTTCTTCATACGTAAATTTAATCTTTCACTGCTTTAGTTTTTTTGTGGTTTTATAAACTAGCAAAGTTACCTGAAAATGCAGATAACAGTGTAATGTACAATCTGTTGCAAGTAGCACAGTGGAAACTAATGCCACATTTTTAGTGGCTATATCTATAGCATTCGTCTTATAAAGTCATAATTCATTACCCCTTGCACCTTCTTAATTATTTTGATTCTGTTCATAGTTTATTATTTTGGATTAATGACAGTTGCTGTAGTGAAAAAGTCATACTTTTCTTATTTGCTGCAAAATAAAAGTTGTGATGTAATCTAAAGTTTAAAAAGACTTACAGACTATTAAATTCAAAGAAAACAGAGGTCATTTAAAAACTGTTTTATTCCTTCAATTTCTCTAACACACAGTAGTTTTCTGGGGTGTTTTTTTAATCTGGTATTTTAAGTTTAGTTGTCATGCGTTCATGTTTATTAATTGCATTTCTAATTCTTGTGCAGCAACAAATTGCATTCAGAGCATGAAGTTATTATAGGAAACTAAAAATAATGCTCATTTAAATTTAAAAATCTCACACAATCTAATTTACTAAACATTAAAAAAAATTCAACTGACCTTTTAACAAAATAACTTAAATAAAATAACTGCCAGCATTGTCCATTTTATTCAACTGCAGTAGGAGTTTAAAAATAATTCATAATTTGCACATGATATGAGAGTGTGGGTATATCAATGAATTGTTATAATTTTAACTTTTAGAATGTCACATTAACAAAAATAGAAATAATTGTAAATCACAATATTTGAAATTGAAGCTCCATATCAGTTATTTATTATCTAAAATTTATAGAAGGAAAAATATTAAGGGGAAAAAACACAAATTTTACAAAACGCATGCCGACTTACCTGGATGAATCTATAATTTGGTCTTTTTGCAACACAATCAAGATTTTTCAAACTTGCACAATAATCTAGCTACAAGGAAAGAGATATACAATACACATATTAAAATACTATTCAAAAACATTAGATTTCTTTAAAAACACTGGATTTGAAAAAGCATAAATTATTATTGGAAATATATATTGCACTGGTAAAATTTCTATTATTACAGGAGTTAGGGGAACACTATGCAAAAAGGAGATCAGTACTGAACAATCCTTTTAGAAGTTCATGGACATATTGCCTATGATAACAGATAAAGAGACAGACGAAAGAAAGAAGGTACTTGCATAGCATATACTGTATAAAGCCTACATCCCACATTCACTTTTAATTTTATGCAATTTCAGACCACATACATTTTTAAAAATATTTTTCTATGAAAATTGGCAAATTTCTCTGACTGCATTGTTTACCTACAACAGTTATTCATAAAAGACATTGTATATCAGTCTTTGAATATTCCCATCCTACACAATATGCGAAAATGTAAAAAGGCATTATTATGGAAACTGATAAATAATAAGTATTACTCTTTACATAAGAAACATTTTTCTTTTATAATTTGCTTTTACAACTACCTATAACCTTGGCCGAAATGAATATTCATTGTACTCTTACAAACTCTTGGGAGGAAGATTTGTAATGCTACCAAGTCTTTGCAGAGGTGGCAAATTTTTAGATTAGTCCCCAGATGACCAGGGTCAGCTTTGAAATAAGTAGGTTTACAACAGAAATTGTCAATTATCTGACAAGTAGGCCTGTTGATAAATGTGTCATTATGGGACACTTCTGTGTGTAAAAACAATTAATGTTGAATGTGAACACAATATATGTATATGCAGTTAGCTCTTTATAATAGTAATGATATGAAATAATATGCTGAAGATAATTTGAAGTAGGCTACAACAGCATACATAAGCATACTTACTGTATATTGCAGCACAACATTCTTTAGACAGACAGACAGACAGAACCTAAGGTCATCAAATGCAAAGTTACTGTAAACTATAGCAGGATGCAAATGATATTAAATATGTTTAAATACAAAGAATGTAAATATAGTTTTTCAAGTTAATATTACTTTTTAAAATGCATATATTTAACTGCTTGATTTTATAGTAAAGAACTGCAGAAAACAATAACACAGGAGATATGACTCCAAAGATTACTGACGCTCACCTGAAAATGCCACAACAGAAAATGGTGCTTTAAACTATTGGTAAAATCAGCTATAGAAGATTATTTCTCAACTCCTGACTTAACACATGTTTCTGATTTTACTGAAGAAAAGTTAAGTTGCAACTTTCTTGGTTATTATCTCTCTTATTATATAAAAAATCCTGACATGAGACAAGACTTTTTGCAACAGATTTTTTCAAGTCACGCGAGATAAGACTTTGGCCATGAGATTTTTTAAAAAGTTGCATCCTCCTCTCAACCATATTCAACCATGCACATGGTACTCTCAACTCTCATTTGTGTGAATGCTTTTGACAGACACAGTTCTTGCTCTCTCAGCTCTTATAAATTTTAATGTTTTCCTCACTTTAAGTTTCCAATTAAAGAAGACGTATTATATCCAAATCTTATTGAAGAATTTCATCTCGAAGGGAAATCAACAGAAAAAATGAGTACACGGGCAATCCTACTACCAAGAAATGATGAAGTCAAACAAATTAACGTCAAAAATGTTGATCGGTTACACTGCAATTTGGTTAAATTCGTATAAATAGACTATGCTAAAACAGTTGGTGGTGATCATGCGGAAGATACCCCGAAGAATATCTACAACCATTAATGCCGTAAGGTCTTCCATCGCACAAATTACTGTACAAAGAAGGATGTATCCAAGAAAGGTAATGTAGTACATTTTCGATGAATAACATTGGACAACAAAAGAGATCTTGATATGCCATTCGTATTAAAACATTAACAGTTTCCCGTTAGAATAGCTTTTACAAAGACAATTAACAAATCTCTGAGCCAAACATTCAAAAAAGTCATTTTATTTAATAGAGAGAAAGAAACTAAATTCAATCACGAGCAGTTATACATTGTGTTGTCACAATGAAAGTCAATATTGACAAAAATTTAATTCAAAAAATTGTTTTTACTTAAGTTTTACAGTAAAAGTGTAAGTTTAAAAAGTATTTGCGTGTTAATTTCAAAGCCAAACAGAACAAAATCATATTCCGCAACAAATAATACAACATGAAACAATTTACTTTCAAATTACTACATTTTACTATGTTTTAATATGGTTAAGAACTCGTTGTAATGTAAAATAGTTCTATTATGCATATGTAACAATATGTAACAATTCCCATGAAAATAAAAATCTGATTAAATTGTACATCCACATCCCCATACGAGATCAGCAGCAACGCAAAGAGGCTAGTGCATATTGTACATCCGCATCCCCATACGCGAGTAGCAGAAACAGGCTAGCATGTAGTGCAGGCCCGGGGGTTGGTGAGTGAAGCCAATTAAATGAACCAATACCAACAGACTTCAAAATACTACAAAACCTAACAATGGTAATATGACATGGTGAATACTGGCTGCTATATTAAATAAGTCTGTTTCCCACTGCCAAGTTGGTACCTTGGGAGAGAAGAAAAGCTATAGATTACAGTCAAAACTAAAAATTCGGCAAGGCAAAAGACAGCATAGATGAACAGATGTATCAAATCAAACTGGCCTGGAGAATGACTTGGGGAAAGAATTCATCAAGGCACCATTAATAAATTTGACAAAAATGACCAGAAGGAATAGCATAAACATGACTGGAATGTCCTGTGCCTGGTAGGACTGTCATTAAGCAAAACCTCACACAACAGTATGTATTAATGGTAGATTTACATTTATTACAGGTAAAATTCCATTACAACAAACTGCCAGGGACCTAAAAAATATTTAGTTGTAATGAGATTCTGTATTTGCCGCTATAGTGCTTTCTTTAACTTGCATCCAAGCGTTTGCAGTCATTTCAATAGCTTCTTTCATGTTAATTTTCATCTCCTGCTGTCTTCAAGTTATGCCGAGTATTTTTCTTAGCATTTCCTTGCAATACTACACTTTCAGGGTGTGAATGATGCCCAAACGCAATGGCTGAGGCACTGCGGTGCAATTGGGTGGGAGGAATTCCATGTGAACATTATCTAAATGTGGAAGCATGCTGTGTGCAGCACAGTTATCAATCAGAAGCCAAATCATCCTTTTCTTTCTTCTTCATATTGTGAGGTTTCTGAACTCTTTTAGGATCCCCCATCCAACAGAAATATCATGCTGAAGTGCACTCCGACATCTGTGGAAGATTGTTTGTCCATTGCTGGGGCAGGGCAACAGCAGGCTCACAGTGCTGCAGTGAAGCGCCATAGAAGCGAATCCTAAAAGATCGGGGTTGCGCCATAAGTCCCTGTCTTGCACCCCAAAAACATGAGACTTAGTCTCAGTACTTTAGCAAAACCAGCTTTATTCAGCTTGAAACAGGAACAGCAGGGTTATTTATTGTAGCGTGTTCTGCCACTCCCCTATAAACAGACAGCAGTCAGACAGGGTTGTGGCTAGGTTAGTGGCCAAGAAATCCTGTGCCCTGCATTTACACATTTACAATATTTCTTGCATCACCCATCGAGATCATTTCTGTTTGCTTCGGTGAAGAGCCGCAGCAGAGCTGTGAGCCTGCTGTTGCTTCCAGCATTGGATAAACAGTTTTCCACAGACAGGGATGCTCTCCAGTGTATTGTCCAGTTAGGGGAGGTCCCAAGAGAGTTTAGAAACCGCACATTTTCTTCAATGAGTGCCGCATTAAAAGGAATGTTTCTTGATCAACTATCACTTAACCACATAAAGGCTTTTTCAACATCTTCAAATGCAGCAGTTCACATACGTTTGCAACCCGAGATGTTTCTTCTTTTTTTGCTAGGTCTTGCAAGAAAGTTGACAGTGTTGATGGCGAAATTCTGAATTCACTGGCAACGTCTTTTTTCTTTTTGCCGGAATCGTGAGCTGCAAAAAGCTTAAGTTTTCTTTTTTCTAATATGAACGGTTATCGTTTTTTCATATCTGCCGTTTCTATAGGAGGGTGACATTAAGTTAAATTCCAATGGATGTTTTTCAAATGTTGACGAGCAATAAGCAAAAGGTATCACTGAAAACCACCGAAAACAAAAACAGCAAAAAAAAAAAAAAAAACAGTACGAGGAAAGTTCGAACAAAGATTTTTTTTTTTTTTAAACTGTGTTTCTGTTTGGGGATTGTTGTGCACAACTGAGCTGCGACCACAAAACTAACTGCTCTGTGAATGATTCATTCAAGCAGTTCAAGGTCTCCTGGGCACTTTGTTGTAATGAAAGTATCTGTTGACTATATTTCGTAGTAACGAGATTTCTATAGACTCATGTCATATGGGGAAAACTGTCAGGACCATAAAATACTTTGTTGTAATGAAAATTTAGTTGTAATGGAATTTTACCTTTAAGTTAGCAACATACAAATGAGTCAATATCGGCTATAGGCTATTTTGAAATGAGTCTATTTCAATTAGGGGCTGTTTTGAAGCAAGAATTATGAGAATAGGTTACAAAAATTGACCAAAATAAGTGAAGGGTGCTCTAGACCTTATAAGTAAGCTTCCACTGAAGAAATTAAAGCAAAAACTAGTTAACCTTATTTTAACTACACAGGAACTAACAATAAAAATCATTAGCAGTTAGGAAAATAATAGATAAATTGGAGCAGCTGAATCTCTCAGTTGTTGGAGTACAAAAGTGAGATGGCATGGTGCTGAAAAACTATAAATTGGGAAATAAAAGCTTTTTTGGTCATGCTCTTCATAGGAAATACAAATTAAGAAGTGCTTGATTCAGCAATGCAAAGTGAATCCTGGTTTACCTATCCATAAAGAATGCTTGTGGCCAAATTCAGCCATTATTTTACCCGGCCTGGAGTTGCTGTGATGTAATCATTTATAAACAGAATTAAGAACAATACGAAATGGTCTCTCCATAAAACACAAGAGAAAGTCATGAAGCTAACCCAAAGTAATAATTTTTAAGTGTCTAGGGGATATTAATGCCTTATCAGGAATGGCTACAAATGCTGACATGGCCCAGATGACAAAAAATGTTGTAATGACAACACAGAAAGTCCACAGACATGTTGCGAGGTTGCAAGGATCCAGAATTATGCCTCATGGTTACCCAACTAATTACAAACTCATGAATACCAGGTAAACTGATAATTGCCCTTGCCGAGTGATTTGAAGCCTTAAGTGGGACTCTAACCACTGTGTAATCGATGGTAGGCTCTCAACTAGACCCAGGACATTGTCTAGCAATACGTCTTTCAGAAGTAATTTTAATCTCTGAAGGTTCGATTACCCTACAGGAATGGATGTCTAATTAATTAGCAGCAGCATTGGCTAAAACATACTGGGTAAGACAGGACAATACAGAATGTATGCAATGTTATACATCAGGTAGTTGAATTATCAAACTGTCAGAGAACATGGCTGCATGTGTGAAATGATGGAATAGAAACAGAAGGCTGGGCTTTAGTAAATCCAAGTGTGGTATAGAACTAAAGTTTTGTGGTAAATCTGTGTGAACTGAGAAGCAGAGACAGACTGATAAGAAGGTAAGGAGAGGCAGGCCAAGTTAAACTTAAAGAATGGTTATATCAAAACAAGCATAATCAAAACCAGATACAGAATATGAACAATTTAGTACAATTTTATAATTTTTAAATACTTTCTATGTCATTTGTGCTGAACAAATGAAAAGTGCTAACAGAAAGCATACTTTTCATCTTTTCCTTTTATTGTCCAGCATGGGCCAATTTGGAATGAAATTTAGGTCAATTTTAAGGTTTGAGGGGTTTTTAATCTAATTGTCTATAGCACACAACAATGTGCTTACAATGAATGCCTTTAATATTGCATTTAAAAAATCTCCCATACTGGGCTTTGTTATTTTCTACCAGCCATATTGATCTCTGAATCCATCTCAGGTACATAAAATTTATAGACAGAATTTTGCCACCTGCAAGCCTGAAAAGATATCAAAAACTAAAGACAGATTTTACTGTGTTCTGTGTTCTTGATCATGAAAATCATGGGGGCTTAGGAAGAACAGAGCTCTTAGACTTAAATCAGTGTGCAGACCCCACCTGGCTCTACTGAGGGAAACAAATAAAAACAACTATGTAATGTCAAGGGTAGCGAGTGAGTAACACTTAAATAGCCCATGCATAAGAACAGTAAACCCTTAATCAGCAGAGTAGGAGCAGGTAATAGGAGTATGGACAGCCACAAAATGACAGAAGCAGCATCTCAGATTAGGAACAATATATATATTTTATAAACCTGCTTATCCAGAGCAGGATTGCAGGAAACCAGGAGCCTATCCCAGAATGTTTGGATGCAGGCAATATGTATGATATGGCTGATGTTAAGAACAAAAAGAATATGATATTCCAACTCAGGAATTTTACAAACTTTGTATCACTTCGTTGTTAAATGAAATTTGTAAAGCAAAAGTGGCTGGTCAGCAACAATATGCTGATCTTGTATAGTGACCGTCAGTCTCTCAATCAGTGCCATTTTATTTTCAAAAAGGATTTCTCCTACGTGAAGTGGCAGGTGAATTATTGTCAACAAAACGCATGCACCTGAGAAATAATCTGAATCATTACTCACTCATGATTTTTCTATCCATACAGTAAAGGTTTTGTTGACCAGCGCAATTCTACTTCAGGCATTTGAATTACATATTGCTATACAAGGAGCACATTTTTAAAACAACAATTAAGATATTATCGTTGACGATACATATAGTGCATCTGGAAAGTATTCACAGCGCATCACTTTTTCCACATTTTGTTATGTTACATCCTTATTCCAAAATGGATTAAATTCATTTTTTTCCTCAGAATTCTACACACAACACCCCATAATGACAACGTGAAAAAAGTTTCCTTGAGATTTTTGCAAATTTATTAAAAATAAAAAAATTGAGAAAGCACATGTACATAAGTATTCACAGCCTTTGCCATGAAGCTCAATATTGAGCTCAGGTACATCCTGTTTCCCCTGATCATCCTTGAGATGTTTCTGCAGCTTAATTGGAGTCCAGCTGTGGTAAATTCAGTTGATTGGACCCGATTTGAAAAGGCACACACCTGTCTATATAAGGTTCCACAGTTGACAGTTTATGTCAGAGCACAAACCAAGCATGAAGTCAAAGGAATTGTCTGTAGACCTCCGACACAGGATAGTCTCGAGGCACAAATCTGGGGAAGGTTACAGAAAAAATTTCTGCTGCTTTGAAGGTCCCAATGAGCACAGTGGCCTCCATCATCCGTAAGTGGAAGAAGTTCGAAACCACCAGCACTCTTCCTAGAGCTGACCGGCCATCTAAACTGAGCGATCGGGGGAGAAGGGCCTTAAGTCAGGGAGGTGACCAAGAACCCGATGGTCACTCTGTCAGATCTCCAGAGGTCCTCTGTGGAGAGAGGAGAACCTTCCAGAAGGACAACCATCTCTGCAGCAATCCACCAATCAGGCCTGTATGGTAGAGTGACGAGACGGAAGCCACTCCTTAGTAAAAGGCACATGGCAGCCCGCCTGGAGTTTGCCAAAAGGCACCTGAAGGACTCTCAGACCATGAGAAACAAAATTCTCTGGTCTGATGAGACAAAGATTGAACTCTTTGGTGTGGATGCCAGGCGTCAAATTTGGAGGAAACCAGGCACCGCTCATCACCAGGCCAATATCATCCCTACAGTGAAGCATAGTGGTGGCAGCATCATGCTGTCGGGATGTTTTTAGCGGCAGGAACTGGGAGACTAGTCAGGATAAAGGTAGAGATGACTGCAGCAATGTACAGAGACATCCTGGATGAAAACCTGCTCCAGAGCGCTCTTGACCTCAGACTGGAGCGACGGTTCATCTTTCAGCAGGACAACGACTCTAAGCACACAGCCAAGATATCAAAGGAGTGGCTTCAGGACAACTCTGTGAATGTCCTTGAGTGGCTCGGCCAGAGCCCAGACTTGAATCCGATTGAACATCTCTGGAGAGATCTTAAAATGGCTGTGCACCGACGCTTTCCATCCAACCTGATGGAGCTTGAGAGGTGCTGCAAAGAGGAATGGGCGAAACTGGCCAAGGATAAGTGTGCCAAGCTTGTGGCATCATATTCAAAAAGATTTGAGGCTGTAACTGCTGCCAAAGGTGCATCGACAAAATATTGAGCAAAGGCTGTGAATACTTATGTAGATGTAATTTCTCAGTTTTTTTATATTTAATAAATTTGCAAAAACTTCAAGTAAACTTTTTTCACGTTGTCATTATGGGGTGTTGTGTGTGGAATTCTGAGGAAAAAAAATGAATTTAATCCATTTTGGAATAAGGCTGTAACATAACAAAATGTGTAAAAAGTGATGTGCTGTGAATGTTTTCTGGATGCACTGTATAGCACACTCTTACTAACAAGCCATAAAATAAAAAAAGTCTGATACTGGCAAGGATTGGTTTCTAATTAAGCAATTGGGTAGGAATGAAAATCTGAAGCCATTGCAGGATCAACACTGCCCACCCCTAGGCGAGCGAAGTGCAGATCACACTGCATGGCAGCAGCAGCAAGCCAGCAGCTGATTGAGCAAAGAGGAGTTAAAAAATGTATTTGTTTCCCACTGTATCACTGTTTAAGAGGTGTTTTGGAGGAGCGGCTGTGTCTCCTTGGGATGCATTCAGCCCCCCCCCCTCCCCCTTCACAGCGGTGTGTAGCGCTGGCAGGTAGGAAAGGGGTTGGCAAGCAAAGCGAGCAGGGGGCAAGGCCCCAAAGTTTAACATAAAAATATTCATCTAGATTCTGAATTTTTTCATTACAGGACAGTGGTCTCTCAGAAACTATCCCAGGAACAAAGAGGGCAAGAGAAGCACTTAAAATGCAATTGATGCCAGTGTCCATAATTACCCCCAGGAAAACAACACACCCATCTCTGACTCATTCCAGGCCAATTTAGAATCACCAATTAACATAATGAACATGTTTTGCAGAAGTAAGAGGAAACTGATGTGGATTTAGGGAGAACATTTAGACTCTACTCAAATATGTGACTGCAAAATAAATTTTGTTGTTAATGACCAATTGAGGCAAGCAACCAAAATTAAATAGTGCCATTAAAGTTTCATTACAGATTGCTTGTGTTAAAATACATATCACTGCAAATAAATACACACATTTAAAATTAAGAAGTCACTATAAGAAAATGAATTACCTTGTCCAAAATTATGATAAGGCAATCAGAATACTTTTCTATGAGGGAAATAACCACATGTGATGCACTGAGAATTAAAGGGAGAAAAAAATACAGGTAAATTAAAAGATAAAGGTTATACACATATACACCCATTCAAAGTATGATGCATATAGATCAACATCTCTGATTTAAGAGAATTTGTTAATGACTGTTACTTAACTGCAGAATATTTTTTCACCAGGTTATCAATAAACAACTCACAATGTAACTGATAATTAATAAGAATAATTCTTTGCATTTATATTTGCATTTTCTCACTACTCAAAGTGCTCATCAATTGCAGGTTAAGGGCCGTGCTCAAGGGCTCAACAGAGCAGAGTCCCTTTCGGCATTTACGGGATTCGAACCAGCAACCTTCCAATTGCCGGTGCAGATCCCTAGCCTCAGAGCCACCACAAAACAGTACTTTAACTCAGGAAACACAAGTTAATTCATTTCTGGAATAATCAATCAATTAAAAGCAAACTGGAGAAAAAATATTAATGGCCATCTTTGGAATGCTTTGCACAAAATTACTAAGTAATGTATTTCTTTAGATAGAATCTTATTTCAAAAATATTTTAAATAATTTTTTTTAATAAGCTGTCTTTTGAAAACCCATATGCAACTCTATAACCTCTATTTATTTATTTTATATATATATATATATATATATATACTGTATATATATTTATTTTATACACACACACACACATATACATATATAAATATATATATATAGTATATAATCCAACTTCTTAATGTCTGTCCACTGTTAATGAAAGAACTACTTAACGGATTTAGACCGGGTTTTTTTCTATAATTTGCTTGATCATTCTGGTTGATTTTGCAACTTCTCTCATCGCACTAAGTATCATAGGGCACTGATTTATTTGCACAAATCTGTGAGACAGGCTGTGGGCCGAGGGGAGGGGAATAGAGCCCTCCTCACTCACGCACCAGTATCTGTTCGAGTTGGTCTACCTCTCGCTGCGTTTTGGAGTGTACTTTGCCTCCACTTAGTTAGTGTTACCTGTTTGCTCAACAGACATCATCATCTACAGATTGTTAAGGAGTAATGTTTGATATTTTTGAGAGACAGATAAGAGCTAAGTGTGTTTTACAGGTTAGCTGCTGACTGCAGAGATATCACGGCCATGTGCTTTTCTCCCCATGCGAGGGACGCTCTCCCATCAGAGCTGAACACGATCAGATACAGTACTAATGTCTGACGTTGGAGTGTACTGTACCTATCTTCCACTTGGCCAGCATTACATTTTACAAATTAATGTGCTTTTAGGGATTTTTCTGTTCTGGCGCACAGTGATGAATGGCTTACGAACCATTTTATTTTCCTACAGCCATTCTTTTAGAACTATGTTCTAAACTGTCCCCAGCCTAAGATAGACACACTTCCCAAAATTGGGGTATATCCATTCATATTTTTATATTTGTGGAGCACACCACAGAAGTCAAACGGAGGTGAAGATGTCTGAAGGTGTCAGATGCAAGTCTGATCTACCACCGAGGACAGCCTACAGCATTACAGTTGGTTGAACTTTGCCATGTAATGAGGAACAGCATAATAATCTTCTACCCTCTGACCTTGTTAATATGGAGCCAGATGATCCACTATAATTCACCCTAAATGAATTGTTTCACCCAATTCCACTGTGGTTCACTTGCCTGCCACATCTGTATGCTCTGGCATAATGCCACATTATAAGGCCTCTCCAATTACAGATGCTATTCACAAATCGAAATCAGAGAACATTGATTCGGGGGGGGGGGGGGGGGCCGGCGGGGGAGTGGCGATCTGCCGGTGACAGGTGCTCTGCTTTTTCGTCTCTACCTTATTATTTTTTTGTTTCAGACAAGGTGTGGCTGGTTGAGCTCACTGCATACATGCCTGCAGTAACGCCATGACATTTTAACATATTTGAGCTTGTCTGTGACTAGTGTGGATCACCAAAAGTTGCCAAAGGGTTTTTCACAGTGAATATGCTGTGTTCACAGGTGATCTTGTTTGCTGAATATTTTCCTTGAAAGTTGCAGTGTCTGGCTTATGCAAACATTTTTTCCCCAAGATGCTTTGTGAGGCAAATGTGACGTCACAAAGCAGTAAAAGGTGTGTGCAGAACTTTCTCTCATGCCTACTGTAATATCGTTGCCAACTTGCCAATCATTATGTTGCATGCACACATGGAGAAAAATGCTGTTTCGGTTACTGAGATATGCTGAAACCACTTCCTCCCACCCCATCCACGGAAAAGTACTGTTCAATATTTTTCCCCATCTCTTAAAGTACTTATTTTTTAAACTCATGGTCATTTTAATCCACTGGGCTCCATGACTGCCACATGTGTCTGAGTGAACTAGAAAAGGTAAAAAAGTGCCCAGAAACCACAAAGGATTGAGAAACATTGCCAAATTTACATTCCTAATGCATTAAAAAATTAAAGAAAACAATGCAGCATTACTAGTACTGCCAATAGATAAATAACACAGATCACTGTGCACTGGCAACACAGCACCATGTGGCTAATTATGCTTGCAAAGTAGCCATGTGTTCAGCAACATCTTAAAACAAATCCATAAGGAGCCCTCCCCTTTCTTCATTAGAAAATACAGAATACATATGAAATAATAAAAACAAAAGATTTAGTATTACTCACAGGGCATTTTTTTGCCCTTGATGGAAGAAGAAGGTGGGAAGCATCTGCTGATACACAGGAAACAAAAAACGATGTTCCCGCTGTACCTGAAGCTAAGGATGCAAACAATGGAAATAACCAGTCCTACACCATGGCACGGCCAATGTTTGCCCCAAGTTTGTGAGCACAATGATCTATATTTTATTTACTTACTGCTAGTTTACAGGCTAATTATCACATTTTGTTTGTAGTATTTGTCACGCTGTGTCTTTTGTTATTTAAGGCACAGTGGAGCAGAAGTTAGCATTGCTACCACAAACAGCTCCGATCACATACGAGGTGTGGCAGAAAAGTAATGAGACTGATTTTTTATTTACCAAAGTTTTTATTTTTTTTCAAACATCAATGTTATCCCCTTCAAAGTAGTTCCCTTGGGCAGCTACACACCGATGGAGACGTTGTTCCCACTGTTGGTAGCAGCGCTGGAAGTCTTCAACCTGTATGGTCTTCAGCATGTCCGTTACACTCTTTTGGATGTTTTCTAAAGTCCTGAAATGACGTCCTTTGAGGACATTTTTCAGTTTAGGAAAAAGAAAAAAGTCACACGGACTGAGGTCAGGTGAATAAGGGGGCTGGGGAACCACAGGAATGCGTTTTTTCGATTGTCCTTCTGCTCAATTGTGAGGTTTTTCAGCACCATTTTGGCACAGACCTTTCGCATGTGCAAATGTTCAGTCAAAATTTGATGAACGGTAAATCTGTTCAAATTTAATTGTTCACTCAACATTCTTAATGTTAAGCGACAGTCTGATCTCACAAGAGTGTTCACACGTTCGATGTTTTCATTGGTTTTCGAAGTTGAAGGCCTCCCTGAAAAACTTGAGCTCGGGATAAAGAATGTTCCCCATAGGCCTGTTTTAACTTTTCAAACGTCACACTTGCCGATTCTCCAAGCTTAACACAAAATTTAATGGCACAACGTTGCTCCAAATTCCGCTGTTCCATTTTGCGTGACGCACAACCAAAAACACAACTTCGCTAATAGCAGTCACAAAAATCACGTAGTTAACAGAAGGAGCTGAAACTCGAACTGAGCTATGGGAGGGTAATGATACACGTGCTCTATCAAGGACAACAGCGCAGCGTTGCCAGATCGCTTGCAGTGTTGCCAGTCTCATTACTTTTCTGCCACACCTCGTATCTGGGCACAAAAATCAGTCCAGAATTGTTGGCAGACTTACCCCTAGTCCTCAGGGACACTTAAAAGACAAATGCGCTATTATAATAAATTTAAAACTAGTTTAGTTCCTCTTTCCCCATTGACTTCCAAGATTTTGCCGAACACAAGGCAAGGCGAATTCAGTGGGATTCGTTCATCATTTATTGCGACACCCACATTTAGGCTTCCAAATAAATGTCCTTTGCATACCTATACTTCAGAGAAATCTCTCGGTCTTTAAAGTTTTTTTTTTTTTGCTCCTCTTTTCTTGTCACCATGGTCTCATCTTAAGAGGTAAACCTGTTTATTACAAACAGTATGTATGATGTTGATGAGCATGCACCACATATGGTTGTTTCAGGGTGGCAACTAGGTAGGGTTCAAGGCACATTCAATATACACACACATTTACAAGAAGACTGTGATTTGTAAATAATTGCACAGAAATGTGCACATGGAAGATTTTATAATTCAGATTTTTTATTTGACATAGACATACTTTCATGCTTGAATCGACACAAAGCTTTATAAATGAGACGCCTAAATCGTGGAGGTACCAACTCTCCTTCTAAATACCTCACAATGAGCTGCACAAAGCAGAACATTAGGAAAAACCATTGCAGTACATGATGAATACAGTCAAAGATGATGGATAGATGGATATTTGCCTCAAGGGAGGAGAATTGGCTTCTAACATAATCTCAACAAATAAATAAAACACAAGACAAAATTTTAACTTGGCCAAAGATAAAAAGAGCAGTCATAGTGAAGTATTATAAAAGATTAGTTTTTTTTTGTTTTTTTTTTTTAAAAAAGCATACATCGCGGAGACGAGAGCCTGCCACAAAACTCATCCCTCTTCTGGATTTCCGAAATACTCTTTCCGAATGTTTTCATACGTGTTGTACCATGTTAGCCATTATGGATGCAACGAGAACTCAAGCAAAATGACACCTTTTGATGGCTAACTACAAAATATTGCAATATGTAAGCTTTCGAGGCAGCTCAGGCCCGTTCTTCAGGCAGGACATTCTTTTCAGTTAGCCAATAAAAGACGTCATTTTGCTTCTCATCGAATGTTCTCATAAAATATCAACAGAAATAACATTAGAATAGTTAAACGAGATTCAAATTTAAGTTACTGTACAAATGAAAAAGCACCTTTTATGAAGTTTTCTTACGTAAGACCCTATAGTTTCCTTTAGTTGCTTATTTTTCGTAACTCTAAACAATGCTTGAAAAAGAAAGCAACTACTCACATTATAAGAATCGCCTGTAAGTCTACTTTCTCACTACTGATTTCTTCTTTCAGATTGACGCCTTAAAACGATTTCGTTTTCTAAATGTAAAGAAGAATTACACTCAACAGACAATCTGCTATCAGAGTCGGCAAAAATCTTTTGAACATATTACCTGCATTTGAAACCGTGGCTACCGAAGACGCCAAGACATACACATCTAACTCTCAAGAACTGACTTTCATCGTAACATTAATGGGGGGAAAAAACCTGAAAAACACGAGCCTTCACAGTAACAGCCACGTACATAAAGCCAGCTCCACCGGTGACAAGAATCCTCTTCCTAAACTTTTCAGTATCATCCGACTTATCCGAGAAAGAAATGTCTTCGCCTCCAGACATTTTTCAAATGGCTCAGCTGGTAGCATACTCATTTGCGGCATGCCATAAAAACGGTCGCGAAAGTGATGTACCGCTATTGATATAATCGCCTTTTCTATTAAAACGTTAGCTGTTTTCAACAATTTAATCTCGTATATATATGAAACTACGATTATTACATGTATCTGTAGCTATTTAAAAATATTATGTTCTCACTATTCATTAGACGCCGCAATACCCTACACTTCACCAGACGTCTTCCACGGTTTACGGCACTGTTGACACGTATTACAGCAGTCGGCCGCGTTGGCTTTTGAAGTTGACAACCGAACAACAGCTGGTAGAAGTTCCGCCCTCGACTGACAATAATTGGCTACTTTAGACGTCAGGTAGAACAATCTGCTTCATTATTGGGTATTTAACCCTTCTGTCAACTTACGATCGTAGAATTTGCTTGTCCAGTGGATTTCATCCTCCATTCATTGCAGTTAATGCAAAACGTTGTTTTTGTTAGTGTAAAATGTTTATTCGATATCTGCTTCTTTTAGCAAATGTTCTTGTTATGTCACCCGTATGCGCCAAAACAGTAACTGGAGTATTCAAGAGCGAAACTTCAAGACAGAACAGTGGCCAGTACATTTCAAAATTTGTGTACCATGGTAGGTTAAAAGGCATTCTTTGGAGATTAATTCATAAACATTCAAATTTACCGTTATTGTTTGGTTTACTGTTTCTTCTTCGTTTTTCTTGTCCTAAACGTCTTATGTAATGCAACATCAGCTATGTGCGATAAAGAACTGTTTTATTCACAAGTGTCCAACAGCGAGTGACACACATTGCTTTGAAGAACCAGTGGGGATCGAGGTACTTTGGATATATGTACATGCATTTCAGGAACAGGGTCTGAAATAGCAGCTCTTTCCTTCGACTCTTTCTCTTCTGCACAGTAATCTGTATTCTTTGTAACTGTTCTGAAAGCCGTTAGAAGGTTCATTATGGTTAGTGCAGAAATTGAACAAAATATGCAATAATGAAACAAGATGTGAAAGTCAATTTAGTATTTTCTTTCTTATTGCATTTCAGCTTATAATATGTATTACTGCATCTCATCTTAAAAGAAATTTCTTGAATACACTAACAGTTTAGTGATTTGTTGTAATCAGTATTGAAGGTAAAGCATCCTCAACATTATGTGTGTTTTACAGTTTGGGACTATTTCAGTTGCTGTATGCTTTATGCAATTTCTTAAGTGATAAGCATTATCAAGTGTTTAATACAATGCATCACAAGATAACATGATGTCAGAAAAAGAAAAAAAAACCTTGGGAAAGTTGATCATTCCGTAGAACAGTGAGCCCAACTGCAAGGCCAGAGTAACCTTAGATAAAGCCCTGATGTCACTCCAGTTGAGAGTTTGTGACAGTATTTGAAAATTGTGATACACAAGCATCACCTGACTAACTTCAACAGCCTGCGAAAATCTGCCTGGAAGCATGGGGAAAAAAATCACTCCCAAGTAATGTGCAGAGGTGGTACATTCTTAAGCCAGAGGACTTCAAATTGTCATTAATGCAAATGATGTATGTATAAAATATTATCATGTGGTATCAAAAACTTTTACAAAAAGAATATTTTCATTTTTTTAAATGTTTTATAAAATAGAATTTAGTTGCATTAAAGAACCAATTTTAGGTGTCTTTGCAATAAAAATCATACAGGGAACAAAATATCATTGTTGGATTATTTAGTAAAACTGGAGAATTCATCAGGGTCTGCATATTTTTGTGAGACAGTCTAGCTGGCATTAGCAGAGCTAATGTAATTGATAGGATTTTATAGAAAAAATAAACAACTGCTGCATACATGGGAAATTACAATTTTCCTGCTTTGGAGAAGTATGCTAAATTTTTGGGAAGCTTGACTGGTTTTTCCAGCTGTTCTGTGCACAGTGCATCGATGTGTAACATTTCTGTCTTATTTAAGAAGTCATTGGCAACAGCTTCATGTGTTAATTATATACCAATGTATGAAATCTCTTACAGTATACCTTAAAACAGTATGTTGGTTATTATAACTAACAATAGTTCCAACTGTACTCTGAACCACATTATGTATTTCTTAAGCTTAACATCTTACTAGCCTTTTTCTCTGTGTTCATAATGAGAATGGCATGACTTAAGAATTAGTTGCCCTTTCTTACATATGATCAACTGAGAAAATTCTGTTCAAAATGACTGGATCATCTTGGCTATTCAGTTTTAGACATCCAAGTAATTACTTGGAAATTTATTTGTCTCCACAAATATACTCCAAGTGTTTCACAAATACATCTGAAAATATGTTGGTCTCTATAAAAATGTTGTGGAACTTGTGTAGAAATGAACTTGTTAAACCTAGTTAGTATCAATGGATAAAGTAGCCAGTTTGGGATGTATTAGTGGAGCGTAATAATCTGAGTTCTTGATTAAATTAATCATGGCCAGAAAATGCAGTATGTTATTATTAATAAAATGTATTCAATTTGTGAGTAAATATCATACACAGGTAAAAAAAATAAGAATTTTCTCGAAAATGGATGCAGAAACCGCAATGGTTTGATGTGTTCCTTGATAAAATGTAAAAAGATTGAGGCAGTTTTCGATAGTACTAGTTTATATATAAATTTATAGGGTCATGTGTACAGAGTACAGTGAAATTCTTAAGTACATATGCAAATTAAAGTGCAATATGTCACTATTTCCAGCACCATTAATAGTACATAATAACTGTTACCTTACAACTTCTGTCTTCCTTATTTTAAATAATTACCTAGCCTCAAAACATCTGTGTTCCTTACCTGAAAAATTACAGTACACATTTGTCAACAGATTATACAACAAATGTACTAGCGCATTCCATTATTTCAGCTCCTCAATAATGGCAATAGTGGACCAGTTTAAAATAGGAACCTAAGATGCATAGTTACATTTGTGGATTACCTAAAGCAAGGTTTAATTCATCCATCCATTTTCCTAACCTCCTAATCTAGGGCATAATCTAAGGGCAGCTGTAACCTTTCCCAGCAAGCATAGGGCAAAAGACTAGGATAACACCTGGACAGGGCACCAATCCATCACAGGGTGAATGCCAGTTCACCTATCCTGCATGTCTTTGGACAGTGGGGGGGGGGGGGGAATTGGAGCACTCAGGGGAAACTCATTTGCACACAGGGAGAACATGCAAACTCCACACAGGGAGTACCCAGGACGTGAATCCCAGTTTCTTTATTGCAAGGCATCTGTGCTACAACCTTGCCCCTTGCAAGGTTTAATGCACAATTAAAATCTCCTGCTGCTGAGTTTTCTGAAAGTTAAGTATTAACATTTTAGCAAAAATACATGCGTTTTGAACATTTTGACCAAACAAATGGAAAATGAACATGAGGGTTATGCAGTATGAGTTATGTTAGAATTTTTTATTCTGTTTTGCATGGATGTTTTTCATATTGTTTGCCATTGTCCATCATTGCCTGGTCACTATTGGTACCTGTTCTATTAGAATCTTTGTTACGTACTTTGTCTTTGAAAACATGAGATTAAAAAACTATATGGGTTAAGTAACATGTAAAAAAGATAACATTTTTAGGTGGAGTATTCCTTTCTAATTTTAATTGACAATGGAAGTGATTGTGTTGAAACATTACAGTAAATAAAGTATGTTTCTCCTGCAGTTGCCTAAGTAACACTGTAGTAACATGCAATCTTTTTTATGCACAGGAAAAGATGCCTTGTTATGCTGCAGACTTGAAGATTCCCCAGTAGCAACTGAAAAGGAGTCAAAGCTAATTCTTTACCGAGAACAAGGATGGTTAAATTTGCTGAACGCTTTTGAAAATCTCAGTTGCTTGGAACAACTTGAAAAAGCGGATTTAAAAAGTAAGATTTTGAAATATAAAGTTTAATATGTTTTAAAAATGGCACCATAAAATTGCTGTTCATCCTAAAATGTTATATCTGTTTTGTGGACCAAACTGCAGTATGTACCTTTAGACCTTTTACAGATTTTAGTACATTTTCAGCGAAGTTAAAATTTATAATTGAGATGACAGAATGAGACAGACCTTTAAAGTATCAATTTTATTTCAGTGTATTTCTTCGTATATATCCTATAATGTTTTAGAATTAAACTACTTAAGTGATTATAATTTTTTTTCAAACTTGGTTGAAAGTAATTTCTTATTTATAAGATGTTTCCTATTGCATTTATTCTGCATAGATAAAAAAATGACAAGTCTGCAATGTTGGATTTAACGTTTCCTTTTCACTTTGGCACAGTGGCTTAGTATTTATTGTTCTGTCACAGTTCAATATATGGGTTCAGTCTGTATGAGTTTTGCTAGGTATTTCTTCCCTACATTCTATGATGTGGACATAGATTGATAGGTGGCTTGAAAAGTGACTCAGTATGAATAAGTGTGTTTGCATAATTGAGTGTGCCCCACAATGAATCTGTTTCTGTTTGCAAAATGTTCTTGCATTGAACATTGTATGGATAAATTCTAGTTCTCCATGATTCTCAGTTGAAATAAACTAGTTTGACAAATGAGTCAGTGTTCCCTTTTTTCTCCTAATTGTATAGTCATTAAACCAAAGTTCAGACTAGATAACTGTTTATGAGATAAATTCAAGAAATCTGTATACTTAAACAAAGAAGAAATTAACCAGAACAATAGTTTGTAAACTAGATACAGTTGGCCCTACACATCTGCAGGTTCTGTATCTGCGGATTCAGCCAACCATGGATCAAATTTATTTTGTAAAAAAAAAAAAAAAAAATCAGAAACTTCCAAAAAGCAAAACTTGAGTTTACCATACACTGAGCACTACACTAAATCCACAAGAATGAAGTGTTGTGTAGCCTCCCCCCATTTCAGAGATACTCAGTCTCTCTCTAGCAGCTATTATTTGAGCATTGTTTGCCTTGTATCTTCATTTGTTCACTACTTGTGTTGTGTGTATCCTTTGCTTCTGTAAAAAATGGCTCCTATAAAACAGTTAAGTGTCTGAAACAATCCCGCACAGGCTAAGAGGGAGTGTGCTATCTCTCAATAACAAAATAAAAGTTTTAGATCTTTAGAAAAGTACCATGTGACTTGCATGAAGTAGGCCATAGGGTTGGTAAGAATGAATCAAGCATTCTCCCAGTAAAACAGAAAGAAGCTGATTGTGCGGAAGAGTTAGTGCTGCCCCTACAACAGCAAAAATGGTCTCTCTGAGAGAATTAAGAATTACACTACCGATCAAAGGTTCTAGAATACCTCTGTTTTTTCAGTTTTTATGGAAATTCACACAGTTTAATGTTTCATGAAATCAAGGCACAGAACAAGTAAACAATGGAAAATAAAAAAATAAGTCAAGGAATCATTAAGTGTACAAAATTGTATTAAAATTTTTGATTCATCAAAGTAGCCACCTTTTGCTGATTGAACAGCCAAACTGTGGCAACACTTTTGATTCAGAATGCCAGTGCATATCACCAACTCTTCCTTCAGCAAAAGAACCCCAGTCCATCACACTTCCTCCGCCATGTTTGACAGTTGGCGTCACTCACTGATGAACCATCCTTTCACCAACTCGCGTGATGAACCGAAGATGTAAAATTTTGTTTCATTAGTCCATAAGACTTTCTTCCAGTCTGCAGTAGTCCACATTCGGTATTTCAAGGCCCTATTTTGTCCGTTAAGGAATGGCTTTCTTACTGCCACTTGCCCTATCAAACCTGCAGCTCAAAGTTTTCTCTTCACAGTAGAAACTGCGACTTGGTTTTTTGACCACTGTTAAGCTGTACCTAAAGCTGTTGTGCTGTTAGGCACCTATCACACAAACTGGTGGCCCTCAGAAACTTGACCTGTGACTGGGTTGTGCCTTTGGGTCTGCCAGATCTCTTCCTATCAGAGTTTTTTCCAGTTTCCAATTGGTTTTGGATTGTGCAGGACTCCATACTCACTGAAACTTTGATTTATTTTTTTTTGCACTTTCTCAAAATGAATGGGCTTCACTTCTAAGGGTAATAATGCCATATCTCATTTCATTTGTTAATTGTCATTTTCTTGCCATTATTACTGGAATTTACAACTTTCAGCAGTATAATATTGTCCAAGTAGCTCTTCAAATTGTGTAGTAGCACAGTCTGTTCCAATTCTACTTTAAGACAAGCAGAAGGTTTTCAAGTAATCAACAGGCTAGGGATCTGCACTGGCAATCGGAAGGTTGCCGGTTCGAATCCCGTAAATGCCAAAAAGGAACTCTGCTCTGTTGGGCCCTTGAGCAAGGCCCTTAACCTGCAATTGCTGAGCGCTTTGAATAGTGAGAAAAGCGCTATATAAATGCAAAGAATTATTATTATTAACAGAAGTCTGGACACCTGTGTAAATTGTTTGCAACCTGTTAGTTGTTCCCTAAAAAATGCCCATTTGTATATTCTGAAATAATTTTTTTTTTTACATTTTTGCTAACCAAAACTTTAAACCCTCTTTAAAAAATCTTGGCAGTTTACTTGTTACCATTTCACGATTTTAGGTCATTTATTACATTTCAACTGATTACATTTGAAGGAAAACTGGAAAAACTGGGGTGTTTGGATTGGTAGTGTAAATAAATGATTAATAATCTCACAGGCTGTTGTTGATACAAAATGTAAATGACTTCCCACCAAATGCTTAATGCTACTGTGTATCAGCTTTTAGACTTGCCTGAAATGGGAAGAGAGAGCACAACATTGACCCGATTGTTTTACATTGACTTTGGTTTCTTGTCTTTTTCCAATGATGTGCAGGTTAGTTTTATTATTGTTTGAACAAGTATGTTGTATGATAGACTGATGATGTGACCAGGGTTGTTTTTGCTTTATACTCAATGCTACCATGATAGGCTAAAGCTCCTTATTATTTATTTAAAAAAGCGGGATTAAAAAGTGAGAGAATGCATGAATGACCTGATACTTGTGGGGAACACTCTACAGTTCTTTGGATGATGATACTTACACCTCTGAAAAAAATGGTCATTAAATGGAGCCACTGTAAATTCAAGGAAATAAATAACTTATATTTCATTAAAACATTATATACTGTATATTCCGTTCTGATATTTTCCCAAATTAAGCATTTCTGGTAAACTGCTAACATTAACAATACATACAGATTTTATGCATAAATTATTTAAATATGCCAAATTTTTGCATCCTTAAATGTAGCTGAATGTGAGAGAAGTAGTATACTGTTTATTTCTTTTCTTAAACTTGCATATTCCCTCTTTTATTTTTCCATTATATTTTTATTGAATACTTTCACTTTTGGGGTTTACATGTAATCATTGTTTTCATAAGTAATTGTGTTTTGGCAGAAATTTTGCTCTATTATGGCATTTGGCATTTTTCACTTTGTTGCTTTTTCTGTAATTAAAGCTCTTTTAAGGTTCACTGTTAGGGTTCTTTGTATAAGCCCATCCTCATGGTATATTTATTACATTTATTTACTTTTACTTTTTCATTTTAAAATGAGCTATTGAGTAGTAGATCAGTATAATTCAAGTGTGGGCAATTTTGAGCTGCTAATTGCTCCAGTGTAGAGTATGCATGCAGTGTTGTCTTCCTTTGTTTCTGCAACAATAATTCAGACTCTTGTCAAGAGTTCTTTTTTTTCCTAACCAGGCTGGAAATTGTATTGTTTGTAAGAATGTAAGAGAAAATGAAAGGGCAGCATCACATAAAAAGAGAACCTTTCAGTCTTTGATGTGCAAGAAATTAAAAATCCATTTTAATAACATTTCAAAGAAGTGTTATTGATCAAGGTGATGCTTAATTTGCAAAATTATGTACTTATTGTCATACTGAAAAGAAAATCTAGTTCTTTGCCAAATAGCTGTTTTTTATGATAGTTTCCATTTTACAGTTTTACATATACTGGAAAAAGAGTAGCGAGGTGATGATATATATCTAAAACAAAATGTAATTGAAAGCAAAGAAATGCTTATCAATACTTTTGGTTTTCTTAATAACAAAAATCTGTGTTTTGCAGTACATGCTTTTTTTTTTTAGTTATGTCTATTTTACATGATGTGATTAGATAAATAATAATTATCAGTTTTCTTATTACTTGCTTGGCTTCAAAATCTATTTTTGAAATAAACTCCTTCTTGTCTTTGATATAGCTGTTCTTTATAAAGAATTAACCAAAACAATGTTATAGTTATATTTATACCATAAATGGAATGAAAACATGTGACAAATTAAAAATGTGTTTTTATGAAATTAATAAAAAAATTACTTTGTAAAATGTGTAAATATAGGTTTTATCTAACTTTTACCCCTTTATGTAACTAAATATGAAAGTTGACGTCTTTTGCTTTTCATGTAAAGACATTAATCTAGAAACAAGTATACAAAATAATATTTGGCCATGATATTTTAGATTTTTCAATTATAACATCTTTTTCTTCTTTTGGCTGCTCCCGTTAGGGGTTGCCACAGTGGATCATCTTCTTCCATATCTTTCTGTCCTCTGCATCTTGTTCTGTCACACCCATCATCTGCTTCAGAGACTGTGTCAATGTGAGACCTGAAAATTAATGAAACAAAAATGAGTGAAAATTAATATGAAAAGCAAATTATACTAGAAAAGTTGTTCTATCCATTGTTCATATTATAATCACATGTAAAAAAAAATACACGCATACTTATTGAATCATGAATCATGGTGGAAACTTCATTATTATTTTTCTGCTTACGTGAACAATTATTCACTGTTTTTTATTTAGAATTATCTCCATATGAATGTTTTACAAGATGATGTGTTGTTTATTGCTTTTAATTTATTGTTTATTTTTTACCATGGAAGTTACATTGTCACAGGAAGAGCTGAATCAGACAATACCCCAAATGCCGCATCCACAAACATGGCACATTTTATATGTCGACATGCATACCTGCCAAGAAAATGAAATTAATGCTGATTCAGATGGCATTAAATATGAGATTAGAATGCTGAATCCAGATTCAGCAGGAAATCCAATGGACCATTTCAGTGCTGAGGAATCTGGTAAATGTGTTTTTTGTTTTTATACATTACACAGAAGTGTAGTTAAATAAGTGAAACTAATTCTAAATTTGACATTCCTAAAATGTATTTTCTTTTACAGTATTAGTTTTAGGTGTTTGTTGTATTTAGTTATCCTATAAATAAAGTATTTTTTCCAGTTTATCTATTCAATAACTGTTACCTTTTTTCTTTAGTTAACGTTAATTTATGTGGTGTGTGTGTGTATTTCATTTGAGATCTTAATAGAAAGCATTTATTTACTTTTTATAAAACAGATGGCTTTAAGTAAAATATTAAAGGTTGTAAGGGATGTTACCAATTGATGTGTTCAGCCTTTATTTGATATTCTCTATAAATAATTGATAACAAGAGTGTTATTGCCTTATATTTAAATATATACATGATCAATGACAGTAGGGAGTTGTACTTTTGCTTTTCTCCCTGTATTCATGACAGCTTTCATTTGTACCATATCCAAGAGATATGCAGATGGGGTTAATTAGATAAAGTATTAAGTGTAAGTCTGTGTATGAGTGAGCGTGCACTAAATTGTTTTCTGTCTTACACCCAGTGCCACAAGTATAAACATACATTTTCTACAGTGCTGAAACGATGCATAAATGAGTAAAAACATGTGTACTGTATATATATTATACAGTTTTTGGTTTTGGAGCATGCATTGATACAGTGTGACACCACATGACAGACCACCTGAGGATTCCAAATTAGGACCCAAGTGCATTTACAGTGTGTGTATGTATGTGTGTATATACATAGTTATAGAGTACATGTCAAATAATATAAAGAATACACAACACATGTTCTACCCTAATTCGGGTTCGTCAGGTGTATGCCTCAGTTGCTGATGTCCAAGGTTCGACCCCCTGCAAGGGAAAGCAAAGGTACATACACCTGACAGTATACATATTTTTATTCATTTATACAGAACATATATATTCTTTTAATTTTGTTTTGGGCCATAGATGACCAAAACATAACCTTCCTGCATTAGAAACAAAAAAAAATAAGTTGAAATGTAAAATAAGAATAATGCATAAACAGTGGTGACTTTTTCTCATTTTTTACAGGTTTACATGACTTCTACTTTCTGCTAATATTAGCTTACTTTGTTGCTGCCTGTATATATGCTCAGCCACTATGGCAGACTATCAAAAAAGGTGGTCCGATGCATACAGTTTTGAAAGTCTTGTCTTCGGTACTGTTCTTACAGGCAACGGCTGCCCTCTTGAACTACATTCACATGTCAAGGTAAAGTGTGATCTATGGCATATGCACTGAGTTGTTCAAAGACTCATCTTCAGATGGAAAGGCTAGTCCAAATGGTCCCATTAACACCTTTTTTTTTTTTTGCAAATGAGTTGTAATGAGGTCTTATTTTAATGGTCCAGATTAATGAGGAATACTGGTCTATTCATGACATTTTATTTAATTTCAATATGTGAGGGTCTCTTTATCTTGGCACACTTGTACTCTGTAAATGTAGTAAAACTGCAACTGTAATTTTAAAAATTACATAAATTATATTTGGTTAGATCATAATTTTACAATGAATAGTCCAAATTTATTTAAAGGCAATTGGGTCTTGCAGTAGTCTAGTTAATACCATATGAAATGTATATACTGACCTACTGGTCTACTTCTTTGAAGGCCCTTAGAGGATTTTTTTTTTTCACCCATATCAAACAAATGTTAGCTCAAGAGTGTAACATTTCTCAGGAGGGAATATGCATTTCTGGTATCATTGCATCAACTATCAATGCCATAAGATAATGTGGTATGTCTGGTAAATATGTGAGGCCTGAGGAAGAAATGTTACATGATTTGATACAGTAGTACCATATATTCTAATTAGATACTAAGTTTGGTAGAATAAAGTTAACAATAGTTGAAGAAAAAAAGTAATAAAAAAAGTAATGGCTGTGCTTGCACATAAAAGATCAGTCTGCCACCTGCTTTTATGTAAAATGGTGTTAATCATTATTGACCTCTTTGAATTAGCAATCCATTATACACCATAAGCTCCAAAATATAAATAAAGCAAAGAAATAGGCCTAAACAAAAAGCTAAAGCAAATTTTAAAAATATGACAAAAAGACTGTCAGAATATGCTCAAATATTAAAAAATATTTACTTTCCTAAGCTTATGAGCGAAGATGGGTGTGATACTTGCAGCTGAAATATATGTAAAATCATTGGAAAAAAAACTGCAGAATTAAGTAGGAAATAGAGAAGATGCTTTGGTTCTGACTGGGCTACTCTATTTGTGGCTATTATTGTAGATCTGTGTAGAATGTGCATTGCAAAGCCAAACATTTCAAATACTAACACATTTAGCATAATGGTCAGATAGGGGAAGGCTGAAACTTTAATTTTCTGAAATGTTTGCTGTTTTTTTTTTATATATAAACATTCGTAAAGTTGTTATTTTTTTAACTTGGCATGTGAACAAAACTGACAAATGTGATCATTTGGAAAATGTGGTTTTACAGTAATCTCTGTGTACCACTTTTGTAATTAAATAATCCAGAAAGTAATTTTTACAGCACATTTAGCATCTGACATTGCTACAGCAGCATTTGCTCTGCATGGCAAGGTTTGATTCACATGTATCCGCTACTGTCACATTTTAAAAGATTACAAAAAAGACTTTTCCAGTTGTAGAATATTTAAATAAGAAGCAAGGATGTAATTAAAGTCATAACATTTTTAAGATGAGTGAAGTTTCTGTATGAGAACTTTGCAGTCCTTTTCAAATGTGGTATTACAAAGTGATATTTTTTGAAAACAGTATTACTAAACTGTCAAACATTCTGGCTTTTGCATATGCAGAATTTCTAAGAGAATATTGTACTTTTTTGCAATGTGACCCATGTTGCTTAGAGCAAAAAAATTCTTTAGTGCCTTTTATTTAGACATTTTGGAATATTGCAAAAAATTAGCAATAGATATAGCTATTTAGATTTATTTTTTTGTCTGTTCCGTATTAAGTCCAGGATAAAAAAAAAAAAAAAAAATTTCTTTTGCATACAGGTACTCAAAGGATGGAATAGGAGTTCCCTTGCTAGGAAGTCTTGCAGAATGTAAGTTACATTGGCTTCAGAGCTCTTTTGATTTTGAATAATTTCTGTGAAACAAGATAAATTATCAAAATAATTTAATTGTAAATTCAACTTTCTCAGACGCACTGTAGTATGTTTATTCCATTGAATATACAGTAAATACAACAATATATTTCATGGTGTTTGAAATGTTTATATTTTTGTTGAACTTTGAAACTTTTACTTCTATGAAAATGGAAGTTTGATGATGGGGTAAAAAATCTGTAATGTCCAAAAAACATCAAGAAAAGTTGATTTTTAGCATGGTGTCTGTGTCTATGAAAACCTATGTACAATAATAACTTCTGAAAAAGCTAACCTACTGCGGTGGGTTGGCGCCCTGCCCGGGGTTTTTTTCCTGCCTTGCACCCCTTGTTGGCTGGGATTGGCTCCAGCAGACCCCCGTGACCCTGTAGTTAGTATATAGCTGGTTGGACAATGGATGGATGGATGGAAAAACTAACCTTGTTTCTTTTCAAACAAGATGCATTGTGTTTGTCTTCTTTTAGGCTCCAAATTTATTGTTTTTGGTCCAGTTTAGGCCAGTACTTAGATCAAACTGTTTATGAAGGAGATAGAAATATGTCCAGCGATAACTGCTGAAGAAATTTTGAGTTGCAAAATTTTAGCACGAGTAGCTTTTGAGAAACCTAATTTATTCAAATATACTTGTACGCAGATATGGAAGCACATACTTACACACTCAAATAATTTATAAGAGAAGGTAAGCTGACAGCTTGTTTGCCCTACCAGAGTACATGCTGGATGCTGAAGAGAAAGAAATGAAAACACATAACTCACACATACAGACACACACAATGAATCTGTAAAGGTCAGCCTGCACAACGTCATTAAGCTACCTCTGTTTGTGCAGCTTGTTTTATTTATTTAACCCAATGTGTTTAGATTCAAATTAAATATTATTTATGTTTTTCATTTCATTCAGTTTCCTCTTCATCTTAGCCTACTTTTGCATACATAATATATATAAATTAGTGTACTTTATAGTACAGTACAATCCAGTATATTGTATAGTAAAGTCTTCTGTTGACAGATTTTCTGCAGTATCACTATAGTGAAATGTATATGTTTAGTTGTGGGAACTGTGTTTTTATGATTGAATGTTTCTCCTTTCCTTCAACAAATAAAGCAAAATCCATGTGCCCAAACAACTCTAGTTTTGCCTCATCAAAGTTAAGGACCGACTTCCAAAACTCATCCCCATGTTTCAAATGGTCCCGGGCAAATTCAGTGTAGGTTTGATATGCCACAGTTTGAGCAAAGAAGAGTCCTCACAACTGTCTTCTTCAGACTTCAAGTCCAGTTTTGGTGTGTACAATAGCAATTATCCTCAATGAGGTCAGGAGGTTCTTGTTGACTTCTCAGATTATTTTCTTCAATGTCTTTTTTACCTTGCATTTGCAGCAGGGGATGTCACAAGAATCTTGATACCAAAATTCCAAAAACATAATGGTGCAAGCTTTTTTACAGTAATGGTCCCAAAGTGAAATTCAATACTACACTAATAAGTCACTGCAAGTAGATATATTTCTTTGGAAGGCACAATAATATATGACAAAAATGTGGCTATGAACGACGTATTTGATCAAATTTGTTCTGCATTGTCCTGATAAAGGAATAGAGGCCTTGCATTCATTTTGATTGTTAGTCTACAGATATGTCTCAGCATCCCTCCATTTTCTAAGCACATCAGTGTCCCATAAAGGACTACGGGATGTGGAAGGAAACTTCATAGCACCAGTGCTCACAGTGGCTGTACCAGGTTAAAATAGATGCTACCTTCAAAATAAACAGATATTTGATTTGTCTACACTGGCGATGAAATAAGCTGCTTCATTTATTAGTTTGCCCAGTAGACAGCAGTGTAACCATAAGTGTCACTAACAGAGAAGATAGCCAGAGCTCTTCCTCAGAGACTCTAACCTTTTAAGGTCAACTGAACTCTCAATTGTTCAGACATACCAGGAAATGTTAGATGGAGGGAGGGCTGCCCTGTCTCCGGAACTGATGTTGAAGCTTAACTGAAAGTGGTACAAAAGTGGGGTTCAATGCCAATTCACAGCCAGAAATTTGTGTGTGCGGAAAAGGATCAATTGATAAAAAATAGATGCCAGGATTGAAAGAGAGATCAAGAGTTCTTGTTTAATACTGTGGTAACCAGACAGACAGAGGATCAAGATCAATATAGTTAGGCCAGTTAGAGTTTTATATATCTTGTTTATGTGCTCTCTGTGGTCAGGTTTCTTTTGCTATTTGTTTTGGTTTGTGAAGTTACCATTTTGTTACTATTGTACCATTTATGCCTACATTGTAAATTTTATTTTTTGTTTTAAATGTATTGAAAGACTTTGGTACATGTTATTGATTAAAAGCATAATCGTTTCATGTTTTCTCACTCATAATTTCATTCCTCTGTTGAGGCTATACATGTCATATTTATAAGAGTGACATAATAGTTTATGGTCACTGGTGTTTGACATTAATCGGCTCATATTCTGTTATATACTGTAGGGTTTTCTCAGTATTCACACAATAGTGATCCTTTGTTTCTTTTCTCAGTATGTGACATGATCTCGCAGATTCAGATGCTGTATATGTTGCTAAGTCTCTGTATGGGCTGGTCACTGGGAAGAACTCGCAAATCCCAAAGCAAACCTCTACAGTGGGATTCAACTCCAGCATCAACTGGTATTGCTGTAGCAGCTGTTATCACTCAGGTAAAACTAATACATAACTTCAGAAATAAATGTGATCCCATGTATTTTCTTTAATTCAGCTATTTTTTGATTTTGTATATTTTTTTTGTTTACTTTCCCTTATTATAACAAAAAATATTGTGAAAAAACTGCCTTACCTATGAACAAAATTGTTTATTTAATTAATAAGCAGTATTCCTATCCAGCCTTCTGTTTTTAGACTAAGATCACATTATTGCAGGAAATCAATAATCCAGCCATCCTTTATTTTTTTCCTACATCTCTTTTCCTGATTTGGGGTTGTAAGAATCAAGAAACGTCTATAGTGTAAGCAGTGTACAGTACACAGAACAGAAACCAGCCCTAGATAGAATGCAAGTTCTTTAGTGGATACACATATACTGTACATGTGTACTTCCTCAATTAATGGATTATCAAATGAAGTCTTTGCTATTTTGTAAAAACCAAGATGAAATTTAAAATTAAAATTCTTCAAAATTAAAAATAGACAGGATCCCCACAAAGGTGTCTTGTGACATACGTCACAAAGTGAATCTTTTTTACTCATACCTTTGCCTGTCTACATTTGCAGGGTATTCTACTTCTTTGGGAACAGTTTGAAGACACTGACCACCACAGCTATCATGCACATCAGAGTATGGCTGGATTGTTCCTAATTGGTTTAAGGGTTTGCCTTGCTATGTTATTAGCTTCTAGTCTTTACCAAATCATCACTGTGGAGAGAAGTGCACTTAAAAGAGATTTCTACTTGAGCTTTGCCAAGGTATGCATAACTTTAAATTACGACTAATAATTTCTCTTTTTTTTTTTAAATATCATCTAATAATCCCTGTGGTACTTTCAAACCACTTCGCAGAATAATTATTTTTGTAATTTTTAAATACACTTTATAATTTTCAGGATATAGTATTATTTGATGTTATATAACACAAAAGACACCTACTTGACATACTTTCCTGATTCAGTTACCAAAGTATTACTGTTTAAATTTGTTTTCTCTTTGTGACTATTTATCAACCAATTATCAGACCCTATTTTTTCTACATCTGACTGTTAGCTGTTTGTTAATTCTTGCACAGAACAGATATTTCCTGAATTGAATTTTGTAGGCTCACAGTTAATAAACCTATGTGTCAGGTATACAACTTACTGTACAAATCCGTATACACAAATGATTAAAAAATGTTAACACAAAATTCATTATTCAGATTCCATTATAAATAACACTACTAAAGTGAAAAGTATAAGAGGATTTTTTTATGTGAAAATGAATGTATGATACAATGTACAGTGGGCATAATGAGTAGCCTTCATTTACAGTAGGATATGCATTGTGCATAAAAATATAATATACAATGTAACTGTATGCTGCAGATAAACCTGACACAGCCAAAGAAAAAGGTGACTAAGCAAATGTGCAGTGCAAGGATTGTTCACAGAGACACTGAACAGAGGGTAATTTTGGGAGTATTTTATTAACAGAATAGAAAAAGAAAAAAAAAATTCTTATGAATTGTAAAAAATAAATGAGCCGTTGTATATCACATCAAAAATAATAGGATGTGTTGATAATAAAAACAGGACACAAATACTCTTCAGTTCCTTTTCATGTTTTCAAAATTTAAAATACCCTTGTCACAAAGGATATTGAAAGTAAATTTTAGATGGCTTTGTGAATGTACTGTGGGATTCACACAACCATGGTGGTTAAAATGTCAATGTAAAGGAGTTCACCACAGTACTAAAAGCATTGTGGGTTGTCCGTGAAGTTTCATAAATGTTTTGAGTGTCCATCATATGTGTTACTATATGACAATTTTCAACAACATATGTTAGATTGAGTATGTTACAAATTTCTGTTTAAGAGGCAGTTAATGTGTATGATGCTAATAAGAAGGTTAGGTTATAACTCGTACTTGTGCTTTTATAAAAAAAAAACAATAATCCAAGGAGATAAACTATGAATTTAATTTAAAGTTTTGCAGGCTGAAAAAGTATGTTTTATCAGTGAAATAATGTTTCTGGTTATTGTTTTAAGTAGTATGCACATGTGCACAAGAAATCACCTTGAATAATGCTTTTTTTTTTTGTTATAACAAAGCAATTTTACACACATTGCTCTATGATTAAAAGCAATTCACTTATAACTAATATCAATAAACATATATAACTGTGATATATAAATATGTCAACGCAACATTTCAAAGAAAGAGTTAAGATGCATTAGCCACAATCAACACTTGAAAGTCCATCCTAAAAAAAAGCCCACCTTATACAGTATATTACAGTTCCTTACCCATCTATTCATTTATTTGTCCATCCATTTTCTAATCCCTCTTATCTAGAATAGCATCATGGAAAGGCTGAAGCCTGTCCCAGCAAGCAGCAGGTGCATAGCAAAAACAATCCCTGGAGCCCATCACAGGATGAAAACACACGCAAACACACACATGTTCGGAGCCAATTTAGCATTGCCAGTCTACCTAAACTGTGTGTCTTTGGGCTGTGGGATGAAACCAGAGCACCCAAAGTAAACCCATGTGGACATGGGGAGAACATTCAGACTCCATGTGAAGAGCACCTCGGACATGAAACTTGGACAGAAACATAGGCATGTGCTTGGTAGATTTATTTTGAGGAACGTTTATGAAAAAAGGTAAAGTTCTGAAAAACACTGCATTGTTCAATACAAATCTTCTTTTTCTTCTTCTTCTTTCAGCTGCTCCCGTTAGGGGTTGCCACAGCGGATCATCTTCTTCCATATCTTTCTGTCCTCTGCATCTTGTTCCCTCTCACCACATCCATAAACCTTCGCTTAGGCCTTCCTCTTTTCCTCTTCCCTGGCAGCTCAATCCTTAGCATCCTTCTCCCAATATCCAACCCAACCCAATACCCAACATCTCTCCTCTGCACATGTCCAAACCAACGCAATCTCTCCTGTCTGACTTTGTCTCCCACCCGTCCAACTTGAGCTGACCGTGTAATGTACTCATTTTTAATCCTATCCATCCTCGTCACACCCAGTGCAAACCTTAGCATCTTTAACTCTGCCACCTCCAGCTCTCTCTCCATCTTTCTGGTCAGTGCCACCGTCTCCAACCCATATAATATAGCTGGTCTCACTACCATCCTGTAGACCTTCCTTTTCACTTTTGCTGATACCCGTCTGTCACATATTACTCATGACACTCTTCTCCACCCATTCCACCCTGCCTGCACTCTCTTTTTCACCTCTCTTCCACAATCCCCATTACTCTGTACTCACCAACCTTCGCCAACTCTGCTCCCTGCATCCCCATCATTCCACTGACCTCCCTTTCATTTACACACATGTATTCTGTCTTGTTCCTACTGACCTTCATTCCTCTCCTCTGTAGTGCATATCTCCACCTCTCCAGGGTCTCCTCAACCTGCTCCCTACTATTGCTACACAATGTCATCAGCAAACATCATGGTCCATGGGGACTCCTGCCTAATCTGGTCTGTCAACCTGTCCCTCACCGTTGCAAATAAGAAAGGGCTCAGAGCCGATCCCTGATACAATCCCACCTCCACCTTGAATGCATCCATCACTCCTACCGCATACCTCACCACTGTCACACTTCCCTCATACATATCCTGTTCAACTCTTATGTACTTCTCTCCCACTCCCAACTTCCTCATACAATACCACAGCTCCTCTCAAGGCACCCTGTCATATGCTTTCTCTAGGTCCACAAAGATGCAATGCAACTCCATCTGGCCTTCTCTAAACTTCTCCATCAACATCCTCAGAGCAAACATTGCATCTGTGGTGCTCTTTCTTGGCATGAAACCATACTGCTGCTCACTAATCTTCACCTCACTTCTTAACCTAGCTTCCACTACTCTTTTCCATAACCATGTTGTGGCTCATCAATTTTAATCCCCCATCGTTACTGCAGTCCTGCACATCCCCCTTATTTTTAAATATCGGCACTAGTACACTTCTTCTCCAGTCCTCAGGCATCCTCTCACTTTCCAAGATTCCATTAAACAATCTGGTTAAAAACTCCACTGCCATCTCTCCTAGACACCTCCATGCTTTCATAGGTATGTCATCTGGACCAACAGCCTTTCCATTTTTCATCCTTTTCATACCTGTCCTTACTTCCTCCTTGCTAATTCGTTGCACTTCCTGATTCACTATCTCCACATCATCCAACCTCTTCTTTCTCTCTCGTTCTCTTCATTCATCAGCCTCTCAAAGTACTCTTTCTATCTGCTCAACACACTCTCTTCGCTTGTGAGTAAGTTTCCATCTTTATCCATTATCACCCTAACCTGCTGCACATCTTTCCCAGCTCGGTCCCTCTGTCTAGCCAATCAGTACAGGTCCTTTTCTTCCTCCTTAGGGTCTAACCTCTCATACAACTCATCATACGCCTTTTCTTTAGCCTTCGCCACCTCTCTCTTCGCCTTGTGCCATATCTCCTTGTACTCTTGTCTGCTTTCTGCATCTCTCTGAATATCCCACTTCTTTGCCATCTTCTTCCTCTGTATACTCTCCTGTATTTCCCCATTCCACCACCAGGTTTCCTTTTCCTCCTTCCTCTTTCCAGATGTCACGCCAAGTACCCTTCAAGCTGTCACCCTTACTACATCTGCTGTAGTTTCCCAGCTGTCTGGTAACTCTTCACTGCCACCCAGTCCCTGTCTCACCTCCTCCCTAAACTCAATCTTGCAACATTCCTTTTTCAACTTCCACCATTTGATCCTTGGCTCTCCCCTCACTCTCTTCCTCTTCTTGATCTCCAACATCGTCGTACAGACCACCATCCTATGCTACTTAACTACACTTTCCCCTACCACCACTTTGCAGTCTTCAGTCTCCTTCAGATCAACTCTTCTACATAGGATGTAATCTACCTGTGTGCATCTTCTCCACTCTTGTATGTCACCCTATGTTCCTCCCTCTTTTTAAAATATGTATTCACCACAGCAGGGCTCAAGACTAACTTTTTGCACTGGTTGCACTGGTGCACCTAACTTTTTTTCTTAGGTGCACCAGCACAAAAGTTAGGTGCACCCAAATTTTCAACCGCATCACATTTAACACCACAGTTTTACAAGTTCACTTTATTTATTTATTTATTTATTTATTTGTTTGTTTTTTTTTTGTTTTTTTTTTAATCGCTGTCCATATAGGCAATATTGACTTGTAAATGATTAACTAACAATCTGGTCAATATAAAGTTCTTTATTTGAAGGCAAGCACAATTCTACAAGAAAGGTAACTTACTGAAAAAGTGTTGGTGCTTAAAGTGCTTTACTGAGCTGAAATTTAAACTTAAAAAATCTCAAGATAAATTAACTAAAAAGAAAATCTAAATTAAGTGTTTTAAGGGCTTCAAACTGAGCATCTCATGGCTCAATGTCTTTAAGTATAAGAATATTTTGGTTAATGCAGTAACGAGACGGTAGGCATATTATTGACATAGGCTCCATGACATGACATGGCTTACCTTGGGCATGAGCATGCTCGACCTCAATGTGTCCAATAAGTATATTCACCGGTCTTCCTCTCCGCAAGATACGACCGTACACAATGACGCATTCCTTTGTGGCGATATCTGTGTCTCCGTCGATCAGGAATGCCATGTACGCACTGTTCGCAATTTGCACAGACGTCTTTTTTTTCAATGTATCTGCGATGACTCCTATAAATTGGGCGCACGCGACATCATTGCTGTACGTCGGGTTTACGTTCAAGCCATTTTTCTTCATAAGAATTATTTCGGACTTGAATTTAGTGAAGGGAAGTTCTTCTTTTGCAATATTGTAGGCAACGTTAAACTTAATTATCATCTTGGCCTCGTCTGATGATCTGTTTGCTGCTGCCTGCCGCTGAAAGGCAGCGGGGAGAGGGGACACTTGGAGCAGTGCATTTATCACGGCATGTAATGTGTTTTATAGATGCATTGTGCTTTTTCAGCGTTTCAATTCTAAATGTATTAGAACCAGTCACAAATGCACTACTGCCAGCCATGGTCTTCCCACACTCTTTACAGTAAATACAGTGCATTATATTATCGGCTTTACTGTATCTTAGCCAGGGAAACTGGTCAAGCCACTCTTTTCGAAATGTATACACTTTACCCCTTTTAATTTCAGTGGGCTCGGACTCGATCGTATGTGGCTCATTATCTAATGCCGTCTCCGGACCAGGGCTTGCTATAACTTGGGAGGTTGATGGCTCCATGTCAGAGCATTGGTTATGATTTTCGGACGGATCAGGCCCTAACTTAACATTCTTAACGAAAAAGCTGTCAATCGTTCTTTTCATCTTCTCTCATAATCCGCGGCTACATCCACTGTTTACCTGATGGGCTGCTCACCTCTCTCTGTCTGACTGCATCGCATGCATTTTCAAACGTACACACACGTACAGGAATATCTGGACCACGGCCAATCAGAGGGGGGACGGGATCCGCCCTTCACTATCTCTGATTGGTTTAGACCACGATATGGGCCTAATGTGTGTCTGTTGTTGAACAACAGGGAGACTTTAAGAGTCACAGAGTTTCGTTTTTTTTCCCCCTCGAACGGCTGGTCGCACCGGTGCAACCTTTGATTTTTTTTAGTCACACCATTGAGAAATTAGGTCGCACGTGCGACCAAATTGGTCGCACTCTAGAGCCCTGCACAGCCATGTCCATCCTTTTGGCAAATCCACTATCATCTGACCTTCTTCATTCCTCTCCTTGACACCATACATACCACTTAACATCCTTGTCTCCACTGTTCCCTTCACCAACATGCCCATTGAAATCCACTCCAATCACCACTTTTTGTCCCTTGGGTACATTGTTCATCACTTCATCCAAGTCACTCTAAAAATCTTCTTTCTCACCCATTGCACACCCAACTTGCGGTGCATATGCACTAACAACATTCATCATCACACCTCCAATTTCCAGCTTCATAATCATTACTCTGCCTGACAGTCTTGTCACTTCCAAAACACTCTTGACATACTGTTCCTTTAGAATAACTCCTACCTCATTTCTCCTCCCATCCACACCACAATTTTGAATCTTGGAACAAGTTGCTATATAGAGTTTGCACATTTTTTTTGTGTATGTGTGTTTTCTCTAGGTGAAACAATTTCCTTTACCTCCCAAAGAGCTGCATATTAGGTAAATTGGCAAATTCAAGTTAAGTCTATGTGAGTTCATGTCCCCTTCCATTGACTGGTGTCCCATAAATTGTTATTTTTTTGATTTGTGCACAATGCTGTCAGGATTGGCTCTGGCTCACAGTTACAATGTACAGAATTAAGCTGGTTTAGAAGAGTGGAAGGGTTGTTCATATTATTCAAATGTTGAGGGCTTTTTGAATTTTCACTAAAGTCTTGTCACAAACATCAAACACTATCTTCACATTTTTTGTTGCTCCAACAGAAAAACTTTTACAAGTTTCTGTATCTTTCATATAAACTCATCCGTGCCATATCAACAGCCCACAGATACTGAAGAACATCCTGTTTTATTATGTGCAGAAGTGATATTGTTTCCACCAAAGTCATCATCTTCCTAGCCATTTTAGCTGCAAGCATACTCATACAAGAACTTGTAACACATTTCTGCCCCACAGTTAATAAAAGTCACAAGTAACTGACTCACAAAAAAGACTTCCAAATGCAGAACACTTCTGAATTGAAGAATAACACATGCAGAAACTGAATAGATTGCTGAGAAAGTTGATAATAATGGATGTTATTTATTTTCCATGAATAAGTAAATTGCAAAGAACAAGGCATGAATTTGTTTTTGTATATGAAACTTGCATAACATCAGTGTAAAGAAAGGATACAGCTGGAACTCAAACTGTGATGCCCCTACCCTCTGCACGTTTGTGCAATTGCTGTACATCAGACCAAAGAAGTCAATTTGTCACTATTAAATGTAAAATATCACTGCAGATTTCTTTTTTTCATGATTAAAATATCTTTTTGCAATGGTATATTTTTCTACACCTCAGGGCCATGAAATTAATCCAATATTGATGGTCTAATAATCACTGATGTTATTTCTAACATTGGAATGAGAGTAGGAGTAATTGTAAATTTAACACAATGTGATAGAAAAGCAAGTACTGTATTTTATCCCTAAATGGTCTTAATTTAGGAAAATCCCAAAATATATCACCTTGCGAAGTTAAAGCCACATGGCTTCATTCACAATTAGAGAGAAATCCCTTATATATTTGGATAATTTTAATCTATAAAAGTGCATTTGAGATACAATAACTAAGGAACTGGTTATTAACTTTTGCCACATCAATTATTCTCTACACCCTGTCACTATTCATGAAGTGGATGCGGAGGTGGTGTGCTGCTATAAGTCGTTCGGGGTCTACATCAATGACAGGCTGGACTGGTCTTATAACACAGAGGAACTATACAGTATAACAGAGGACAGAGCAGACTCTTTTTTGTCTTAGAAGACTGCATTCCTTTGTGACCAAGTAACATACCTAGGGCAGCAAAAGGAAAGTCACAGAACTAGCCAGGCTAGCCAATTTAATCGCTAAACAAAAAATAAAAAAGCTGTGCTCTAGGCACAAAGAAGGGTGGAATGATTTTTTTCATTATTTTATGCTGAAAAGAAAACAAGCAACTAAACACTTTCATATCACAATCTTGCTGATCATTTCAAAACACATTGGTCTGGTTTAAAAATACAATATACAGCAGTTTATGTGCATTTAGCAAATAACATGTAGTTTAATGAATTATCTCTCAAGTCATGCTTTGTGATTCTTGATACAGACCTTCTTCCTACATTAAAAACTGTAATGTTAATAGCAAAAAACATTTGCAATAGGACAATTATATTTGCAATTGTAAAAAACAGTTTTACTAACATTATGTTGTGTTTAAAGCCATGTAGGATATTAAACAATAGATATGCAAGCATTTGATAGGAAATGGAAACATACTGTATATCCATGACACAAACAAGATTATTATTGTGTCCACACATGGACAATATTCTTAGAGTTAGAATCAGGATAATTTTTGTTTAAAATCCAATTCAGTGCAACATTTTGCTGTTTACACAACAGGGGAAAACTATCTTTGTCACAAAGTTGAAATCTGTTCAGGTAAATTTGGCAATGTAAATTTAGTCTTATGTGCCTATGTGCTGTCACAACATAATTGATTCTAAGGCATCTGGTGTAATAGTCTATGCGTAGAAGAGGAAACAGCAGCACCTTTTAATTCAGAAGGGTCCCATTATGTCTCATGTATATCATTTACTGCATTCCTTAAAGCATGATGGTGATAGCGTAATCATTTCAGGTTGCTTTGCTGGCTGCCTTGGGACTAAAACATCTAGTGATCATTGATGGAAACATAAATTTTGCATTGTGCCGGAAGGAGAATAACCCATCCATATTCTAAACACACTCTTTTGCATCATTTGTCACAAGAGAGGAATTAAACCTAGACCAGGTGCCAGCCCAGTGGGCACAGTAAGGTATGCATCCACACATATTCATTACTACCAGTTTAGAGATATTAATTAACCTAGGATACATGTCTTTAGGAATGTAGAAGAAAATCAGAGTAAATTGAGAAAACCCACTAAGGCACAATAGAAATAATCATTTGTTATTTTATATACAGTAATGCACATTTTTGCACTGTACTTTAAACAACAGGAAATAATTAGAAGTAAAAATATAAAACATAAATTTAATATGATAAATGACAAAAAGTGACTTTCAATTAGAAAAAAAAATATTTACTGATATTCACACAAGTAATCACCACACACAGGTACACAACAGGAATCAACCCTGTTTGGATGAGGCATCAGTTCATTTAAGGCCCATTTACTGTACACACATGTACTCACTCAGATAAAACTTGATTAAAAATTTTGTTAACACACCTGTTGGTGATGTGTGAAGAATGCCAGACTAACTAGAAAAAAACTTGTACATACTCTACACATTCTGCTCTAGTAGAATGTGCAAACTCTACACAGACAGTAAGCTTGCGTGATATTCAAACCTTGGAAGCTGAATCCAGATGATATTTATAATACCACAATAATTAAATTACATATGTAATTAGGCTATGTTTGCTGTCTTGGCTTTCATATTTTCTCGATGAAGCAATTAGGCCAAAAGATGTACATTAACTCTGAGAAAAGTCCAAATTAACAACAATTTGACATTGCCTCTTTGTATATTTTTTGTTGTTTATCCTCCACTTTTGTTGGTTTGTTACCTCACCAGTTAAACTTTGAAAAAGTTTGCTTTTCGCAAAATGTACAATAAGACATAACTCCTTCTTTGAAGTTGAATGTTTTAAGGGCCACTTTTTCATCTCACTTTGTGTCCGTTAAGTCACACTAAGTATTTACAGTTAGGTCCATAAATATTTGGACAGAGACAACTTTTTTCTAATTTTGGTTCTGTACATTACCACAATGAATTTTAAATGAAACAACTCGGATGCAGCTGAAGTGCAGACTTTCAGCTTTAATTCAGTGGGTTGAACAAAACGATTGCATAAAAATGTGAGGCAACTAAAGTATTCTTTTAACACAATCCCTTTATTTCAGGGGCTCAAAAGTAATTGGACAAATTAAATAACTGGAAATAAAATGTTCATTTCTAATACTTGGTTGAAAACCCTTTGCTGGCAATGACAGCCTGAAGTCTCGAACTCATGGACATCACCAGATGCTGGGTTTCCTCCTTTGTAATACTCTGCCAGGCCTTTACTGCAGCGGCTTTCAGTTGCTGTTTGTTTGTGGGCCTTTCTGTCTGAAGTTTAGTCTTCAACAAGAGAAATGCATGCTCAATTGGGTTAAGATCAGGTGACTGACTTGGCCATTCAAGGATTTTCCACTTCTTTGCTTTAATAAACTCCTGGGTTGCTTTGGCTATATGTTTTGGGTCATTGACCATCTGTATCATGAAACGCCGCCCAATCAATTTGACTGCATTTTGAGTAGACAGTATGTCTCTGAACACCTCAGAATTCATTCGGCCTCTTCTGTCCTGTGTCACATCATCAATAAACACTACTTTCCCAGTGCCACTGGCAGCCATGCACGCTCAAGCCATCACACTGCCTCCACTGTGTTTTACAGATGATGTGGTATGCTTTGAATAATGAGCTGTTCCACGCCTTCTCCATACTTTTTTCTTGCCATTATTCTGATAGAGGTTGATCTTGGTTTCATCTGTCCAAAAAATGTTTTTCCAGAACTGTGCTGGCTTTTTTAGATGTTCTTTAGCAAAGTCCAATCCTTGCAGTGCACCCTCTGTATTCACTTTAATGCAGTCTTCTCTTTATGGTAGACTTGGATATCGATACGCCTACCCCCTGGAGAGTGTTGTTCACTTGGTTGGCTGTTGTGAAGGGGTTTCTCTTCACCATGGAAATGATTCTGCGATCATCCACCACTGTTGTCTTCCGTGGATGTCCAGGTCTTTTTGCGTTGCTGAGTTCACCAGTGCTTGCTTTCTTTCTCAGGATGTACCAAACTGTAGATTTTGCCACTCGTAATATTGTAGCAATTTCTCGGATGGGTTTTTTCAGTTTTCGCAGCTTAAGGATGGCTTCTTTCACCTGCATGGAGAGCTCCTTTGACCGCATGTTGTCTGTTCACAGCAAAATCTTCCACATGCAAGCACCACACCTCAAATCAACTCCAGGCCTTTTATCTGCTTAATTGATAATGACATAACGACGGACTTGCCCACACCTGCCCATGAAATAGCCTTTGAGTCAATTGTCCAATTACTTTTGAGCCCCTGAAATGAAGGGATTGTGTTAAAAAAATGCTTTAGTTGCCTCACATTTTTATGCAATCTTTTTGTTCAACCCACTGAATTAAAGCTGAAAGTCTGCACTTCAACTGCATCTGAGTTGTTTCATTTAAAATTCATTGTGGTAATGTACAGAACCAAAATTAGAAAAAAGTTGTCTCTGTCCAAATATTTTTGGACCTAACTGTAACCGTTTCATGTAGTTTTCAGACACAGCTACACAATACATTAAAGTATATAGTGTGATCATCCATTGTCTTTTAAATTAGTAAAATACTGTATCTTTCACTTTGAATGATGACTTTGTGAATAATTTAGAAACAGTAACACAGCAGTTACTCTGTGCACAGTGTCTACTATTTCTTTGTTGTCAAGGTAGGAAAAGTCACACTTAACATGTAAATTAAACTTTAATTGTAGTAGAAACATAAACACAATAAATCCTACTTTATTGTTACATTTTTGAAACGTATTTTTTTCCATTTCAAGATTGTGGGGATTGGGTGTCTTAATTAGGTAGCATTAGGTGCAAAGGAGGAATAAGTCCTGTAAGGGACCTCAAACCACAGTAGGGCACATTCACACTTCCATCCATGCTGTGGTCAGGTAATAATTTTTTAATCTAACAATTCATTATATTTTCCATGCTTTTCACATTTAGGTTGTGGTTTAATTTGATTACATTTTTAATGAAGAAGGGGCCTGAGTTGCCTCGAAAGCTTGCATATTGTAATCTTTTTAGTTAGCCAATAAAAGGTGTTTTTCTTGGCTTTTCTCTACATTCATAATGGCTAACACGGTACAACACCCTAAAATTGTTAATCAAGAAATGGAACTTTTAATTGTTTCAAAAAGTATAATGGCAGATGATTTTTTTAAATAACATGAATTGATATGAATGGCATGTGGAACAAATTTTAGTTATTTAATTTACTTGAAGAGTAAAATTTAAGTTATATAGCATTAACCTTAAAGTTTTAATAATGGGTGCAACTCGATAGTTCAGCATAAGTCAGACCACATGATGGCAGTGTTGTCTATGAGTTAGTTTCAATTCCTATTCACTTGGAATTACTTGTTTTCATTTTTATGGCTGTATTAATTTTTTTTTTTTTTCTCTAGCTATACAGCATTTGTGAAAAACTGCAGTTAAATACTGCATTCTTAAAATTTTTTAAATGTTATTATTATTTCTATATGTTTTCAGTATGGTCATACAAATAACATTTATTTGTTAAGGAAAGAATTTAAAGGCAATTTTCACACCAGTCTGGGACATAGACTGCTTTTATGCTATTGATTTTCTTTTTAGTATAATAATTAATTTTTGAGTTACAAAATTGTTTTCTTGGTAGTGTTTAAATGCTTTATAACCAATAATTAACAGACAATAAAAAGCAATACTAATAGCAGTATCCACTAAAGAGGATAATACCTTGCAGGTATTCACAATGTTTTACATCATTTGGCACCTCATATGTTTACTTTTATAATAAGTATTGTCAAAAAAATGTAAAAAACTTAATAATTTCATGTGATTAGATTAAATTAACAATCTTTACCAAATTCAGTAGAATAGTAAGGCAAATATAGGTGAATTTTTGTATTGTTGAAAATTAATGACACATTTAAATAAAATAGGAATTCAGATAAAGGCAAAAAGTGGACTTAATATCGTGCCTTGAAAAAGTATTCCACCCCAACCCCTTTTTCACAAACATAATTGTTACAACCTGGAATTTTGATTGGAATTTTATTCCTTTACAATCAAAAACTCTTTTTAACACTGCTGCCTGAAAAAGAAAGAAAAGTATAATCAATTAAAAATTGTGAAAACTGAAATGGCAACAATTTGTACGTATTCATCCCCTGGCCACATTCAGTACCACCTTTTGCAGGTATTAAAAGTAGTCTTCTTTGAGGACTCTCTAATTTTGCACAACATGATGGAGCAAGATTTCAATGTTCTTCCTTGCAAAATTGCTCAAGAATGTTTGTGGAGCAGTGGCAATTTTTAAGCCATGCCACAGACATTCAATGGGGTCAAGGACAGGATTGTGACTGGGCCACTCAAGGACATCACTTCTTCATTTCTTTTCCCATTTTCAAAGTAGTTTTGGGATGAAAATCAGAAAGTACAGTGAAAGTCCAGGAGTATGTCTAATAATCACTGATGTTGGTAATGATTGGTAATTATTTATATAGTAATCCAATTTATTTGTTTGAATGCCATTGTGATAATAAAATAATTAAAAATAAAAATCCATTTACTGGCTCAAATTTCCTAGAGGAAATTAAAGGCAAAAGATTAGTTTTACATCAATGTAATTGGAATAGACTTGTATTACAGACTACTGTTGTGAAAAAATATATATGATTAATTGATTGTAATGTGACTCAGTAAATATTTGTATTTTTAATTTTGTCAGTATTTTAAAATGTTGGTATTTCCATTTTAAATTAGTTAAAACTTGAAAGTCCATATTTATACTTATGTCTGATATGCCACTTATTTCTGCATCAGTATCTGTGTATGTATAATACAAACATGTGGCATGCTAAGCATTTCATAGCTCTGTTGTCTTTGAAAACCCTTACCACACTGTAGAAAACATATGCATCTATGTTAGAGATCTTAGTGTGTGATAGTGCTGTTTCTGCTCATTGAGAGACAAGTCAGCAGAAACGAGGATAAACTCATATTCATGAATTTCTGCCAGCTTTACAAAATATACTGCTTTTTTATACTGTAAATTCCCTCATTATTTATCCATTTAACCTTCGTAATGTTGTCTTAGTGATAAGATATAAAATCTGATAACATATATAACTTGCATTGTTTCATTATTCAGCATTCTTTAATGCTTTAACAAGTCACACACAGATAGAAATTAAACTTATTAAAACACTATTTTCTTGTGGAGTGTTTTGTATTTTATTGTGTTTTACTTGATAAGAAAAATAATTACAATATAATTACATTTATTATTATAATAATGATAACGCAGGCAATATATCTCTTAAGTTTACCATGGACTTTGTCTTTAAAGTTGATAAAAACAAATTGCTGATTTGAACTTTAATCTGCAGTTTACTTGTAGTAAAGATATATCAATTCATTTCACATTTTATTTTGCCCAAAGAAAAAATGCTTTCACTTATTTTGGCTTATATTATCCATACTGTAAACCTAAATAGCCAATACATATTTTTCATAAAATACATTAAACTTTGTAAAAAAAAAAAAAAAAAAAAATTGTGCCTTATTAACTGAATTTCAATTAAATATGAATTTATGTATTACACTCACCTCTCTCAGGGAACACTCTTAACTCTCCTGCAAACCTAAATTGGATATTTCAGGAATGATAATAAAGGGTATGAAATGTATTAAGACGATGTTTTCTTGGAGAACGGACATGACACTTGACCAGTGAATGAGGGGGAGAGGCAGGTGTTCATTTCAAGTGTGATCTCTTCCGATGGGGCTGTTTGCGGATTAGAATTATTTTCCAGAGGTATTAATTTAACACAGTTTTAACAAACAATATATGCTTTTTGCACATTGTGATCATATAGCTGGATTCTGTGCTGTGTGAATTATGCAAGTAAGTGACATGAGATTTTATGTTTGCAATTGCTATTGTCCAGCATTTGTCACCATAGGCTCCTGTTCAATCAGAAACATTGATATGTCTGTTCTCCATGAAAACATGAGGTTAAAATTTTTTCTTAGCCATCAGTGGGGTAAATAACATGTAAAAATATAATTTTTGGGTTGAGTATTTTTTGTACATTAAAAAAAATAGCTTATCTCATATATAGTCTTCCACAGCATTCTCTATGTTCTCTATTTATAGTGAATTTTGAAATTTGTAAATAATTCAACCAAATTACTGTCTTGTTCCAGTTTAACAGAAAACATTAATGTTTGTTTACAGGGCTGCTTTCTTTGGTTCCTTTGTCATCCAGTGATTGTGATTGTTTCAGTGATCTTCAATGAATACCAGCGAGAAAAGGTATACATAATCTACATAAATTTGTTGTAATGTTAAAATTTTATGTAGTGTTTATTGGAATTGCAAAACAATCTTTGTTAATAATAAGTTAGTATGTTAGCATTTCAAAATGTATATTTGTGCATTTGTTGTGCTATAATGTTACCAGATTTTTCTCTGTGTTTGTAATGTTGATGACATGATTTAAAGATAAGTTGCTCAGTTTCTTTTGTAGTGAAATGATTAACTGCTTTTTGCAATTGAACGCCTAGCTATCCATTTCCAGAAGTAGCCAGCAATAAAAGAGATTATAAGAAAGTGACTTGAAGAGAAAATATATCCTTATGCTAATGATAGTTTAAATTAAAATTTATTTTGAATACTGGACTAACATCTATGCATAGTGTTGCTGAGGTTTTTCCAGTGAATTTGTTTTTTCAAACCAGATCAAGATAGACCAGTTCCTGTTGATTCTATCAGAACAGTTTAAATAACAGGAAGACAAAAGTATATTTTAAACATGATTTTGGCAATGAAAAATATTAAATATTAATATTAAACACAATAAAATCAGTTACCTGTTGACCCTATACTTGATAATCAGTCAGTTCAGCCTCTTTTAACCTATACAATATTGAATTTATGGAAGTCGCTAAGTATCTTGACATTTTCTAAAATCTATGTTAGTAATATAATAATAATAACATGATCATCAGTAGCCAGGCCCAAGCATTCTCCAATAATATTGTCCATTTTATTGGTCACTTTCATTATTTTTAAAGTTACAAATGAAATGTGTGTGGTATAGGATTTACACAGTAGGGCCTGAGGCAGATGTTTTACCTCAAGCCTCATTTCTACTTTTACTTAAACTTGAATGAGAAACTGGCAACACAGTAAAATTCTGGATGATTCACAGGGCAAAAAAAATGTCCCTAACCTGAGAAGTCCAGAAAGAGAGAGAGAGAATTTTTCAATGTCAAAACTCTACTATTTTCTGGTGTAACAGAAAAATGCAATTTAAACAAAAAAGAGGTTTAAGAATTATTTTCTTGTTTTCCTTACAAGATACCGAGAGTCCATATTTTTAGAGTTTCCTGAAATCATTATTTTTGCTGTTTCATTTTGTAAAGTTCATAGCTGTCATTTGTGTGCAGTAAATATGTGAATTATAAGCTTTTACTTATTTATATTCTTATATTTTAGAATGTGACAAAGTCAGTGGAGCTCACTGTGATCTGATGATAAAAATGTTATAGTCCTGGATAACATAACAGTGCACAGTTATATCTAGTCTGCTTGTAATTAGCCATGGACATGCATACATCAAGTTAACTTGTATTATGAAAACAAAATTACAAAATGTACTATAACTTTCCACAAGATTTGCCGTAGCTGCATGACTTTCCTGGCCGAGTATAAAAGCAACTCATTCTTTCCACTACACCTGACAACTGGACTAGCATTCATGCATAGTATTGCTGAGCTTTATTTGCCTGACTAGAATGCATGCCCACCTACAGAAAAAATCAAAGCATTTCTGTTTATTTTGTGAACTAAAACTGATCCTACTTTTGCACTTTGAAGGTGCAGCTATACTTTAGACCTAACTGCTCATTATTGCTCTGTAGTTGCCAAGTAAAAGAACAAAATAGTGAAGAATCTTCTCATAACTGAAACGTTTTCATATGCATAACTTTTTTTCTCTCAGTTTGTTAGCTGATTTGATTTGGGATCATTAGTCCATATGGCCATAATACATTTTCTGAAATTGTACTTTGATACTAGTTTCACTCTTAACTTTCTAGCTGTCATTTCTAATTATTTGTTGTTAAAACTGGAAAATTTAAAACATTGCCGTGGAGGAATATTTCAGGAAATACAGTATCAGAGGTTACAAGGTCAGATTGTAGACAGTGGCAGTTCCAGATTTTATTTCAGATTTCCATATTTTATATTTTTGCTTGATATGTGCAGAATGTTACAATAATGTATATTACATTTTTTGTTTGCCATATGCCTGTTTATTTCTCACTCAAAACCTGGTCGATCTATTGCGATTTTTCTGACTCTAGAGCAGGGGTGTCAAACTCCGGGCCTGTAAGGCCGCAGTGGCTGCAGGTTTTCATTCTAACCCTTTTCCTAATCAGTGACCAATTTTCACTGCTAATTAACTTCTTTTCCCTTCATTTTAATAGCCCAGTTTTTAATGATTCACTCCTCTGAATGTATTACTTTCTTCATTAAATGACAGCCAAACAGAAAGCAGATGTGAAACGAGCCAACAGATGACCAGCTAAACTGGGATTTCAAACTCCTACCAATTTCACTCCAATCAATCTCTTAATGAAAAGCCAATTCTTGCTGTTAATTAAACCTGTTATTTAATTCCATGGCTTGTTGCTGCTCTCATTCTGCCACAGCAGACATTTCCAAAAATGTTGATATTTTCTGTTTTTTCTAAGAACTCCAAAGGTCAAAATGTTTTGGTGACCTGAGAGATCAACTTTACCGAGACCATCACCTTTCTTTATTTTCAGATATTCTGTAATAGGCACAGGTGAGCTGGTCATGTGGCGGCTTGTTTTGTGTTTCATTATTGTTTGGCTTCTAATTAAGGAAAAAGAGAACTAAGGCAAAACAAGTCAATTAGCAGCAAAAATTGGTCGTTATTGAAGAAGATGATTAGAATGAAAACCTGCAGCCACTGCAGCCCTCCAGGACCGGCATTCGACACCCGTGCTCTAGAGCATCTGTAAATCCACATAATCTGAACTTTTAACCAGTTTGTTAGCTACATTTTTGCCTTGACAAATTATATTGATTAAACGGAGTAATGATCTGTAGAGAACCCCATATTTAACATTACCTAATTTGGAAATTGTTCCTTGCACCATAATGTGTTGTTTCATAATTGGAGACTGTGCTGTTCTCTTTCATCAACAAGCTGTTTTTATATTCTGGACTGCCATTATATGAATGCACCTATGACAATTTAAACTTGAAATCCCCAGCAGTGATGAGTGTAACTTCTAATCTTAGCATGCCTGGAACCTACCACCATGCCACATCCAAAGCCCCTCTAGTGTTTAATTTTGCCCATGTTCCTTGAATTTCACACAATAGATTAGTTACTATCTGTGTTCCTGTTTTAGTTTGTACTGCAGATATGTTTTGATTACTGATAGAAAAGAAAACTGCATGCATAGGACACCCAAGTCTCAACTTGTTTTATGTAAACATATTAAAAATGTTAAGTTTTTAAAAAGCAGTGAAACATCATGGTTTTTACTAATAAAGTTACTTATATTGTTTAATATATATATATGTTTTCTTTTTCTTCCCTACAGATCATCACAATTGGCGTCATTCTTTGCCAGTCCATATCTGTGGTAGTTCTATATAGACTTTTTCTTTCCCGCAGTCTTTACTGGGAAGTCTCATCACTGTCATCTGTCACACTGCCCTTAACCATGTCGAGTGGACAAAAGAGTCGGTATTATTCTTAGCAAAGTATCTGAAGAGGGGAGTGAACATATATTGTGCAATATATTGACCAATGCTGCATACAGCTATCAATCAACAGAGGGGCTTAGTCACTCAAGAAGGGCACAAACATCTATTGCATGTCATGAAGCTGCTGGCAGAAGCTGTTGATGTACAGTATACATTTGGAATATCTTTAAAGAGCATAAATTATGCTGTCAAAATTTAATTTTTGTAAGGACTGATATACATTATTTTTTAGAATTAAGAGTAAAATTCTTGCATAGTATTTGTGGGATTATTTATTTTTTGTTATTATATTCTGATGTCTTTAATGCATGCTCACTTTATTTGCTCATTAAATGATAGATAATGCTGTGTTTCTTTCACTGAGGACACCATACCATGGAACCTGTATTAAATCTAGCATGTTGCCAGACACAGGATTTTTGTGGACATTCTATACTTCCATAGTTCCTTTTTTATCTTTGATCCAAATCTGTATACTGGAGTATAGGTAATTATTATTTCTTTATGATTTGTTTTTATATAAGAGATCAGTTTTTTTGTTTTGCAGTATTTTTGTAATTCTTAAATTTAGAAAGCTCTAAACTTCTCAAATTATTTGATAAATACTGTAAAAAGTAATTACGTGTATCATTTATTTACTACACATTGGCTTGTGTCAAGTTATCTTTCTCAGTTGCTGTTTGCTGGTGTTTTTTCCTGTCTGCTGCTATGTTAAAAATTATTCTCTTTCAGACCTGCACCACTATGGAGTTACTCCTTTAATCATTATATTTCAATAAGAGAACTTGTATAGCATGTTTAATTTATGATAGTTTTCTAGTAATGCTTGTCAAAAAATAATCTTTGCTTTACACATTCCCAGTATTTTTTTTATTTTCTTAATGATGGCAACATGTACTTTTCATTGCAATGCAATGGTGTTTAGTTATTATAATTAATATGTATCTTGACAGGTGTCATTTATTTTGAACATTCAGTTTTTCATAAGCTGTCTTTCTTTTCAGATAAGCTTGTTTTAATTATAGGAATTCAACAAAATACAATTGAATTAGGAAGCTATATCGAAACTCTGTTGTCTAATTACAAGTTCGTTCAATTTTCACATAATTTTGTAGGATCAAGTACCACTTTATCCAGCTTTGTTCAAGGATGCAAAAACCTCTGTAAACTGTGGTATTCTCTTAAAGGCTGGTTGTCAGTCCCCAGTGTTTTTCTAGCCACAGCAGGTATTAACATGTATGGATACGAGTTAAAAGAGAATATGTTCAATGTGTAACTGTGCAGTGACCTTTTACTGTGGATAATGATCAAATTTGCATAAAAAATGATTACAGTAGCTATAAGGGATTTTACATTTTTAAATGTTGTCTACCATAATATTGTTTTCATTTGAGCCGATTTGATTCGATTTCGATTCACAATGCCCCGATTTGATTCAACATTGATTTTATCCTTATTTAATTAACAATTACTTAACCATGCATTGAGAACATTAATATAACGTGACAAATTTCAGCAACACTTTATTTGAAGGGTGTCTAACTAGTGTCCTCATAACATGACATTTAAGAATCAATACTGTATTCGTATTGAACAGTTAGCCTCGGTATTTGCAAGATGTGGAACAAAATATCATTGCTCTTTAACAAAAAAAAACTTTTCCACAGCACTGCACTTCACCATAATTTAGCAAATGTATCTGTCGCCACACATATTATGGGGGGGCTCCTTGTTTTAATTAAATGCAGTGGCATCTACATTATAAAATACCTATATCACCTAGTGAATAATATTAAAAAAATAATGAAATATTGCTTCTTAAATAATAAATATTTTATTCAGTAGCATATTAATCAAATTTATTCCCCTATTGGACATTTTAAATACTGGTATAAGCCGTGAGGTTGCTCCTGGTATGACTGGCATGTAGTGCACTTTTCTGCAACACATATGCCTCAAGCACCCAGTTGTTTTTAATCTAATGACATGTGATTGTCATGTAGAAATCAGCTGCCCTGAATGTCCATCTGTCGCAAGTTAGGCCTGTTCTTTCTGATGACTTGAGAGATGTGGTGATGCTTTGCTTAAGATCTTCATAAAGCCTAAGTACAATGACTTCACTCATTTGCTTTCCTGTTGATATCGTATACAATGGTTCCAAAACCTATATCATTTGTTCAATGCTCTTACTGTCAACAACAGTCTAGGGTCTGATATTTTTACAGATAAAAACTAATACAGATTGTTATTTTTTGGGTACGATACGAATTAAGCTAGGAGTTAAACGTTGCCTCCAGTGTAGATTGTTTAGGCTCTACACATTTGGATGTCGACTGAAACAATGTTTCTGGGTGACATCAGAATAAGTGGTTTCTCAAATCTGTTTTGTTACCACAATACTTAAATTCTGAGTTGTTCAGGTTACATATGGCTTTGCTTTTATCCAGATGTGTTTTACAGACACACTGTTTGAATCCATAGAAATTCCACACATCTGATTTAAGTGGCGAAGACGCCGATTTCATTTAAGGCAGACACACCAGTTTGTGCAAAGTACTATATGTAGATTCTTCGTTAAGTGTCAAAGGCACTGATTTCACGTTAGGAGGACATACCACTTTGTGCAAAATTCAAATAGTGAAGCTCTTTTTCTGTAGAAAGCCTTAACAGTCGCATTAGCAACATCTACTAGACTGGACGACAGAGACGAAGATAAGCAAAAATCTACATATAATAATAGAGCAGAATAGAGAGCCACTAGATCGATCTTGAGATTTTAAGAATCGATATCGAATCATTTAAATGAAAAATGATGATTAATCTGAAAATCTATTTTTACCCGGCCTAGTTTTCATACACATTCTTTTCATTGGTTTTAATTTTTTCCTTCACAGTTATCATTTAATTTACTAAAAGAAAAAAGTGTAAATCCTTAAATGACTGCACAATTTATTGATATCCCTACTGTTAGGCTTCTGTGATAGGAAACACATTATACTAACTAAAATTCATATTCTTACATCTGTCCAGCTTTATTTTCTTCTCTTTTTTCATATTTAAAATTTTATTATAGAAGTAAAATAATGTTCACCTTTCCATGAATATTATATTTTACTATATACCTAATAAATTGTATTGGATCATGTGTTTTAGCGCTCTTTTGAAGGGTGATTCTCAGACTCAAGCAAACAAAGCAATGAATGGAATTAACCACAGATCATTTTTAAAAGCTGTTTCTCTTAACAGTATAATTTCTTTCTTTTTTTTTTTTTTTTTTTTTTAACTCTGACTTAACATAGTATCTCACAAAAGTGAGTACACGCCTCACATTTTTGTAAACATTTTATGATATCGTTTCATGGGACAACATGTAGATTTGACACTTTGATACAATGTAAAGTAGTCAGTGTATAACAGTTAAATTTGCTGTCCCCTCAGAATAACTCAACACACAGCCATTAATGTCTAAACCGCTGGCAACAAAAGTGAATACTCCCCTAAGTGAAAAATGTCCAAATTGTGCCCAAAGTGTCAATATTTTGTGTGGCCACCATTATTTCCCAGCACTGCCTTAACACTGTTGGGCATAGAGTTCACTAGAGTTTTACAGGTTGCCACTGGAATCCTCTGCCACTCCTCCATGATGACATCACAGAGCTGGTGGATGTTAGAGACCTTGCGCTCCTCCACCTTCCGTTTGAGGATGCCCCACAGATGCTCAATAGGGTTTAGGTCAGGAGACATGCTTGGCCAGTCCAGCACCTTTACCCTCAGTTTCTTTAGCAAGCCAGTGGTCGTCTTGGAGGTGTGTTTGGGGTCGTTGTCATGTTGGAATACTGCCCTGCGGACCAGTTTCCGAAGGGAGGGGATCATACTCTGCTTCGGTATGTCACAGTACATGTTGACATTCATTGTTCCCTTAATGAACTGTAGCTTCCCAGTGCCAGCAGCACTCATGCAGCCCCAAACCATGACACTTTCACCACCAAGCTTGACTGTACCAAATAAGTTTATCTTGGTCTCATCAGACCACAGGACATGGTTCCAGTAATCCATGTGCTTAGTCTGCTTGTCTTCAGCAAACTGCTTGCGGGCTTTCTTGTGCATCATCTTTAGAAGAGGCTTTCTTCAGGGACGACAGCCATGCAGACCAATTTGATGCAGTGTGCGGCATATGGTCTGAGCACTGACAGGCTGACCCCCCACCCCTTCAACCTCTGCAGCAATGCTGGCAGTATTCATACGTCTATTTTCAAAAGACAACCTTTGGATATGACGCTGAGCATATTCACTCCACTTCTTTGGTCAACCATGGTGAGGCCTGTTCTGAGTGGAACCTGTCCTATTAAACCATTGTATGGTCTTGGCCACCGTGCTGCAGCTCAGTTTCAAGGTGTTGGCAATCTTCTTATAGCCTAGGCTATCTTTATGTAGAGCAACCATTCTTTTATTCAGATCCTCTGAGTGTTCTTTGCCATGAGGTGCCATGTTGAACTTCCAGTGACCAGTATGAGAGAGTGTGAGAGCGATAAGTCCAAATTTAGCACACCTGCTCCCCATTCACACCTGAGACCTTGTAACACTAATGAGTCACATGACACCGGGGAGGGAAAATGGCTGATTGGGCACAATTTGGTCATTTTTCACTTAAGGGTGTACTCATTTTTGTTGCCAGCGGTTTAGACATTAATGGCTGTGTGTTGAGTTATTTTGAGGGGACTGCAAATTTACACTGTTATACAAGCTGTACACTGACTACATTACATTGTCTCAAAGTGTCATATCTTCAGTGTTGTTCCATGAAAAGATATAATAAAATATTTACAAAAATGTGAGTGGTGTAATCACTTTTTGACATACTCTATATGGTAATATTTTCAATATATAGTATGTGAACATTAATTAAGGTTGCTTTATTGGAGTTTTTTTAAGAAATTATCCGTAAGAAAGCATACCATCTGCTTGTCATTAAAATTAATTGCAACAGCGTTGGTTACCAACTGAATGACTGCTGATATTTAGAAACTCATCTAGATAAAAACCATTGCAAAAGCATTCTGTTACACCTTTGTTTTAGTAGCTGCACATGTGGTGCTTAAAAAAAAGCTTAGAAACTGTTGGGAAAATAAAATATATAGACTTCAGTTTCATCTCTATATTGTCAGAAGAGCGCTTACCGTTTATTGATTTTTAAGCCTATATAGCATCTTATCAAGGAATACAGACAGTACATTGTAAAAATATACAAACAGAAAATAAGTTTAATTTTGCACTGAAATGTTTAAAGGAAGGTTTTAATTTTTAGTGCATGAATGCTGATGTAGGCATCTTAATCATCACAACATTAACTGTTAAGGACGTTCATTGGAACAGAGCTTATCTAGGTAGGAATCAAACTACAAACCTATGCTTCATCAGTCAATCTGACATATACTGTACATGGATAAAAACCAATATAGAAATGGAGAAAGAATGCAAGTAATGACCAGATGAAGTATTCTTTCCAAGAACATTTTATATTCAATTTAACTTTTTCTTTCAATTTCAGTTTATTCTAATTATTCACACCATTACATACTGTAATATCCATGTATGCTTTAGAATAGTTAAAAATAAAGTATGGACAATGGACTTACTTATGAACACAAAATATATCAATGAAACACAAAGAAACATCATAAAGAAATATACTTGCATTTATGTTTTCCAAATTCAGATTCAAAATGTCCAAGGGACTTTCACTGCTGAATAAAATACTTTGTTGACAGATTATGATAATTTAATGAGGCTACAATACATATGAAAATAGGTATGTCATTTATGATAACATATCCACTTGTGCTTGAAAGACTAAGTAACTGTCAGTTAAAACAATTACTAAAATAGTTTTTTCTGTAATATTTCTAAGCTAAAAAATCAACTTTTAAAAAAATGGAAAAATGCAATGACTGAAGGTTAGGAATTACACCTATGTTATGGAGGAATGCAGACAACTATACTTCAATCCTTTTGAGTTAATTTTCCAATATTGTTTTACAAGTCACTGTGTTACCACACTTTAACTTTGTTTTTCATTTTTAAATGCAATTACATATGTTTATCACTCATCCATATCAATACTTGTTCCTCTCTCATGTTATTTATTTTGTTCATACAACTGTATGATATGTTTGTATGTAAATGAGAGGACTCTTATGGCAGCCTTCCAAAATATCTCAAAGGTGTTAATAAGTTAAATAAAAATGTCATATGTATTAAAATAAATACTGGAAGGAGGAATGAACGTAATGAACATGCAAATTTAAACATTATTTTACTTTAAACAAACTTTCAGCCAAGGTCTTAGAATCACTCTTATGGCCTGGGGCTGCCATAGTTTTACTACCTGCTTTGTTAGTAGGATAGCAAGGTTCCATAAGATCATTTTGGGGATAGTGTGCTCACTACCATCCATGAGGTTTTGTCACTAGGATTGTTGCCTACATGCTGTCACTGTCTTTTTGAACAGAATGCCAGGCATGCCTGAAAATTAATGGGTTTACTGTCCTTTGCATCTTGTAGATGGATTGCATGTCTCACCTATACAATACTATTTTATTGTGGTTGATGGATTCTCTGCCTCACCTCCATAGTACAGGCATAGGGACATTCTGTAGTACCCTCTAGGAACTCCTTGAAAAGCCAGATAATTTTGCTCCCTGGTAATACTTCCTCCATGGCCACATACCATCCTGTCTTTAAGCTCCTCACAGGTACAGCAAGACTAGCTGTAGCTTGCTTCATTATATGCATTCCTAGTAATTGTGAAATAACTAAAAGTATGTTTATTGACCCTGTCATACACAGAATACAAGAACATCAAGCCACATATTTTGGGTAAAACTTAATGAAAGTGAGATGCAGATGTACAAAACATTAAAGATAGATAAGGTTTTATCCTGGGCTCAAGTTTTTTGTTGGTACAAGGCCTTCTTCACCCTGGAATTGCCAAAATCCAGATCATCTACCACAATAATTCACCCATTCACTCTGTGCATTGATGGTTACAGATTTTCTGGCCTCCAATCTTCTGCAGACACTGTATTAACAAAATCTGTTCCATCTGATTTTATTCTTTACTTCAGAGTAAAGAATTGGCTAAAGGGACACTATTTTCAATGGCTGAAAATGTCCAAAGAGCCATAGCTGGTGTACTAAAAGACCTAACTAGAGAAATTTTCTAAAAATAATTCCAGGATAGAAAGACTGGAGAAGGTGATGTGTTGTTATTTTGAAGGAAACTGTATAACATGTAGTTTATACTCTAAATGTCTCTTCAATATCAGCCTCATTGATTTCATGACAGCATTTTTGTTTATATGCACAGTATCTGATGGTAAACTCTGTATATCCTTGTACTGTTCCTTTTGCAAATACATACTCAGGGATATCCTTCTTCTGCATGTTATTTAAATGTTTCTTTTCAAATACATGTTCAGTAGCCAATCCATGTGTAAGCATAAATCACATGTAAGTAAAAATTAATGTGAATGTCTAACTTTGCTGATAAGTAAAATGCATTATTCTGCATTATGTAGACCTCAGTGCTTTAGTGCACATTTTCCTGACAGTGACTATGTGCTGACAGCCTAGGCAATCTGTTGTGCATTATTTTTATGTTTAATTTTTTTTAAATGTACTTCAGTATCATTTTCACAAGTGCCTGTAAACTATGTAAACGTGTAGACAATCATCTTTTTAATGTAGAGAGTGACAATTAATTTTTGTTATGTTTACATTGAAAGTAATATACATGCTATATTTGTGTATTTAATGTATCATAATTGTGCTACATTTTCTTTTAATGTTTAATATTTTAAAACTTATTTGAATTTTAACTTTTAAACAAAAACAGTACAATTTATACAGTAGAAGGATTTAAGGTTGTTTCTTGATGCTTACAAATAGCCTGCATTTGAGAATGTAAATAGAATTAAAAAAATCTTGGCATGTAGCTTAAAAAAGAAAATGTTGCTGTTTTTTTTTTTTTTTAATGAAAATAACACTTTTACATCTGATTATTCAACAGGACAACTATGTTTTAAAAAGGACCAGTAAAGAACAATAGCTGTAGTATCCCAGTTCTAGAATCCTTTGGTTGATCATCAGGGAAAATGGTTTCATTAAAAAATAAAGAAGGAAAAATACAAGTGACTAACCCATAATATTCATATTGGCAGCAGATCTCATGTGTTAATCAGTATCTGAATGATGAGGTTTTGATGCTTTTCCCCTTATGTTTATAAAGTATAAAAAGTTTTTTTTTCTAATTCTTATACATTTTAGTATTTTATTGAATTATCTTTTTATAGCATCAGAGGTGTAGGGGAAATAATTAATTTTGCAGTAAGCAAAAAAGACATTCGCAGCTACAAATCATTTTAACAGCTGAGCATTACAATCTAACCTCAACACCCACTTTTCAAGAATATTTTTATGGGTTTCTTACCCCATATTATTTGTAGTGATGGCCAAGAAAAAAAAATCAACCTCATGTTTTCATGTAGAATGGAGATAACTTGCTGATAGAATGATAGCCTAAGGTGACTAGAAAGCAATGCCAAAAATGTCCATGAATAAATGTTCTGTTTCTCATGTCACATAATTCCCATATCAGTTCATCTAGTCATATGCCTGGGACATACAAAACTCATGTATTTTTTGCTACAATATTAGCAAATAAATACCTCTGGAATATGAAAGTAGTTCACAAACAGAAATTCCCTTCACATAGGATCTTGCTTTTGGATTGAAGATTCACATACCCCCCTCCTTCATTGGTCAAGAGGCCTGCCTTCAATTACTATACTTCATACCCTTTATGAGTTATAGTGGTCTTTTTCTCTTTGTGAACTGCCTTTTTCTCACTATTATGAGAAAAGTATACAGATTGAAAACAAACATGGGGCAACTGTGTGAATTGTTTGCATCAACATTCAATGATTAATCAACTTTCGTTGCTGCAGGAAGCTTTAAGTTGTTAACCTATTACTTGTTCCCTGAAAAAGACCTTTATATTGAACTTTGGAAATTATATTATGTTTCAGTTTTTGGTAATGTAAACTTTTTTTCAATTCTAAATCGTTTTTGCTGGGCAGTGTATATATTTATTGTGTATATAAATTCATCACTGAAAATAATATATTTACATGTTTTTTTTTTTTCATTACATTGGGTTAGATCTGCTTAGTAGCTTGGTAGGTGGATGTGCAGGTCAGGTTTAGTTAGAAGCAGTAAAATGCATGACAGCAAAGCCCCCAGCACATATTGTCTGCTCTAATGCCAGTATTAGGGTGTTCTCTTTAACTCAGGTTAACACTGGGAACACATAAAGCAACAATTAGAAGAAAGCCCTACAACAGCCATTTAAATTACATTTGCTGTATTATTAATGCTTGATAAGTTGACAAATATCTTTCACATTTACATCTATGAAAAGCATAAAATTGGAAAGTACTCAAACTACGTGCTGTAATATCTTATATCAAACACTGTCATTGACATTGTCTTTAACATCTGTGCATAACTGTGCAAAACAAAATGTAAAGTTGTTCTTTCTTAACTATAGACAATGGATTTATGTTTTCAGGGCTTGTATTCCTGGCTAAAGCAGGCAATCTAGATAGCAAGCATGACAACATACGACTGATGCTTCTGATTCCGCCCAGCAAAAAAAACTGCCACATACAGTGTACTCTATAATATTAAGGACAAAGAAACATTTTCTCCTTGATTTGATCACAGTTTAAAATTGCAAATCAAACAATTCAGATGTGATTAAAGTGCACATTGCAGACTTTAATTTAAGGGGATTTGTAAACATTTCAGTTTCACCATGTAGAAATGACATTCTTTGTACACCGACAAGATTTACTACAGTAGCTGAAAAATCCACTGGAAAAGGCACAAATGAGATAATAGGTTTCACCTCTTGTTCGCTCTTTCCCTCCGTGCTCTGTTTGTGCACAGGCTCAAACAGTACTCGGCAGAGATCCCCCACTCACCCTCCCCCAGCTAAACATCCAATCACTGTTAGTATGCAAATGACCCGGTGTCCGGTTTCTCAGTAAGCAGGGCAGAGCAAAATGAGCTTGTCAACAGCGGGAGGCTTTGAGGAAGCAGCAAATCTCTGTTGTCAAAATTATAGCGACTCGTGAGATAACTAACAACTAAAAAAATACATCTATATTTGTACAGTCAGTGGGGGACTAGTCCTTTGCTCTTCTCACAGTTTCAGTCTGGTAGAGAAGTGTTTCTTTCTCAATCCCACAAGCACAACTGTGAGCCTGTCTGCTGCATAGAGCCGACTGGAGGACCTGTGTCTGTCAGACACCGACACAAAGCCCCGCCCCAGCTTTCAACTCTGCACTTAACAGTTTTCTCGTTTCATATATTGATGTAATCACAGCAATTTTAGTAAAGCTTAACTTTCCACCCCAGCTTCCAGCAGCTTACAATGTGAAAGTTAATGCTGTGAGATGCATCCTTTTTCCCAAGCTTTTAAAAAATGTGGTGCTGCACCTGTCTGTACCAATAGCAGTAGCAACGATGCTGCTGGTACATCAGAGACAGCAGCTAGCATGTCTACTCCTGTGGCATCAACAGTCACTGCTTTTCCTGTACCTCTGCCAACAATTGCTGCCCCAAAGCAACCCGCTCAGCCACCCAGTGACTTAAATGGCAATACACCATCCCAGCCAATACTGGGTAATTACTCCAAACGTGTATTTGGTGATACAACATTAAGATCATTCAATCCTGCCTGGTACCGCACACGACCATGGCTGGAGTACTCAGTTGTGTGGGACTCATGCTTCTGTTTCCCCTGTCGGAAATATGGCAGTACTGTTAATGAGAGGGATGTAGTTTTTACCTTAAGTGGTTTTAATAACTGGAAAGCAGCACTTGATCGAGACAAGGGGCTACAGAGGCATGTGTCCAGCCACAACCATGTGTATGCTTCAACCATCTGGATTGAGTATAAAAGCAGAGAGGCCACAGGGGGGACTGTGGGTTCAATGTTGGTTGGTAAAACACAACTTGAAAAAACCATTACTATGTCAAGAGTATTAGTAGTGCTATAAGGTTTCTCTGTGTAAATGACTTGGGGCTCCGTGGGACTGCAGAAACCTTGAGACATGATGCAGTGGGTAATGATGATGGCTTCAGGTATTATTCTAAAACTGATGGAATATACCTTAGAGAAGGATGAGAAGCTAGCAAGCATTTCTAAGGGTATCCCAAAAAATGCAAAATACACTTCTAAGGATATCCAAAATGAAATTATCCAAACACTGGCTGACATGGTGCTTGGAGAGGTCAGGAAAAAATATGAAAATGCTGATTCTGCAGGGTTTTGCCTCAAAAGTGATGGGACCAGGGATAGGTGCAATGTGGAAAATTTGTCTGTGCTAATATGGTTTGTCAGAAATTCCATGCCAGAGGAGCATCTTATTGGGTTGCTTGACTTGCAACAACTTGATGCAGAGTACATCACCTCTGAGATACTGTTACACCTTTCTGATGCTGGCTACAGTGCTGACAGTATACTTAGCCAGTGTTATGATGGGGCTTCTGTGATGAGTGGGGTTAGAGGTGGTGTACAAACTCTGCTCCAAGAGGCTTGACAGATACTGTATGTCCCATACATCCACTGCTGCAACCACCAACTGCACTTAGTGGTTGTGCATGCCATGCAGAGTGAGCCATGTGCAAAAAGATTTTTTAGCCTATCAAGTTCACTCTACAACTTTTTTTCACCACCACTATGTGCTCAATAAACATGATGCACCTTGTCTAAAAAGGCTTCTTGAGATCAGATGGACAAGCCACTATGAGGTGACAAGGTGCACTGTGGACAATCAAGAACAAATCCTTAGTATCCTATCTGAGATGACAGAGGATGATGATACTGCAATTGACCTGTGCACCGAGGCATCAGGCCTGCTATGCCAAATTAAGAGGCATCACTTCTTTGAGACTGGAAAGTTCCCAGTGCGGGTGCTTGGTTTCTTGAAACCAGCAAATGCTATTCTACAGTCTCAGTCAGTTGATCTGTGCAGTGCTTCTGAGGTTGTTTTTGCAGCACTGGACTCCTTAAAAAATATCCATGAGGATGACTGTTGGGGAGTGTCATCTCCTGCTGAGGATGAGTCACATCCAACAAAGAGAAGGAGAACAATGAGCAAACACCTGGGTCAAAGTGTTGTGTTCTCAACTTTGGGCCATACAGACTCTGGTGACTCTACCATTTCCCCCTATCAGTCTCTGAAAAGATCGCTGCTCAACATCCTTGACAGGGCCATTTCAGAAATGGAAACTAGATTTTCACACAAGAATACTGACCTGATGAGAGCCATATCTAGTCTTGCACCCAAATCTAGCGCATTTCTAGATCTCGCCCTGTTGCACCCTCTGGCTGTGATGGCTGGCACTGTAACAGATGTTGTAAGTCTGAAAAATGAAGTTCTTGTGGCGAAACAGATGCTGCTCAAAAAATGTTCAAAAGAAACAGACCTGTCCACTGTGTGTAAACTCCTGCAGGAGAACAAGGAAGCCTTTCCTGAGCTGCATAAATTGTATGTAACAGCCCTGGTAATTGGTGTGTCTTCAGCATCGTTGAGAGTTCCTTCACCACTTTGTCACAGGTCCTAACCCCCTATCGTCGCTCCATGTTACATAAAAGAAAGAGGAATTTGGTGATCTTGGCCCATGAGAAGTCCATAACAAATAACTTGGATATGGATGAATTTGTAAGAGTTTTTGCAAAGAGAAACAGGAGACTGTTGTTGTAGAGTGGACTGAGGAGAAAGGACAGTGGAGCTGTTCAGTTGCAAACAGAGAGTTCAGATGCTTGCAAAACTAACAAGCTTAAAACAAGACAAAAACACAAAAAAGAAGAAAAAAGTTAAAATGTTCTGTTCTAAATCTGTTGTGTTCTACAAATTAGTTTGAGAATTGTAGGAAAAGACATTGAACATGTCTTCCGTATGCCAAAAAAAAATTTAAGGGCACAAGCCCCTGAAAGAAGCAGGAGCTGAAGATGGCTGCATTAGGGGCTTGACAGAGCATCACCAGAGAATATACACAGTACCTGGTGATGTCTATGAATCATAGACTTCAGGCAGTTCTTGCATGCAGGTTATACACAACAAAGTAATAAATATGACTGCTTTAATAGAACTGCCATTGTTGTGTCCCAAACGTGTACGTTTCCCTGAAATGGGGGAGGGGAGCATGTTCAAAAAGTGCTATCGTTTTTACATAGTATGACAGAACTGTATGCAAATCTCCTTAAATTAAAGTCTGCAATGTGCATTTTAATCACATTTGAATTATCTGATTGGTAATTTTAAACTGTGGAGCAGAGGGCTAAATGAAGGAAAAATGTATCTCTGTCCCAAACATTAATGGGGGCACTGTACATAAACATTTTATGAACTCAGTTTTTTCATAATACTTTCATAGGGAGCTGGAGACAATCTTGAGAGTATTTTGCCTTCAAGTAAGCATCCTTTAATAAAGTATGTGCCATATACAGGAGCTTTCAATCTACACTGCTTCAACATTAATTATATAGTGCTCAGCTAGTAGTCCAGCTCTAATGTAACAAAACGTTAACAGAGAAGTTAGCACATAACTTTGCCGGATGAATGCCAGCAATCACAACCTGTATTGTGACATCAGCAGACTGATCTTTTTTTTTTTTTTTTTTTGTGCAGCCGGACAGTTCGGATACCACATGCAACCAGTCCCGCCCATAAGCCCCGCCCCCGATGACGCAAGACCAGAAGTCCCGCCCGTCGCTCCCTGATGACGTCACTCCGGAAAGTCCCG
>JANRMT010062833.1:38631492-38644708 GCA_026402145.1 Polypterus bichir lapradei
AAAAATGACATAAGCAGCTTCAAAGTGCCTTTCTTTACCCCCAGAAGAGCGATGTATGATGTGTATTTACACTTAAATACACCAAAGGTCACTGTAATTTAGGTTTTATATATATATATATATATATAAAATATACTGTACTTGTATTTTATTTTTAATAATTTAGATTTAAATGATATGTCTGCTGTCTCACTTGGGAAGGTTCAATTAACATTTACTACATAGTATTAAAGTCGATGTGCCTCCAGACTCCGCATTTTGCCAGAATTATGATCGCATTGAGAGGACATTCTCAGGATGCATGATTAGGGGTTTTCGTCATCAGTCACTAAAGGCATTCATTTCTCAAAAAACTATATCTGGTTAGGTTGGTCTACCCAATCACAAGTGAATCGACACTTTTTTTCAATGATCAACTGCTATCCAAGCTAATTGTGATAGAGAAAAAGAGACTTTTATGCCAATGCAGGGACTAGTACTGATTGACTGGTACTTGTGTGAGTTGTTTTATGCAAACTTGTATGCTGGTTTAGATTTATCTTTATACTGAGATTGCCTTATCCCTAGAAACACAGGGTGACACAGAAAAACGGGAACTTCTGAAATGCATAGTGGCAGCAGTGTACAGATGGCAGCACTGCGGAACAGGGACCTTGAGCTGTAAACAATCTCGCCATTTAGTAATTTAGTAATCAATTGCAAGGCAATCAATGGCAGCTGTGCAAGAATTGTTCGATAACCGTGTCATCTCAAGAATCGGTGACATTCCCTGGCCCTCAAGATCACCGGATTTGTCCGTTTGTGATTTTTTCTTGTGGGGCTACCTTAAGAGTTGGGTCTACACGACTCGGCCGGGGACACTGAATGAATTGAAACAAAGCATTCAAGATAAAATTCGTGTTATCCCAGCTGAGATGTTGCAGCTATCAATGGGGAACCTCAACAGCATATTGGAAGAATGCATACGTACAGGAGGACGCCATCTACAGAACGTAATTTTCAGACATTGATAATTTGGATTACTGTCTCTTAAAAGGCAAGTTGTAGTGGTTCAATTGCTGTCAATAATTTTTTTTTGTTGGATTTCTTCTATTTTTATTGGGTTTTTCAAAAGTTCCAGTTTTTCTGTGTCACCCTGTATTTCCTGTTATGCACACTATTTGCCGTAGTTTAATCGGCCCTATGTCATATGTCAGATCACATTTATATCTCATACACACCACTCCAGGGTAAGCTTGCTACTGCACTGAGACCACCATTTTCAAATGGTCTCAGTACAGTTATTTTGGTCAGCACCAGAGTGCAATTGGCTTGTTTGCATCCACAGTATCTTAATGAAACAGATTATGGGGGAAATTGCTGCAGAGTATGAAAAAAATGCTCCAAACAAACTTGATGTGAAAACAACTTTAAAAAAATAAAGAACGGTGCCTTAGTTATTCTGTAGCTATTACAAATTGCTTAGTTGATAGGATATCAAGGAAATTGCAATGAGAAGCATTACAGATTAAATACAGATGTATCTTCAGAGCCAGATGATAAGTGCTCTCCAAGAGCTCTGACTCCAGAGGTCCAAGTTGGAGTAACTTCTACCAAAGATGCTCTGTAGTAATTTGGAGGTGCAGGGAGGATGACAGAGAGCCTCTGCCACTGACACAGAGCTGGGGCCTCATGCATAACCCCGTGCGTAGAATTCGCACTATAACATGACGTAAGCACAAAAACGGAAATGTACTTCCGCACAAAAAAATCCAGATGCATAAATCTGTGAGTTCCCCAAATTCCATGTTCTTCCGCTACATAAATCCCGGTCAGCGTGAAAAGTAACGCACGTGCACGCGCCTGCTGTCCCACCCCATCTCCTTCCAGAATTACGCCTCCTATGCAAAACAATATAAATAGCCCTTAAGCTCAGCCTTCTGTGAAAAGACAATAACAAAAGTACGAGGGAAAATAGAAGAATTTCAGCGAATACCGAGTGGAGGCAAGGAAAAATGTACTATTTGTTGGTTTAAACACTGGTATAAACAATAAAAGGAAGTTGATCAAGTGACATAGCGTGTCAGAGAAACTCGAAAGCTCAAGTTCACAAAGTTGCACAGTGCCCGAAATTAAAAAGAAGACACATATCAAAGTCGCCGTAAAAAGGCGAGTCGTAGCCCACCGTCTGAGTGTCATATGAAAGCTTATTAGGGTACAGAGAAAGAAAAAGGCACACAGTGGGGAAAAAGCACGAAATGTCAACTTTAATCTCAAAATTTCCACTTTAATCACATTATTTATTTTGTCATTAAAGTAGAAATCATAAAGTTCATCTTAAAATTGTTTAATTTGCTAGTTTCTCAAATCCCACTGTAACTAAAGTAGCACGTTAAATGCTTTGTTTTGTATTTGATCTTCTATGTGCTGTATATGTGTGAATCACTACGTGCTTCCGAGCTTTGTCTTCCTCCGACAGGTCACAGAATCAATTACATTAATAATATTACAGAACTCTGAATAGTTAAAATACTGAGAAGTATACATGATATCATTTTCATGATGGTAGGAGTTAAAGCATGTTATTAAACATGGGAACACGGTGGCGCAGTGATTGTTCATGTCTCACGCAAGATACTTGCTGCGCCATGCGCGACCTTCGATGAAATACTTTATTACAGAAGTACTGTCTGTTTCAAACGTACTAACCTCCAATTCCTGTCCTTACTTTTCTTTCTCCAAATACCCAATCGCCACACAATCAGCTCTATAATTGATGTTAAGCCATCTGTAAGCTTAGAACGGTGATTCTTCAAAGCTTTTATGGAACATTGAAATGTCTTGAAATGCTTAATTATTCTATCCATCCAACAATACAGCACGAGGCAGAAACAATCCGTGAATGAAGTTGCAGCTTCTGGCTAGCGCTGCGGCACCGTGTAGTTAAGGTTAAAGTTTTATCTGTATAATATAATAAACATATTTTGCTGCATTTCATCTTAAAAATGATATCGTCATCATATGTAAATACGCGCTTTATAAAGTGGCTCAGGTTGTGCAATATTATAACTGTATCACAAGTTTACAGTGAGATAATTGTACTTATAAGTACAAAGCGTTCTACAAGGAGCACTTGATGGACTGATGGAATGCGTTTAGAGTTCTTGTGATGAAACTGTTTCTGAACCACAAGGTCAGTACAGGAAAGACTCTGAAGCGTTTGTCGAATGAGAGCTGTTCAAATAGCAAATAGCTGAAGCAGCATGTGCTTGATGCTGTATACTGATAATTCTCTTTCCGATCAGCTGCTGTACATCTGTGATTCACACTCAGATACAGTGATATAAATACTCCAAGTGGTGCAGTGAGAGTAATATGGAAAAAGATGATCCGATGTGGCAACCCCTAACGGGAGCAGCTGAAAGAAGAAGAAAAAGGTGCTGTGAGAGTAACAATACTAAAGCAGTTATGGTATTTGGAATAGTTTGACCATTCTGTGGACCATTATATTGTTACAGGTTAATTACAATCAGATGCATTAAACTAATAAGCAATATGCAGTTAATTTCAGTGTATTTATAAAGCCATGTCAGGGATGTGGATCTGAAAAAGAAAGATAAATCACACAGGAACAGTGGAACTGCTTTGATGCTGGGTGCTGCCAGTCTGCAAAACCGAGCGGAGAACTTGCGTACGACAGAGTATGAGCTACAGTGGAAATGTGCGTGGCTTTACGTCAAGTTTAGGTTTTATACATCGCGATTTGAACGTGGAAAAATGTTCTTACACAACATTTCTGTGCGTTCGCACCGTTTATACATGAGGCCACTGGTCTTTTTGTTTATGTCTTTGTGCAAATAATCTAAAGCATAAAATGTACCCTGTGGTGGGCTGGTGCCCTGCCCGGGGTTTATTTCCTGCCTTGCGCCCTGTGTTGGCTGAGATTGGCTCCAGCAGACCCCCGTGACCCTGTAGTTATGATATAGCGGGTTGGATAATGGATGGATGGATAAAATGTACCCTAAACATATTACTGATTGTGTCTTCTTAAAGCGAGCGCCAGTGGGTTACTGAGTCCTTGCTTTTCTCTGTAGGGTTCTAGAATTTGTAAAACTGACTTGATGTGGATTTAGTTTCACATCTTAAAAGAGCCTATGAAATTAATGTTCTCCTTGCTGCTTTAAATTATGGTGTGCACCCAGTCTTTCCACTGTTTTCTTTTAAATACTGTAAACCACCACTACTTAACAAGTCATTTGGAGTCTTCACTATAAGACTAAACAAGTCTGTATGCTGAGATGATTCGCCTAGCACTCTGAAGTATTCTTCTTTTTGTTTTGTTTGACCCTAGCCTCTCTTCCTCAATCAATCAATTGGACTTCACCACAGTCTCTTCACAAAATTTAAAGTCAATTAAAAGGGAGCTGGAGGTACAGTATATCAGTGACCATACATTATTACCTCCTCATGGGAGACATTGTCATTAGCATGATTTTTCCATATGAAGTGTGAATGTTTGCATATAGAGATGTTTCAGGATTTGTTCATGCATCCTTCTTTCTAAACCTACAGTACAGGCCAAAAGTTTGGACACACCTCCTCATTCAATGTGTTTTCTTTATTTTCATGACTGAAGGCATCAAAACTATGAATGAACACATGTGGAGTTATGTACTTAACAAAAAAAGGTGAAATAACTGAAAACATGTTTTATATTCTAGTTTCTTCAAAATAGCCACCCTTTGCTCTGATTACTGCTTTGCACACTCTTGGCATTCTCTCGATGAGCTTCAACAGGTAGTCACCTGAAATGGTTTTCACTTCACAGGTGTGCCTTATCAGGGTTATTTAGTGGAATTTCTTGCTTTATCAATGGGGTTGGGACCAGCAGTTGTGTTGTGCAGAAGTCAGGTTAGTTGGACGATCATTTATTTTTCAACAGAACAATGACCCCAAACACACCTCCGGGCTGTGTAAGGGCTATTTGACCAAGAAGGAGAGTGATGGAGTGCTGTAAATGGTCATGAAAATAAAGAAAACACATTGAATGAGGAGGTGTGTCCAAACTTTTGGCCTGTACTGTATATTAAACCAAGCAGACTCAGAAAATGAATGAACCTCTAAATGGATGTGCCGTAGCAGAATTCAGTAAATATAATAGGTAGATCCTTAAAATGTTCATTCATTAACCCCTGTATCATCAAACCAGCTTAATCTAGTTAGAGTCATAGGGTGGCACATTGGATGCAAGGTATGAACCAGATTAGAATGGAGCACCAGTCCATGAATGGCACACTCACACACAACACCATGTTCACTCAAAGCAGGGCAGTTGTAAATCAATCCAACACGGATATGTTTGGGATGAGCAAGAAAACCAGAGCACCCAGAGAAAAAGGGTTTGTTAACATAGGAGAATGTTCTAGGAATCCTGCATGAGGAGTACAATCAATACCCCTTTAAGTCATACAATATAAACATACTATACATTTTAGAAAAAAAAAAAATCAACTGTTCAGCATTGGTTGAGTTTGGAAAAAGGATAAAACAGCAAACAAATGGCCAGAAGGACAGGTAGGGATCTTTCCTGATAAAGTGCAGTTTTTATGCTCTTTGCACTCCTCTGAAAAATAAGGTGTATGTCAGTTATAGTTTAACTATTTGCTACAATAAATCCGTTTACTACCAACCTATGTGAACCCTTTCTGGAGACGCAATTAAAAGGATATACAAATAAAGAAAAGCTGAGTGTATTACAATAATCGCAGTTCATATACTCTGTTTGCTTTACCACGTTATTTGAATGTAAATAACTGAACTTACACACATATTGTAAATTAGTAAGATATCTGGGGGGTCACAGAGGTGAAGTCAGTACTGTATAAAGTACTTAGCAGCCATGCTTCAAGAAAAATAAAATAACTTCATGGAAAGTGACTCAGGTAAAAGTAAAATTTGCATGTGACCAAACTATTCATGTATAAATTTTAAAGTATCAGATATCAGAAAATGGAAGATTTCTTCCTGTTTTATGTGTAGTCAGAAAATTCTTAAAACATAAAACAGATTACTTCTTTTTATGTGTTACAAGCACTAAAGAATTAGTCAAATAACTGCACAACTTGAAGCAGTAACACTCAACATGAGGGGACAGCCTAATAATTGTACCTTAATTCAGTGGGGACAGTTCTAATAGGAGAGGCATGCAGGGTTAGCCCACTTTAAGAAGGAAATAATTTGTTCCTGAAAACTTCTCTTGAAAGTGAATTTTCATAATGCAAATACCTTACTACATTTAATTTAATTGGAAAAAACTTCTGGCACACAAAATGACACCTATTTTTGCTCAAATTACATCGAGCTATGTAAAAACTGACAAAATGAGTTTAATAATAACATTAGTCATCAAAACAAACTCTGACGGGGTATTACCATTCATTAAATATTGTTTTATAAAGCATTTTACCAAGACTTTAACACTTCAAGTTTTGTATTAAAAGAAGTTGCCTTTTGGTTTTTCTCCAACTTTTCCATCTGTTTCCCGGTCTGTTTTGGAGCTCAGGATAATGTGAGAAGATGTGAGCAACACACATGACAAGATAAGCAAACAACAGCATATAAATACACAAGTACACCTCGATCAGTTTTGTCAGTTTCACAACCTACAGTGAGGACAGTGGGAACAAGTCTGAATTAGCGTAATCTGGCCTAATTTGGGGTGTTCATAAGAAATGTAGTGAATTACTTCATGAGGTAGAAGTACAAAATGAACTAGAATAGTTGTGTCAGATATTTGAAATGTTAAAATGTGTGCATCAATTTAAATGTTTAAATTTTAAATATTCTTAATTTAATAGAAATTTGTCAGTTTTCACCCTTTAACAGAGCTCTATATAATGTTAGATCCCAAGTTAAGGACCAAAAATATCGTGTCACATACTGTATGTGGGCCTAAGGATCACCTTGCCAGCTCTGATCAGTTATGTGGTACCACTTACGGCAAGAGCAGACGCTGTCATGAGCGGTCTTGTCTCTTTACTCCGCAGCATAGAGAAGGCGACCCAGGAAGCTAGCTGACCACGCCCCCATTGCATCCTCCAGCCCCGCCCCTTCCAGTCTGAAATAATAGAGGCCATCCCTGAAAGGTGGTATCTCATTTGACCTGTACTTGTGGCAGAACAGTCCTCCCAGTTAGACAGCAAAGATGGATATTTGGTGTTCCAGAGCCTCCGTGCGCCTGTTTATTTAACAGCAGCATTTTGCTTTTGAAAGAAATATTAAATGGGGTGACCTGGTTTTCACCCTAATTATTTTCACTCATTTACTACACATCATATTTGTAATCAATCACCTTGAAATAGTCTAAAGCAATACCCCACAAGCTTATATTTGAAATTTGTCATGTTTAACCTTCTGGCAGTGGTTCTTTGAGAGCTAGGACCACTGGTAAAAAAATCAGATATTAAAAATATTATATTCGTGATCAATAACCTCAAAATAGCATAAAACTACACCCTACATTTCTATAATATTGATCCCAATTTTTTCAGACTTGTATGAAATGGAGTAACTTTGACACTTTGTATTCCATTATGGGGTTAACCGCTGGGGTTGATTGATGTGATAGGCACAACTTCTAGTCCTTCTTATCATTTTTGGTTTACACTTTATCATAAGGGTGTAATTCTCTGCACAAACAAATGGCCTAAAAATTAGGCGTTTTCAGGTCTGTAGGACCAAAAATAATTGGGGGCCATAAAAAAGCTCAAAATCTTGCATAACTAGACATAAAGATGAGTCAAAAGGTATATAATACGTGGAGTTTTCTTGTACAGGTGAATGAGGAGGCACTGTAAAAATAAGTGAAGTGATTTCAAAGCATTCATCGGTAATTCTTGAGAACACAATCACTGAGACACGGATTGGGCGTCACTAACATCTACCTCTGTCCCATTCTGTGGGCTTCGTCGAAGTGTACTTGGAAGGACTGCGTTGATGATCGAGTTGTAGTGCCACCTATGTGTTTAAAAATCTTCCTAGGTTCTTATACTACAAAAATGTTTTTAGCACAAGAGAAGTCTGTATTTTATAGGTTTTGACTAGAACAACATGGTGCTGTGCATGTTTGTATAGGCCTTTTGTTTTTCATATACAGTAAGAGTGTGTCTAGCAAAATACATCAGAGCAAAAATGGCCATTTGTGTTTGAAAATATAGTGAAGTAAAACTGAAAGTAGGTAGAAAATTTTATATGAAGTAGAAATATTCTTGAAACAGAAAGTACAGTAATGTAGTATTTCTGCTTTGTTGCTAAACAACTCTAGGTGCAATGGTTAGCACTGCTGCCTCACAACTATAGGGACATGCGTTCAATTCCTGGCTTTGTCACAGTGTGCTTGTGGACACAGGAAGTTCTCCCAGTGTCTATCTGGGTTTTCTCTTAGTATATTTCTGATGCGCTCCTCCCAAATAATTTAGATTAATTGTTCTTTCCAGTGGTTAGTGCGTGAGTAATGTGTGACGTTCTTGGCATTTCTTATTGTTAGGCAACACATGCACTCACACATACGTGACTTCTGTACCCAAGTTACACATTGAAATTTTCCCATTCTGCATTATGATTAATTTTGCACTTTTATGCATTGTGTAGTTTTATAGTCTTGCTATTACATTTGTAGTGTTTCTCTGGTAATGCAAGTCTTTTTATCAATTCAGAACACTAACTTACTTTTCTCTTTCATAATTGTGTATTGGCCACTGCTTAAATGAGGATGTTTCCGCCTCCTCCAATAAGCTGAGAGATGGTGCTTCTCTGACCACCTCTTTCATATTAAATCTATATGGCCAATCAGTACCGAAGATATCAGGCTGTTGTCCTTGATAGAGAAAGCCATATTTATTGGTGGTCAGTGTTCTGTTTTCCTTTAATGCACAGCCAAATACCTGGTAAAAATATGCTGGGAATTTTTTATTATGATCTTGCTAGATTAAAGCTGTTATCACTGCATGAAATACAATCCTGATCATTAGTGAATGACTGAGATGAAGAAAAAGGGGAGGCTCTTGACACAAACTGCAAGGAATCTGCAAATGAAAATTGGAGAAATGAATTTTTTTTCAACAAGAAAAAATGTAATTGTGTGTAACAAAAACTGTCAAAATAAATACAGCACCACCGAGGCAACTACAAGTTCACAGCCTCCCCATGTAACACATCTTTTGCCCAATGGGTGATGCAGGGAACATTATAACCCTGCTACTGACTTGGCCCCATTCTTGCTTGTTTGCTGTGTCTGTCTGTGCTGAAGTGGTAGCTCCAGTTTGAATAAACGCCCTGACTGTTCCTGTTTTGATTGGAATTAAATTGGTTTTCTTGAAGTCTTTGGATTCAGCGTCTTCTAGCAGCGGTTTAGGGCAGTGATTCACACATCACAACAGCAGAAAAAATCTGTCTAGTGTCCACTGATGTACTGATGAAGATTTAGTATGTGCCCTTCGTGTGATATGCTTTGAAATAGTCACCAACACACAGCTCACTGTGGCAATCAGGACAGTAGAAGTGTGTTTCGTTTTGCATAATTCAAATATATTTTTTCTGTTGCTTACGTATGTGATGGTAGGATGTCAATACCTATTCTGCAAGATGGACACCCTCATTATGTTATTGTGGACTACCACACTGCAAGGCTTAGTGACTTCCACATTTCCTCTGACATGAACAGTGACAGTTGCTGCATTATAAAGAGTGCTTAGGAGCCTAACGTTTTTCTTATCCTTTCACGTGACGTCACATTCATTTTGCCTTTTTGCCATGCTGAAGCTTTATATGACTGAATTCTTTAGCCATATCATGGGAGTTCAGTTGTTACATTGCTGTACCTGTATGCATCAGATTCACTATCCATGTCAACATCTGATGAGCAATTCACATTTGTCATCTCTATTACTTGATGTAACTCATGGGGCAGTTTCAGTTTGCTCTAAAACTGGTTTTACAGCTTTTTGTTTCCTTGTAATTGTGTGTTTTTGTTGAAATCTATGCACCACTCATGAATATTGATCAGTTACCATCGCGTAGCAAAGCTCATAGAAATATATTTGATTTTTTGCATAAATATGTTATTTTTATCCCCTAGATTGTAGTAAAATACTGTCCTAAACATTATTCATAATAGCGTATCTAGAGAGACACTCAGGCTTAACCATTTTCACCCAGAATTGCTTCATGAAAGTCAACAAAAACCTCCATAATTTTTTGTTCTTTCCACTTAGAGCTTATCACAGCAGCATCAGACTCAGAAACCTGCCTCAGATGGGGTATCAGTCCATCATATGGTCCAGTCATGCACATTTGCCCAATTTAAAGCCATCAATGAGCTGGCATATAGGTGGAAATCAGAGTATCTGGAGAAAGTAGTTGTTCAGACAGCAGCAAGCTCCTTTTTTCTTCGGTGACTGTGGTTCTTGAATGTGGGTAGTAACATCCTTTACATCTTCTACAACTCTGTGATGGCCAGTGTGATTTTGTATGCTAAGGTGAGCTGGGCTGATAATATCACTACAAGAAAGGCCCAGTTATGCGACACACTCTGGACCCCCTGGAGATAATAGTGAAGGAGAAAATGAAGACAAAACTGAGTGCAGTTATGAACAATACTGCACGTCATGTGTCTGTCATGATGAGTACTTTCTGCCAATGAATCATTCAGCAGAAGTGTGTCAAGAAACTCTACGGGGCTCCTTTATACCAACAGCAATGCGTCTGCATAATTTCTCACTGGGACTGGGACTGCCAAGTAGAAGTTTTCTTTCTTTCTTAATTTTCTTCCTTTTTAGTCGTTCGGGTGTATGTTCAAACCATAATGTATGTATGTATGTATGTATGTATGTATGTATGTATGTACAGTATATGTGTGTGTGCCCAATACGATCACACCAAGGTAGTCCCGAGTTCAATAATGGTTGGTTTATTTACCAAATTGCCTCAAAAAGTGACACAAGCACAGGTAAAATACACAATCTCTCCACTATTCACCTCTACTCTATTCTTCTCACCATCACACTGCCCTCCCTTCTGTCGAGTGTTGCCTTCCTTCCTCCCAGCTCTGACTTGCCTGGATACGGGAGTGCTGTCCCTTTTATTCCAGTGCCAGGGCGACTGCCCAATGGAAGCACTTCCCGGTCATATGGAAGTCCCATAAATTGGGCAGTGCTTCTCCCCGCAGAAACCTCTTGTAGCACTTACGGACCCCAGCAGGGCTGTGCTGCCAGACTACAACATCTGGCATTCCTTCCTGGTTCCCAAATGGGCGCAGATATGGAGGACTGCTGCCACCTCTGGTGGGAATAAATATCCCTCTGCAACAGTCCTTCCCTGACTGCTTCTTTTATCCTGGCCTGGGAAGGTACTGCAATCATGTCTGACCAGGACACCTGTCCATTTGCCTGGGGCCTCCTGTCCAGGTAGGGAATCTTCTCTAGCTGGGATATCCATCCATCCCTTAGGGCAGCCTTGTCCGGGTACAACATCCTTTTCTCTCTTGGCCGGGATGCCTTTATGTACTCTGTGGGCCTCCTGTCCGGGTAAGGGATCTTTCTGACTTCCTGCCAGAAGTATACCTCCTACAATGTATTCTCACTACAGGTCAAAAATGGACACAGACAGACGGACATCGTTTGTTCACCCAACACATGTTTATTTAACAGATCTATTTACAATGTTAATCAGTGCACTACCCAGTGCCTCCAGCACCGATCCCCCAAAGTCCAGGCCTCACAGTCACTAAATGCCTTTCCTAGCTGCCTCTACTCCTCTCTCCGAGCTCCATCCTCTTCCTCCCGACTCTTGCTGATGAATGAAGTGAGGTGGCCCCTTAAATACCAGCCCGGATGGGCTCCAGCTGCTTTCCCGGCAATCCCCCGCGGACACACCCCCATGTGGCAGAAGTGCCGGCTGCGCACCCGGAAGCCCTCCGGGTGTCCCCAGTCTTCTTCCCCCCAGCACTTCCTGGTGTGGCGGAAGTGCTGAGGTCCAGGATTCTTCAGGCACCGGGGCGCCGCCTGGCGGTGGCCATGGGCCCCTACAGGGTTGGGCTTCCAAGCCCTCTACCCATGGCCCCCAATACAACCAGGGTGGTTGCCCCCTCGTGGTCTGGAGGAGGCACAAGCCCTCCTCCGGTCCTCCTGGGCATCCTGGCTGGGCTCCACCCCCAGCCGCATGTGACAATATATATATATAAAATGTACAATATAAGCGTCCAAATAGGCCTCGCAACAGTCCTCCTTGGGTCGCCTTTCCTCCTCACTCCTGAGTGTTGCCTTCTTCCACAAGACTCCGGCCACTTTTATCTTGTCCCGGATGTGCTCCAGGTGCCTGACAATGAACTTCCAGCTGCACTCCCCAGTGTGGCGGAAGTGCTGCCCTTGCACCCAGAAGAACTCTGGGCATAAACCATCCCTTGTCTGTCAACACTTCCTGGTGTCCCGGAAGCACTCTCCCCCAGGGATCAAGGACCATCTGGGTGCCCAGGGAAAAGAAGTACTTCTTCCTCCAGGCTTCCTGGCGGGGCAGGGTACCTGGCCGTCTATCATACTATATATATAGTATATACACACACACACACACATATATATATATATATATATATATATATCTATAATAATAAAAGGCAAAGCCCTCACTCACTCACTCACTCACTCACTGACTGACTGACTCATCACTAATTCTCCAACTTCCCATGTAGGTAGAAAGCTGAAATTTGGCAGGCTCATTCCTTACAGCTTACTTACAAAAGTTAGGCAGGTTTCATTTCGAAATTCTACACGTAACGGTCATAACGGTCGACAACGTCCGCCATGTTGAACTTTCTTATTTATGGCCCCATCTTCACGAAATTTGGTAGGCGGCTTCCCTGCACTAACCGAAACTGATGTATGTACTTATTTCGATGGTATGACGCCACTGTCGGCCGCCATATTGAACTTTCCAACGTCACCAGTTTTCAAACTTCCCGTGTAGGTAGAAGGCTGACCCCATCTTCATGAAATTTGGTAGGTGACTTCCCTGCGCTAACCGAAACCGATGTACGTACTTATTTCAATGGTATGACACCACTGTCGGCCGCCATATTGAATTTTCCAAACGTCACTAATTCTCCAACTTCCCGTGTAGGTAGAAGGCTGAAATTTGGTAGGCCCATTCCTTACAGCTTACTTACAAAAGTTAAGCAGGTTTCATT
>JANRMT010062833.1:38651074-38691866 GCA_026402145.1 Polypterus bichir lapradei
AACAAATAGTCTCAATTCTTACTGCACACAGACAGGATATAAACCCAGGATTCTGGAGCTGTGAGGCAGCAGCACTAACGTCATTCTGTTGAGTGGGAAGTACAAATTACGTTTTTTCTAATGTGGCATTTGGGGAAAAATAACCTTAGTAAAAATAATTGGATAAGGGTAGAGTGATTGCCACTGCTTCCATTGACTAGGTTCAAATCCCAGCATAATAATGACAAGACAGAGGGAGGGAGACTAGGCGCATGTACTGATATACCCCATTGCCACACTCACCACACGACGAACCACCATAGGATCCAAATATTAGGACCTGAGCGCAGCTATGCAATATGAGACACCTTAGCTCCACACCAGTATGAATGGAATGGAATAGTGTGAGTTTTCTTACAGTGGCTGGAGTGCCAGTCGTGCCACCAACTCCCAAATTTTCCCTTGCAAGTTGGAGGACCTGCTTGCAGGGCTGGATGCAGATTAGCGTCATACCCAGAACTGAAGCAATTACAGGTTAAGGGCCTTGCTCAAGGGCCCAACAGAGTGGAATCACTTCTGGCATTTACAGGATTCAAACTGGCAACCTTCTGATTGCCAGCACAGATCCCTAGCCTCAGTGCCACCACTCCGCCTAACTAAGCCCGATTATGCTTTGGGTGGAAATTGCACGTGATTCCAGCTCACTAGTGAGTTTTCTCCAGGGTCTTTATTTATAAAGCTTGCATACACACAAAAAGAGGCCGAAATGTACATACGTAACATCTCAAGCAAACATCGGAATTTCTAAAGAAACCTTGTATATATTTACAGCTATTCTGATCCAATTCTATGCAACATTTTGGAGAAACTGGGAAATGATGATACCATTGATCAAGCAGGAAAATGCCGCTGGACCAGCTAAATGATGACTCACACTTATAATAATTCATATCACTGAACCTTTATTATAATGTGTTCTGATGTGACATATATTACACCTCAAGAATGATGAATATGATGTACAAATTCTATTTTAGTTCCCTTTTTTCCATCGTTCTATATCGACTACCTCTTGTCAGTTCTTGGGGAAATGGCTGGTCAGAATATCTCTGTCAAGCTTCATGCATCAAGCCATTAGCTGATCCAGTTTTCATATGGTGTGGGTGTACATAAATAATTTAAAACAAAAAAATGTTTTTGCAAATATAAAAAGACACTTTGCAGCAGTGTTATCCTAATGTAATCTGAACACTTTACTGCACTCATATTGCAATAAGGGCACCTAGCGAGAACAAAGCTGTTATTGTTAAATATAAGCAGTGACATACCATAAATGCACAAGTCAATCCAAGATGTGTCTGGCAAATATTGTGTCTCGATGGCCTGAGTCAATCAGTGATTCATTAATTTTGAGGCAAAGTAGCTTTGAGAGATGTGACTGAACTGTCCATGGTGGCTTGCTTGTTGATAAGGTAACAAGCTGAACCCTCGGTGTTTCTTATGGTCTGTACTATTCATTGTAACAGCAGTCATATCATTACATGTGCCATGTGATAATGGCTTCCCACTCAGAAGATGGTGCCTTGCACCTTTCCCGGACCCCCAGATTGAAGAGGTGGGGCTCACTTTTAACCTTGCGCTCTTGACGCATAAGCAGGGAGAGGCTACTCTACTAGCCAGTGAAGTTCTACAGCATCGTGATTGCACAATCAGCCTGCTCCATATATGGATGTTTCGAGGCGCATTCACGTACGGATATTTACACGATGTTTGTGATGTATAAAAAGTACATTGCATAAAAAGTTGCAGGTTTTATAAATCTGATTTTTTTTTTTTTTTGCCACACAAATTTTCTTGTTTTTTTGCCACATGATATTATCACGCTCAAATCCATGCACAGTTTTCTAAATGAGGCCCTGGGTCCTTTGTTTTTTTTCCTCCATTATACAGTATAAGCGTGTATAAAAGGAGTACTCTAATTTGGCTTTGTAATTGACTGGCGTCTCCCATTGCTACTTTAGGACTGACACCTGGTTGTCCTGTTCACACAACCCTGACCTGGTATAGGCATATTAGGAAAATAAACAGATAGATGAAATGGTAGTCAAAATAACTTATGAAGAGCAAATATTAATATATTTTTTTACTTTTTAGTAAGATTAAAAAAAAATCATACAGGGCTGCTAGCAACACTTATTTTTGAGATACAGTATATCTCCTGCTGGCTATTTCATATTTAACGTAAAGCCAAGTTACTTAACCAAGAAAGTGCCTATAAAAGGAAAGCATTTTTGCAACCTATAATTTTCAGTTCATCTTATTTTTTTGTTGTAAAAACAGAAAGCTGAGAATGTTTTGGCCAGAGGATGTCCTTAGCTTACTATCTACCTGCTTCATTATTATTTAAGATGGTAGGCCTAATTAGAAATAAACAAAAGGCCTGTGGTGCAATATGATTAGAATAAATTAATGTGGCGTTTGAAGGGATAACAGACGCACGGCACCCTGACATTCTGTACTGTATTTAAACCTGCACACAGACATGTAAATCCAGAGCTTATCATCCTACAAACAGTATGTGATCTCCGTCTATTATGACCTGTGGATATGACATGTGGTTGTTCTACCGGATTTGAAGACAATAACCTTTTAATTTTTTTTTCACAGTATTAGATAGACAGTTTGCTCTCCCCCGTCTCTACTTCCCACCCCCACCTCCCCACCCCTTGTCTAAAGCTTTACAGATTTACATTTGCGCATAATACTTACATCAGGGAAAGCACAAGGAAGCTCTGATAAGTTACAAAGTGCTGCAGGGAAAACCTCATATGAGAGGGTTTTGAAGCTATTTAGGGCATTAAAATCCTTGAAGTACTAGTAGCTTGCGGAAAAGATCAGTTTTACTGTTGAGTCCTTTCACAAATACATAATGCAGGAGACTTAACTGCTGTGTTCAAAAGTGGGGTGTTTCTGATTCTTGTTTCACTCGTCCTATGGTAGCAGTGGTCTTGTATTTTTCCCCATGGAGCACAAACATTTCCAGAAATAGACATTTTAAACATGCCTTTCATAAGGGAAGTGTTTTAGGTCACTCAAACGCACAGTCTTATGATAAAAGAAATATGTGTAACTAAACTGTTCAAAAAAATTAAATGAACACTTTGAAAAAACATCAGATATCAAGGGGAAAAAATCCTGCTGGATATCTATACTGATATGGACTGGGTAATGTGTTAGAAACGAAAGGATGCCACATTGTTTGAAGGAAATGAAAATTATCAGAGGGCTGAATTGAAAGACACTGTGAAAATCAAAGTGAAGGCTAGTCCATTTGGCCGAAAGTTCATTGCAGCAACTTCAAATCGTACTCAGTAGTTTGTATGGCCCCCACATGCTTGTATGAATGCCTGATAACGCAGGGTCATGTTCCTAATGAGATGACGGATGGTGTCCTGCGGGATCTCCTCCAAGATCTGGACCAGGGCATCACTGAGTTCCTGGACAGTCTGAGGTGCAACCTGGCCGCATCAGATGGACTAAAACATAATGTCTCACAGGTGTTCTATTGGATTTAAGTCAGGTGAGCATGGGTGCCAGTCAATGGTATCAATTTCATCCTCCAGGAGCTGCCTGCATACTCTCGCCACATGAGGCCGGGCATTGTCATGCACCAGGAGGAACCCAGGACCCACTGCACCAGTCCAAGGATTTCATCCTGATACCTAATGGCAGTCAAGGTGCTGTTGTCTGGCCTGTAGAGGTCTGTGTGTCCCTCCATGGATATGCCTCCCCAGACCATCACTGACCCACCACCAAACCGGTAATGCTGAAGGATGTTACAGACAACATAACTTTCTCCACAACTTCTTCAGACCCTTTCTCATCTGTCACATGTGCTCAGGGTGAATCTGCTCTCATCTGTGAAAAGCACAGGGCACCAGTGGTGGACCTGCCAATTCTGTTATTCTATGGCAAATGCCAATTGAGCTCCACGATGCTGGGCAGTGAGCACAGGGCCCACTAGTGGACATTGGGCCCTCAGGCCACCCTCATGATGTCTGTTTCTGATAGTTTGGTCAGAGACATTCACACCAGTGGCCTGCTGGAGGTCATTTTGTAGGGCTCTGGCAGTGCTCATCCTGTTCCTCCTTGCCCAAAGGAGCAGATACCAGTCCTGCTGATGGATTAAGGACCTTCTATGGCCCTCTCCAGCTCACCTAGAGTAACTGCCTGTCTCCTGGAATCTCCTCCATGCCCTTGAGACTGTGCTGGGAGACACAGCAAACCTTCTGGTAATGGTACGTATTGATGTGCCATCCTGAAGAAATTGGACTACCTGTGCAACCTCTGTAGGGTCCAGGTATCGCCTCATGCTACCAGTAGTGACACTGACCGTAGCCAAATGCAAAACTAGTGAAAAAACAGTCAGAAAAGATGAGAAGGGAAAAATGTCAGTGGCCTCCACCTGTTAAACCGTTCCTGTTTTCGGGGTTGTTTCATTGTTGCCCCTCTAGTGCACCTGTTGTTAATTTCATTAACACCAAAGCAGCTGAAACTGATTAACAACCCCTCTGCTACATAACTGACCAGATCAATAGCCCAGAAGTTTTATTGATTTGATGCTATACTCTGATTAAAAAGTGTTCCCTTAATTTTTTTGAGCTGTATATATTTTTGGGATTTTTTCTACAACTCCATCTTAGTTATAGAGTGACAGGAGGGTAGGAGCTAATCCCATTAGCACTGGGTGCAAGGCAGTAAACTTTTAATGAGAAATTAGTCTATCACAGGACACACCTTTGTACACACGCTTACTCAAATGAATGAAGAGACTAACTGCCTTTAAAAGGGTTTCATACTACCTTAAAATTAATAATTATCTTGAGCATTCATAGAGGAAACTTTTTAAAGAAAAATTTTTCTTTGTCTGCGGTGGGCTGGCACCCTGCCCGGGGTTTGTTTCCTGCCTTGTGCCCTGTGTTGGCTGGGTTTGGCCCCAGCAGACCCCTGTGACCCTGTAGTTAGGATATAGTAGGTTGGATAATGGATGGCTGGAATTTTTCTTTGTCTTACATTATAATTTAAAATGTTGCCATTGAAAAATTATCAAATCTAGTCACCAATGAGAATAAATAAATAGTGTGTCAGGTAGGGCATCCGGCTGTAAAACCTTAGCCAAAGTCATTAATGATGAAATCAGTCCAATCAGCTTTGGAAAATGTAAGAATAAACCTCACAGGTGACATACATAGCCTATACTTGACTCATGTGGTAAGTAAGTGAGGGCTACTGGGGCAAAAACAGGCCCATTTAAAGAAGTTAATCCTGAAGGAGAAGATTAAGAAGGAGAAAGAGAAATGTAAGTTAAAGGTAAGAGTGGGGACAGTCACTTATAGCATAGTGAAAAGAAAGATGGTTGATTTGATAGACAGGAGGATGGTGGGGAGTATTGTATGTGCAAGAAAAAAATGGAAGGGGAATAAGGCAATAGACCTGGAAGAAATTTGTAAAATGTACAGTGGAGTAAATGAGAAAGGGAGAAATGGTGTAGGGTTAATAGTATTCAGGGAACTTAAGGATAGTGTTGTCAGTATGAACAGGAGGGTTAATAGGGTATTGAGCATCAAGCTAAGCCTTGATGAGACAATAGTTAACATCATTTGTGCATATGCTCCTCAAATGGGTTGTGAGGAAGAGAAGGAGGAGGCTTTCTGGGCCCAGATCAATAAGGAGCTTAGGGTGGTACAAGAGGAAGAAAAGGTGATTGTTGGTGGTGATCTAAATAGGCATTTGGGAAAGAGTAGGGAGATGATAGAGAGAGTACAAGGGAAAAGAAATGATGATGGGGAAATGATAGAAGTTTCTGCCATGGCATCTTTTTGATAATAGTTAACACATTTTTTAGAAGGAAGTAAATTAGATTCTAACTTACAATAGTGGATGAAGAGAAAGCCAAACAGACTTTCTAATGAGTCAAGGATCTTATTTAAAAGAAAAAGAATTGCAAGGTGATCATTTGGGAAAGTGTGGCAGGGCAGCATAAATTGGTTGTGAAGAATCAAAGTCAGCAGGAGAATAAACCCAGAACAAGCAGCATCAGTGGAGAAGTGAAGGAGAACAAAAGAAGAAGAGCTTAGGAACAGGTTTAGGGAGAAAGTTTTGAAAGGTGTTAGGTAGGGTTTTTAACATCAGTGGGATTACTGCCACTAATCCCAACAGATTTCTCCTCAGTCCTCACCAAACAGAATGCACACCATCAAACTCACAACGCTGAGTCTGAGATTTGAGGTGCAGGATGTGATAAAGGTTAAGACTGAGACAAAGAAGACATGATACCAATAATGGAGGGAAGAAGATAGAGAAATGTAAAGGCAAACAAACAAGGAAGCAAAGAGTGCAGTGGCAAGAGCCAAGCTACAGGGTTTAAAGGGGTTGTGTGAAAAACTGGAGACACAAGAGGGAGAAAAAATGATTTTTAGAATAGCGTAGCTAGGAACAAGGCACTGAAGGATTTTAGTCAGATAAAGCCAATGAAAGATGAGCAATGGTGGGGTCTTGAGTTTGAAAATCCATGCTAAAGGACTACAAAAACCAAAACGTTAAGTTAGAAAAACTGTTTATAACCAGGATATAATCTATAAACAGCTTCTCAGTTACCTCAAACAATTGCTTTGTGACATGGCCTTATCACATTGAGTGAATTGAACAAATAAATCCCAAAGTTTTACTAACCAGTAACTAGGGATTGAGTCCCAGATAAAGGGCTAGTACCAAGAATAAGGTGGGAGCAAATAAAGGAGGCATTGAAAAGAATGAAGAATGAAAAGGTAACAGGACCGGATGAAATGCCAGTTGAAGTCTGGAAGAGCTTCAGACTACAGGAAGTAACTGTGTTGCAAAAGATCTACAGTATGAAGAGGAAAAAAAAGTACCAGGGGATTGGAGGAAAAGTTTGACCATTTACAAGGGGAATGTAAATATTCAGAATTATGTAAACTATACAGAGATAAAGCTGATGCCACATACAATGAAAATATGGGAAAGGATTATAGAGAGAAGGCTCAGAGAGAAAACCACCATTGGGGAAGAGCAGTTTTAATTTTATGCCAGGCAGATGAATAACTAAATCAGTTTTTGCAATGAGTCAGCTCATTAAGAAGCACTGAGAAATACAGAAAGGCTTGCGCATGGTGTTTATTGATTTGGAGAAGGCTTATGACAGAGTACAACCTCAAGAGGTATGTAGGTGCATGAGTGAGAAAGGTGTACAAGAGGAGAATGTGAAGATTGTACCTGATATATATGAGGAAGTGACAAGGTAATAGACAAGATCCCAGTTAGAGTAGGTCTGTACCAAAGATTTTCTTTAAGTCCTTACCTGTTTGATCTGGTTATGGACATTTTGACTCACAGGATAAAAGACTAATCCCCATGGTGCACACATTTTGCTGATGACACTGAGCTGCGTAGCACCAGAAAGGACGAATGGAATAGAAGAGCCTTCATAAGGAAACCTTACCTGTAATCGCATCATCACAAATATGTTTTAAGTACCATATATACTCATGTACTGTATAAGTCGGGTCTTGAAACCCGAAAAATTGATCATTAAATCAGACCCCGACTTATGCGCCTGTTCAAAAATACGACACTTTTTTTTACATCTTGCCCCTTTCAATCTCGCATCAGTTTCTCAGGCACATCGAAGTTTGTTGCAGCAGTGCAGTTACCAATTTCTTTCGCCAATTCAATGACATTTAATTTAAAACCAGCTTCATATTTTCTTCTGATTGAACACTCCATCGTAGATAAGGGATGTTCTTACGATAAAGCTGTAAGAGGGTGTGAGATACAAAAAACACAAATCAGTGCAAACGTTGCTTCGGAATAGTTCGGGTATTACTGTGTGGTCACTCAAGCACAACAGAAAGAGAGATTAGCAGCACATGCTGATACAGTTCATTTCTGCACCCACAAAGAAAAAAAGGCAGTGTGCTCTGTGGTTACTCTCTCAGGTGGGCGTTAGCATAGCATAATCTCTTGGACCAATACCGTGAGTTTTAAGCATTCGACTTATACGACCGACATTATAAAATACCAGGAATTATATGATAAAATCAACTTATCCGTGAGTATATACGGTTTGTATAACAATCGGAAAAAGATAGAGGCATTTTGGAACCAAATGCTGTGGACACGAAGTTAAAGTTGAACACTTTGGTGCCAAGCAGAAAAGGCCAAAGGGGAAAAAAGATCAACATTTGAAGTAAAGAACAGCTCGCTAACTGTTGGAAGGGAGTGGATTTGTGATGTTTTGGAGTTGTGTGGCAGCTAGTGGCACAGGAAACATCATGGAAGCTGACAGAAGAATGGACTCTACTAAATATTAACAAATCCTTGAGGAGAATGTCAGTCAGGAAAATGAAGCTGAGAAAAGGTTGGCATCTACAACAAGACAACGATTGAAAACATACTTCAAAATCTACTACGAAGTTCCACAAAAGTGAAAGTTTTGAAGTTGCCTTTACAGTCCCCTGACTTGAACATCATTGTAAATCTGTTGGTAGATCTTAAAATGTGCTGTGTACAGAAGACAGCTCAAGAATGTTTTACAGCTGGATACAATCTGCAACAAATAATTGGAAAAATAGTAAATATTAAGTTAAAAGTAGTGGAATAAGTTGACTGGAAAAAAGACAGCATTAAAAGATAATGGCAGCTATTGGAAGATAGTTTTAAATTGGGATAGGTGGTCCCATTTGGGTTGCAGTCAAAGGAGAAATTTAATAAGGATCCCTATAGGAAATATGGGATACAGATCCCTTGCACCAGTGCTGAAAAAATGAAAATATAAAAAGGCAGGAGGACCAGATTGTTACGAGTCATGTAAAAAAATAAGAGAAAACAATTAGCTGAAGAAAGAATAACTATTAAATGATCAATGGGCTATAAAAAAAGAGGTGATAAAGAAAAGTATTATTATTAATGGGGTTAAATGCCCAGAGGGCAGGTTAGTCAACCCCTGTCTGGCATTGGGGCTTGAAGGTAAAAAAATGGGTTCTAAAGAAACCTTTACTGGACTTTCCAGCATCATATGTTTGGCATCCCCAATCCTCAACACCAAAGTCAGTCACATATGAAATTTTGGTCAACTTGAGTTCTCTTCTCTCAGGTCTGCTGGAAGTTCGGGACTTGACTTGAAACTTGTAGCAAAGCGTTCTGATGAGGAGAATTGTCCGGTAAAATTGTTTCTACAGGATTAGGGATTCAGAGCTGGTTATGCGTACTACACCTGCTCCAGGTCTTGTCATTCAATCATTATGGCATATATTTGTTTAACAACAACACCCAATTACCCAAATACAGACATCAATTGCACAATGTTAAATATACAAAAGCAGTACCATACCTACTGTACAATCTTGAGTAAATAATAACAGCGTCAGAAGTAGTGTGGCAGAGGAGAGACTTAGGTACCAATAGTTACAGTGGCTGATCCATTAAAATAAAAAAGTAAGTGCAGGGTTCTAATTTCTTTAAAAACATTATATACAAACCTGTAAAATTTAAAAAGGCCAGTTTTAATTCAAAGCTTATTTATTTCTGTAAGCTAAACATTTTAGGAGCACATAGGAAACCAATGAGAAGGGGACAGAGATCTTAATGTACCTCACAGCGTATCTTTTTCTCTTTTTGAAGGGAGACAGAAAGTACATTAGGTCAGACTGGGAGGGGGGTCACAAAGGAAAGTAAGAGAACCACTCCTTAATACCAGTGACCCAAGAGGGTATAAAAGATGCCCAGTCCAGAGAGAATGCAAATTGACATACTACAGGAAAATAGATTTGAACTCTAAGAGACTGTCCCAGGTACCCAACAGGGACCATAAATGGCCACACAAACAAATCCATGAAAGAGCTAAGCCCTACTTTGCTTACTGCAGACATGCAATATTCTATCTACTGTTAAATAATCAGAAGAAAAGGAGCATATTATCAGGAATTACTCATCTATATACTACAGCAGATTAAGAAGGTATATATAAACACACTGCTGCAGTTCACTCTGGCCAATTCGAACAAGATCTCTCTGTGTGAGAAGAGCCGGACCACTCTCCCGCTTCAGACTCAGATTTATAGATTTTCTTCTAGGCCAGTAATATCAGCCACAGGAAGGAAGAAAGTAAGGAAGAAAAGAAACAGACAGACACATTATTCTTCTTGGTTTTAGCACTGCTCCAACTTGTATTGTGTGTAATATGGTCACAGCTGAATGTTCAGCTCATGACACTACCTGTACCATCTTATAAGTATCTAAGGAGCCATGTCTGTTAATGAGGCTTCATCAATGGATTCATTCAAATCTTGTTTAAAAACATGTCTCACTCTCTTGCAATTTTTTGCTACTGAATTTAGGTTTAGTTATTTAGTTGTTGTGAAATGTCTCTATTTATCCTATTGTGACTATATTGACCTGTTTTGACTATATTGACTTTTCATGTACACAACAATTAACTTTTCTAATGTGCCTTTCAGTTTGTTTCTTATAATTTTACCATGTATTAAATACTTTGATGTTTTATATTTCAGTTTTTAATTTTGTAAAGCATCTTGTCATGGTATACTCTGTGAAGGGTGCTCTATATAATAAAGACTGAATTATTCATAAATTTGTAAAAAAAGTACATTAGTCACCATTAAAAAGTAATAAAAGCTGTACTTTAAATAAGCCTCTCAGAAAAAGTGCAATCAAAAAGATAAACACAGTGAAACAGTCTTTGTGCCAGGGATTGAAGTTACAGTCTCCTTGACCCTGTACTTTTAACAGTTCTGATGTCAAACCGACCTAAAATCTACAGGGGGACAAGTGAGTTCAGCCATATAAAGATAAGAGGGGCAGTAGGGGTATAGTAAGCTGTAAATTCTGAACATGAACCAGAAACAGACAAAGAGAAAGAGAAAGAGGGCCATGCAGCAGACTTTGTCAAAAATCCTTCATGTACCACTCATGATAAGCCCTGGTGATAAATGTCATCTTAGGCCTACAAATCCATCTGGAGTGTGCATGAGGGATAAATGAATAATTCTTACTCACTTGGTATCTATCACTCTCATATGGTACTGTATATTCATAATGGAGAAGAATTTAAAGAAGTGGAATACTTTATGTACTGTATTAGGAGCTGTGCCTATTGAGAAGTTGATGTTCTCAGCAGGATATCTGAAGCATTGACACTTGACCGCCTGTTGTTTAGAAGCATAAATTGTCTCTTTTGGCAAAATCTTCACATGATACTAAATTTATAGTTATGGTAGTCATATTACTTCTTCTTGAACCTGAAAAATGTCCAATTTGATTTAGATGAGGTATAAAATAGGTGAAAGCAAATAGAGTATTAGAGATATAGATAAAAAAATAGAGAACTTTATTTTGGTAATTGTATCATTAGCAGATCAAACAGTTCAGTTGAGGAAAATAATGTTAAAAATAAACATTTTTATTTCAATTCTAGAAATATGCGCCAAAACAATAAGTACTTTTCAGTATAGCATAGTATAGTATAGTATATACTGTATAGAGTTTAAATTCTACATATAGTAACAAAATTAAGAATTTTTATGATTAATAATAATATTCACCCAATATGCTTATTTATTTTCAATTAAGTTTTATCTATAAAAACTGAATAAAATTTAAAGGCTCAAAAATACAAAAATATTTTTTACATTGCCAACTTCTGCTTAAGAATGTAGGTCTTTTCACTCTCAGTGAATATCTAAAATGCTAAAGGGGATAGTAATCGAACACTTAAAACTGAACATGGCATAAAACTGAGAAATGTACGACAGTTTTTGAAATAACTATTCATGACAATAACGGGTCAATTATTATGGGTGTTTTCATTCATTTCATTACTGAAAAAATTAGATGTCTATTATTTGTGTGCAAGCCACTGTGTGTCAAAAACATATTTTTATTCACCTAAATATCATCCAACTAAAAGACATACTTACTAATAGATAAAAAGAAAGTGATGTAGGTATTTCATACTTTAAAACAATCCCACAAACAAAAGTAATGAAGCAATATGCTGGTAAACTTGTGAGAAAACTAAGTAGAGTCAATGTTAAAGAAAAAAACAAGAATAAATGAAAACAAAATTTTAAGCTACAAATAAACAGTACACAGTATGGAACTATTTTACAATAACCAATAAAGAAACAATACAACCATTTTTATTGATATATACACACTCATACAGTATATATTGTCACATATAGCAGTGTCGGGAGCAGCTTCTTGGATTTGAGCAGGTTAAAAAGATGGTAGCTAACCATAGATATTAACCGATTCTGTGTTGTTAACCCTAGAATGAAAGAAGACTTGCAGGCAAACATTGACATAATTTTCACCCTGTAGACAGAAGCTCTGCCATTTTTGTCCCATCTCCTCTATAAAACAATCAGCAATCAAAAGTAAGAATGTATTTTTGGACCTTTATCTCTTCAAGGACTGACCTACTGGTAGAGAAGACAAGAAGCAGAATGTCTGAAGGACCATCAGTTCATGCATTTTTGTTTGTGAATTTCCTCATTGAATGAACTTTTTAGTTAATTGAAAAGACCTTCTGCATTGGTGCCCTAAAATCCAGATGCTCCACTTCTGGTCTCTTCCTTACTCCATATACAGTATATATTGTGAGAGACATAATGGATGGACTGGTGTCCTGAATGGGCTGGAGGGAGGTTCTTTACCCGGCCAGGAGACCATTATAGAAGGATGGAGGTGCACACCAGCTAGGAGGATTCCTATTCCCCTTCCCAGTCAAGATGCAGCTATAAGGGTTTGACTGAACACCTGCTGGGTTGCATGGGACTTGTAGTTTAGGAAGAGAGCCCTGTTGAGGTTCCCATGTGTTGTCAGAGGACACTTGTCCTTTTCATGAAGGTTCGCCGTGACCTGGAAATGCTTCCTCAGTACAATGTGGTGGCCCTGGAAGCCCCCTTTGGTCTAGCATAAAAGAGGCCACCTCAAATCACTTAAGGAGTTCGAAATGGGAGGTGGTGGACAAGGCTTGCCTGGAGGAGGACAAAAAGAAATGAGACTGGGACAGTGATTGTGCTGAGTGAAAGAAGAGCCTGTAAGTTACTTTGTTCAATTAAAATGCTTATTTGAAAAATTGCCAGTATGATTATGTCTGAAATTTTCATTTAGGTGGACACATGAACTGTGACCAGATCAGGCAGTGAGGTGTCCACTGGCAACATGAATGATGTAGTCATTATCCATGTGTACACAGTTCTGTGTAAAATTCAAAAGGTTGTGAGGAAATTAATATGTGGAGGTTTTTGATTTAGGATGACAATAGAATCATTCATAGAAAATTAAAGGTAAGTGCTAGACATTGCTGATCTGTTTCTAGCAAAGTTCTTTATCAAATCTTTTGTTAACTCGAGTTGAAGTCCAAATCCAAGTTCTCATAACATATATACTTTAGTGAAAATGAATTTATACATTCCTAAAACATATTAATAAGAAAAACACAACAGCTAGTTAAAGTGAAACAGAATTAGAAAGGAGAACTCACTTTTTGGTGAATTTGTATGGCTTACCTTAGATTGCATTTAAGACTAGGGGTTGAGCTTCCCTGGCCGCCTATGGTGGCCAAACCCCTGCTTGATAGCTTGCTTCACTCGCAATCAGCCATGGATATATTCCAACATGGTTAAAACTCTGGCCCTGAGATTTATTTATAGTTATAGCTAATACTAAAACTATTGAAAATTCTTGTCTATTCAAAATGACTGGTTAACTATTTGTATCACCAGTGTCTAACTTAATACATGGAAGGAATACGACTTCTCCTGTATGATCACCAGTCATGATTTTGTCAGTATCTGAATATTTATGCAGTTTTAAAATTTGTAAGTGTGTGCCATTACATAGGCTTTATTTGTCAACTGCTAACACACAACTGAACTGCTACTGTTCTTAGAGAAAACGGATGTATACAGGTATAAGGTATTTTTTTTATGTATATGTGTTAAACTGATTGTATTGACTTAACAGTATCATTGTTGTATTCTCCTAATGAAGATTAAAAAAATGATATAATAATGATATGGATGTATACTATACGATGTACGATTTTGAAGAAAAATGAGTGTTGCATGAAAACATCACATGAAAACATCAATTGAAAATGTTGCACGATTTCTCTAATCCTGTTATATATAGAGAGTAGATTAAATAAAATGACCACAGCATTACCCATATTAACTCAATTGAATGGAGACAACAATCTGCATATACACAAGTGCAACAGTTAATTGAAAATGAAAAAATGTAAAACAAATATAAATTAAATAAAAGTATATAGCTCCATAGTGAGCTTTTCAAATAAACAGATACCAAGGACAAAGGACCAATGGGAATTTCATTAAATAAACACTAAGAGTCTTAGAAGGAACTGAAAACCCTCTGTGTTTTTAAGGAGTAAATGTGATAGGTATGTAAAGAAAACAATGAAAGCCAATCATTTCAGATTTCTACACACACGCTTTTTACAGTTGTGGCACAACACAGAATGCCATGATGATGAGCTGTCAGCAGAACTACTAACATTTTCAATATTGATATAACTCTTGTCACGGATGGTCAGGGGACCTGCCTGGCCAGGACACCAGCTGGATGGAAGAGGACGTGGTTAGGGCATTATCTCCCCAAGGACGTTAGATGGCAGCCCCCCTGGATTGATGTGGCTCCACGGATTCCCGCAGGGCCTGCTGGGTGTTGGAGTTCTCTGCAGCCCTGTTGAGTTCCGTGGATGCCACCAAGGGGGGCTGTGGAAACAGCAGGGCCCTTTATGGTAGGAATGCCGCCACACCCAGAAGTGCTGCTGGAAGAAGATCATGGGACACCTGGAGCACTTCCGGATGCTCTATAAAAGGAGCTACTCTGGGAGCCAAAGTCAGGAAGAGGAGGACAAAGTGTGCCGTAGGAGGAGTGGAGGCGAAGAAACAGAGAGAGTGAAAGAAAAGAAAAAGAAAAAGAAAGTACTGTTTTGCTTTGTGCCTTATTTGTGCTTTATTGTATTGAGCTGCAGAGGTAAATGATTGGGAAACGTTTGCCCCAATAATAAACATGTGGAGAAACTTTTGCCTGGTGTTTGTTTGTGTCAGGTTTGGGCGGCTGGAGAACCTCCGTTAGGTCACACTCTTTAAAATCAGCCAGGTTCATTGATATATTTCTGAAAATTTGTTAATTCATACAAAAAAAAGTAGTTGTTTTTCATTGTTATTTATTCCATTTATTCTGGTACAAATATGACCAGAGTGTGTTTTTACATATTTTAAAGTAATTTTTAAAATAAATTAGCAATATGTGTTTAAATTTCAACTTTTTATGAGTATTATGAAAACACAATTTTTATTTATATTTTTAAAAAGTTAACAGTATATATTGGCTAAAACATTCAAATGAAATCATTTACACTATAGCTGTAGTTATACCAATAAAATATCAATGTTTCTTTAAGCAGTCTTAGGAAATGAGATCACATTCAAAAGCAAATTTTGTCTGAATGTTTCATTATTTAGCATTAGCAGTTTTTGTTCTTGGTAGCACATCGATGCCTGTCAGCTTAAGGATCTAGGTTTAAATTCAGTGCCTGGGGTTTTTTTCCCTAGATACACCTCATCTCCTTCCATATCCCAAATATGCATGTCTGTGTTTGGTTAACTAGAGGCTTTACATTGGCCTCACATGTTTATGTGTGTTGGACTGGAGATCTCTTTGGGGTCAGTTCTAACCTTCACCTCAGTTTAGTAGGCTCAATGATAAATGAACCAACTGAAGTTTTGCCACTACATTTATTTTCCTTAAGCCTCATTGAAATTATTGCATATGTGACATCATGACTTGATGTAGTATTATCTAGCCCTTGAATTGGAGTATTTGAGTTCAAGGGTTATGTTTCTGTCATTTTTTGCTCAGAATTCATTAAGGTTTAAGTATTGTGTCTTGTTTGGACAACATCTTGGATGCCATTTTAGGTTCTTATCGCTGCCATTTTGAGTCCCTATTGTTAGGTCAGCTTCCCGAAAATTCTAGGTATGTGGCCTCAGAGTGTGTGACATGTTCATAATTGGTGTGATGGGAAATAAGGACGGCCCAGGGTTTGTTTCCTTATCTGATCTACAGATGCCAAAACTCTGTCTAAATATTCTCACATGTATCATTCAGTTTTGACCACTTACTTATTCTTTCAGCCTCAATTTAGCCTCTTATTTCCTGGTGCTACTCAAAATGTTCACCTGTCTCTGTCAGAAGACATGAGTTCTTGACATTCTTATTTGAATAGTAAAGTGAAATCGTCAGATATTTTAAACATCTGAAACTGTTTTGAACTGAAACATATAATCTGAAATGTATACCTACACAGTGCACAGAAAAACTGCTATATATTGTAGGTAAAGGTGACTCAGATGCAGTGTATAATCTAGAAATACAAGCTCAAAAGGTACACACAAATGATATAAAGCCACACTGAGCAGTTCATTTTTCGAGCATGTTTAAGCAGTCCAACATTCATGTGAATCTGTGGTTTCAAAAAAAAATGGATGGCTGTTTAGATATAACGCTTAATTTAAAGAGAACCACTTGCCAACATGTTGAAATTTATGAATTTTAATGAATTCTGAGTTTGACAATAAATTAATGTAAATTGGGCCAATTGTGGCAGATATTGAATAAAACCTAGGATACCTTTTTGGGACAGATGAGGCAAAGCATAATAGAATGCAGTTAAAATATGCAAAACAGTTTATATCAAATATTAAAAGAAGGAAAAGGTAAATAAAATTTCTTTGACAAACAACAGGCAGTTATATAACTGTCACATATGTAAGCTGAGGGATCTACTTACTGGTTTTAAGCAGATAAGGAATATGGGGATGGAAGAGGATGAAACACAGTCCTTGAAAGCTCCAGTTTTGTTTCCCTTAGACTGGAGGAAGATTTAACTGGTGGACCTTGACATCACTTCCACCCCACAACTCAAGACTCCACCCCTTTTGTGCACGATGTTATATAGGCCAAAGTTAAACTGTGAAGTTGGTATTCAGTGTGAACATTGATCCTGACTTGATCAAGGACATTTCTTTACTTGAAAAAGGCTAAAGTGACAGTTGTTTAGGTGACCGCCTTGTTTTGTTTTCCTGTGCTTATGCCAAATTTTCTTTGCTGCGTTAAATGGGACTTCCACCTTGGCTCCCCAACACCTTGATGCTCTCTTTGGGCTCTCATTTACAAAAACATGGAGAAAATGACAAAAGTATTAGTCATAATTTATGTTTAATTTTAGATTTAATACAAAACATTATTCTCCAGGTTTTATTTACTAAGATAGAAATCACTTTAGTGGTAAAGTTTTCATCTACCTGTGCATTCTCCTTCTGAGGCCACCTTATCAATGTCTGGGTCTTCAAGATCTGGAGCATAAATTATGATGACTTTATTGTATTTTCAACATAAAATAACATATGACAAGAAGGAAAAAATAAACAATTTATGTACTTACAAATCTTTCAGATCAACAGTATTTTAGCTGAGAAGACGTGTTGTTTGCAAGCATTGTGCTTTTTCATAAAGAAGAGTGGGTGCAGGTCAGTTAAAACCATTATAACAGACAAGATTGAGAATTATGGTAGTTGAAATGCAAAGTGTTATGTTGCATTACTATTGTTATTAATATTGGGCAATTGGTGGTACTGTTAGAAATGATATATGAAGAACTGGGAGAGGGAATGTTACAACCTGGAGATTTCTTTATGTAGTGATTGAAATAACACAAAGGTATTAAAGGGTTGTCAGCGCTGGTTTAGGCACAGGAGATTGTACGGAAATTATTTGTAGAAATTGTCTATTGACATGAAGCATTTTAGAGCAGTTGTCTATCTGATGCTGTTAACCTTGAATTCCAAAAATTCAAGTAAGTCTCAAGAATTTATGAAGTAATGTACATATGAATTCTGCAACAAAAAACAATGGATTCTTTCTGAAGTTAGGTATTGAAAGTGGTATAAACATTGTTTTATCTGGATAAAAAATCTAATAACTGACTTGCCATTGCCATTATAGTGACATTGAAAACCACCAAGAACTAACTCTAAACAAGGTGCTAGTCCCTCTCAGGGCTTGCGAATGGTCATGCATATGCCCACACTCAATCCCAACATGTCAAAACAGTGTTAGCCTATCATGCATTTTTGCGTAGAGGTTGAAATCAGAAATATTTTGAGAAAGCCTCCCCATAAAATATGCAGAAACTGCGTTCAAGCGAGAAACACAACTCATTTCCCTGGAACCAAAAGTTCAGACTATTGTAAAGACAGCAAGCGCTAGCCTAAGGAAATTGTACCATTACTATTGAACCTGTTGTTCTTGACATTTTCAGTGATACACATTTTTTATAGCTTGTCACAAACCACAATGCTCTCTAAACAGTTAATTGTGTAAACTTGGGTTCACACCCTGGACCTAAGTAGAGTATTGAAGGCATCTATTTTGGCTTGTTGAGTCAAATGGGACTTCTCACTGTGAGCATGACTGTTCTTTGCAGTGGGGTTGGACCATTTCAGCCCTGGTATATGTGCGCATCAACAAAAAAAACTTTAAATCTACTTTTAGGAATACAACAAAAGCAGCATAATTACCAAGTGACGAATTTTGGTTATCCATTCATTTATTTTCTGATTCTTCTTCTTTTTTACAAAGTTAAGTTAATCTGGTATTTGCATTGGTATCACTGGCTTTAAGGTGTTAATCCATCTATGCAAACCAGCTATGATGTAATGATAACGCCACTCATGTTGGTAACAGTAGTGACATTTGCTCAGGTTTGGGTCAACATTTTACATGTTATTCAGTACTTATATTGTTTTTGTGCTCCTTAGTACTGGGTGCACAATTTTAATGAATACTGCTAATATTTTTTTATGTACAGTAGGGTATCTGTTTGCCTAATATGTTGTTTTTAATCCATGGATACAGCACTGATTGCTACTACCATGGAATTAATGCCAAAGGTACCAATCCAAAGAAGAGGTACTTACTGAGAATAAATTGTCCTGCAGCTGGTGTCACCAATTTACTACTAGTAAATAACTTTAGGGGGACCAGAAAACTGAGATTCAGTTTATAAATTATATAAAGAAAGGGCAAAGAAGAGTTGATGGAAATCTAGAAAACACTTCATTTCCGTGTTTTAGATTATGGGAACACCACGCATAGTTGTAATTAAGGATGAGTTTGAATTCGTTTTTAGCAATCAGATTTATTGACATTGGTCCAAAAGCTGTAAAATTTAAGAAAATTTAAAATTTACTATTAGTTCCTACCTAGTAAATGACCACAGTAAAATTTGTGTCTGGTATGTCTGATGGTATATTCTTTTCTCATCTATACTAATAAAAGGCAAAGCCCTCACTGACTCACTCACTCACTCACTCACTCACTCACTGACTCATCACTAATTCTCCAACTTCCCGTGTAGGTAGAAGGCTGAAATTTGGCAGGCTTATTCCTTACAGCTTACTTACAAAAGTTAAGCAGGTTTCATTTCAAAATTCTACACGTAACGGTCATAATGGTCGATAATGGTCGACATCATCTGCCATATTGAACTTTCTTATTTATGGCCCCATCTTCACGAAATTTGGCAGGCGGCTTCCCTGCGCTAACCGAAACCGATGTACGTACTTATTTCGATGGTATGACGCCACTGTCAGCCGCCATATTGAACTTTCCAACGTCACTAATTTTCTAACTTCCCGTGTAGGTAGAAGGCTGACCCCATCTTCACGAAATTTGGTAGGTGGCTTCCCTGCACTAACCAAAACCGATGTATGTACTTATTTCGGTGGTATGACGCCACTGTCGGCTGCCATATTGAACTTTCCAACGTCACTAATTCTCCAACTTCCCGTGTAGGTAGAAGGCTCAAATTTGGCAGGCTCATTCCTTACAGCTTACTTACAAAAATTAAGCAGGTTTCATTTCGAAATTCTACGCGTAATGGTCATAACAGTCGACAACGTCCTCCATGTTGAACTTTCTTATTTATGGCCCCTTCTTCACGAAATTTGGTAGGCAGCTTCCCTGCGCTAACTGAAACCGATGTACATACTTATTTCAGTGGTATGACGCCACTGTTGGCCGCCATATTGAACTTTCCAACGTCACTAATTCTCCAACTTCCCCTGTAGGTAAAAAGCTGAAATTTGGCAGGCTCATTCCTTACAGCTTACTTACAAAAGTTAAGCAGGTTTCATTTTGAAATTCTACACGTAATGGTCATAACGGTCGACAACATCCGCCATGTTGAACTTTCTAATTTTGGCCCCATCTTCACGAAATTTGGTAGGAGGCTTCCCTGCGCTAACCAAAACCAATGTACGTACTTATTTCTGTGGTATGATGCCACTGTCAGCCGCCATATTGAACTTTCCAACGGTCTTTGTTACTTATGGGTCCATCTTCAAGAAATTTGGTATGGGGGTTCCCAACGCTAACTGAATCCTACTTGCGTACATATATATGTCCATAGCCTGAAGCTCGGTCACCACGTTGTTGGCTGCCTGCCTATATAGGGCCGTCCATCGCTCCTGTCTCTACATTCCCTTCCTTGCTTCGCCACGGGAATCACGTCTCCCTGCTGATAACTACAGCCTTTTTATTTAATCCACGGCTTCTTCGCTGTTTTATTTTTCGTTTATTACAATTATAGTTATTGTGTAGGTATTTTAGACTTAGTTTACATTGTTCAGGTACCCATTTCCTTTATCGTTCCAACCGTACCCCCATTAACATGTCTATTGAGGTGATCACCATCGATCAAAGAACTGTCACTTTCTGAGTGGTTTCCATGCCCGGAGATGGCACCTACCTTTTCCATTCTCTTTGTTACATATTGCACGTCCATATCAGGCTCACTCTTGATATTCGGAGGAACATTGTGTCTTATGTATTGAATGACTGGGACAGGTTCAAGGTGTGGACTGATGACGGTACAGGAGATAATTATACTACACAGGAGCACTAGAAGAGTGAAATGCTTAAGACCTTCACCTATGGTTCTGCATGTGAGTTGATGGCTGCCGCTGAATTGTTCGGTTGTCGCTTTCAAGTGTACCTATGAGCTGTGAGATTTGAAACAAGATTACTTTTCACATGGCCAACTGTATGTTGCATGCTCAAGAGTAAGCTCAGCGCACAGCTTGGTCGTATTACAACCAGAGGGCCAAACTGACAATGTGGTATACAAAGAGATCCTTAACAAATAATTATTGGTATATTTTCCCTCAGTTTAAAAAGGTTTAATTTTGTTCTTAATAAAAATTTTAAGGCAGTACTTCCCCGCTGCGAAGCGCGGGTATTTTGCTAGTTAATCCATAAAAGCGAAAAGTGAATAGACATTCAAAACAGAGTAACTTACTGATATACACAAAAAGACACGTGCTGATTAATTTAAATGTATTATTTATTACTCAAAGAAGAACTCAGTTGGTCATTAATTCATCAATAATGCTGTAGTTGTTGTGTAATAGTAATATAAATTGCTGCTAATAAATGACTGAAATTCATAATACTTTAAAAACAACTTTACAAGTAGGGACTACATATGATTAAATATTAATTTAAATTATGGATATAATATCATCATATCTCTGAAAATGTCCTTTTTGACTCCAGCCTCCAAAGAAGCATACACACACATTCGTTCAATCAATGGTGGACAAATCACTTCATTCGCCACCTTACCGACGAAAACGCAAGTGATGGCTCGATTACTCCGCTTACTCCATCCAAGTACTATGCCTTCTATGGCCACATCAACTATAGTTCCTCACTTGGCGGCTTCACCCATCTGACTTAACCCTGATACCCATCTCTCCGAACTCGACGCTGCCTCCATACTCCTTGACTGCAACCTCCTAAAGGTCCACTGCTAAGCCCACTCTGCCACCTCCAATCAGTACCGGTGGTGCACAGTCTGGTTCCACTGTTTCCCCAGCCTCCACAATCCAATCTCAGGTTTGATGCTTCATCCTGCCTACTGCCTCTGGAATGGATGTTGCCTGCAGCCTCCCCAAAAACTCATCTCCAAACCTTCTTCTTGTTCCTCCATTCTGTTTATCTTTGGTGATTTATCACTGACTCGATTAAGGTTACAACTAGCAAAGAGCTGCAATTCTGATCTTTCAATTGCTTGCCTCTTTACAAGCATACTCGCCCATCAGCCACACTGTGCAGCATCACTTTGCACAGGCAAGAAATGTATTTCCAAGTTGCTCTTGTCATTTTTTTAGCCAGCTCTGTGGCACTGAGTGTCATAATGTTTTAATAGTAGAGATTACTCTACTACCTCCTCATAGATTACAAGAAAAACATAAAGTTGAAAAAAATCACATTAACCTTGATCTGCAGTTATGCACTAAAAACCCAAGAAATAAACAAATCTAAATTAGATCTTAACACGTTAAAAATTGTACTCGCAGTGCAATTACCCATTGGGTTTGAACTCAAAATATTAGACAGTAAGAACGTTTTAATTAAATTCAGAGAGTAAGAGGGCAGAAAATTGAACCCAGGCCCATGGAATGATGTTTAGCCCTAGATACAGTATTTCATCATAGTTTATCCTTTGACATTTCCTGACATTAATTTATTCATGTAACTGTTTTACACAGAATAAATAAATAAGCACATAAATAAATGAAATGAACATCAAAGTTACTTTAACTTAAACTGCAAAACCCAAAATAACCCCTGCCAATGAAAGGAAGATCAGACAAATTTGTATATGTGAATTATGCAATTGAATCTTGTATTCAGTTATCAGCTTTCATTCAGTGTATCTACCCCTGTCATCTTATGTCATCTACACCCTTCTGCTAATTAGGTATCTATGTTTTATTAAATCACATGCATATATTTATTTGCATTTTTGTTCATTAGTATTCTTACCTAATCTTACTAGTTTTTTCTTTTTTTGTAACTTTCTCTTTGACATCTTGTAAAGCAACTTCAGCTTCATTCTTTTTATGAAAGTGAGCTATAGAAATAAATGTTGTTGTTGTCATAATAAATCCATGTGCAAAGCAACCAATGATTAAATTAGAAAAGCTAAAAAATAAAAATAGTAGAAATTCACTCATTAACCATATAATGGTCTCAAGAAACAAGGGAAATTGAAAATTTTTAATTCAAATTAACTTCAATAAGGTAGAGTAACACTTACTACTTTTACATTTCGATTCTGAAGGATTTGAATGATTGCTTTGTTTTGGTGCTGTAAATATGATGTAAAAATAAATAAATGCTAAAACGTACTGCTTGCTTTACTAATGAAAAAATCATTAAATTAAAAAAATAACAAATTATAATTAAAAAAAGTTAGATTACAAAAAGAAAATAAATGGTTTATGCAAAACTACCCTTACTGCAACATTACACGAATCATCACATACTGTATAAAATCTCCTAAGCAGAAACTTGGCAAGCTTTATAAATTATAAATGTATAAATTAAAGAAGGCACAAATGAGTATCTTTCGAAGCCAAGATTGCTTTTATAAAAGTAGTATAAAAATTTTATCTCTTTAAATATATTCTAACTTTACAGGCATGTTGTCTGTGATATACAATAAATGCACACCTACAGTAACAAAAAAGTTTTTTTAAGCAAAAGAAGAACCCAGAAGTTTAAAAGTAATGCTAATAATGATTACCGATCATGATGATAGAGAACAGTGATGTGTCGACAAGTTGCTTAGACGTGTCTTTAAGAATTTCTCAATACTCTGTCCACATAACAATGAACTTGTTGACAAGCAGGGTATCAAAAATACTTTTTCAGAGTCTTTTCAAAGCTTAAAAAACACATTAAATACATGCTCAATTATAAATTAAGCCAATGCAGCACTTACAGTAAAATGAACTTAGCACTAATCCTCATCCATCACCCCTAAGGTGATTCATATGCATCTCATACTCATACACAATATTTATATGTGAGTTGTATATACTGGAATTCATGTACTGTATATATTTTTCACACTTAAAAACTCTTGAAACTATGTTAAGGAAAAGCAGACAAGTGCCATTTACCATAATCTGCCATGACTAAGTGAAATGAACACCATCACACGTGTCTTTGTTCCACCTCTTAACAAGCACATTTCCTAACTTGTATGGAATTCACTGCCTAAAAAGCTTTGCTAAAAACTCACCTGGGGTTTCATTGTTTTCTAAGAATGGTATTTTTATAGTAATTTTTAGTAAAAGAAGAAAAATGATTAATACTTGTGGTTGTGTAATATTTTACTGAAAATTAAAGAATGGAGTAAATGTAATTAGTCCTTTAAGAACAGTGTGTTTTAAGAAGACGTCAATTTCAGGGATTACGTTATTCTGTATGTCATTGTTACCTACCTAAGCAAATACAAGTACAGTATCTAGTGTATTAATATTTCTGAAAACAATTAAAATCTTTACACTTTGTTTTATAAATAGATGCTGGCAATAAACATTATGTGCTATATGATTTTATGTTGCAAAGTGTTGATCTTTTAAAGTTACAGAATGATATCTACACTATATATATATACAATCCTAAGCCTAAAAGTGCAATGATTTTGTGCAACGATTTTATGTGACTTTTTATGTCATGTTTTTTGTCACGCTTTAAATCTGGCTTATTTTAAAACCTACATATATGTGTTTGGTATCATTCTTCAGAATTTATCGAACTTTAATGTGATGTTGTTAGATGTTCAGATTCTTATTCTGTTTTTAAGTTATAAAGTAAAATATATCAAGAACTCATGTCCAGCGAGACAAGACTTAGTGATTTAATCACGCCCGTGCCGGAAATAAAAGACAAAGAGTAGGACAGCTGCTGTACAGACTTTTAAATGTTCAAAGCGCCGATCGAGCAAAGAGGAGGTAAAAAAAAATGTATTTGTTTCCCATTGAATCACTGTTTAAGAGGGGATTTTGGAGGAGCGAACACATCTCCTTGGAGTGCGTTCAGCCCCCTCTTCACAACGCAAGCGGCAGACTGGCCGCAACTGGGGGTTGGGTGCTGATGGCGCAAGGGGGGCTTGCCCCCTAATACTATATATATTCAGACAGAATGCAACTAAGGATATTAAGAAGAGAAGACAACCTATTGACCATCATAAAAAAAATTGAAAACATATGCTCAATAATAAATGAAATGATAGTAGGATTTGATAATGGATTTTTGGTTCTCATCCATCACACCTAAGATATACCATGAGCATATATCTGTCTATCTATCATTATACACCTCCACATGTGTGTTTATATCTTCTTTGTATTCTCTACTGTATGTATTTTTCATACCTTTAAGGAAAAAAGTTAAATTTCCCTGATGAAAACATATGGTTCCTTGCAACATTCACCTTAAATAGGTTACTTTAGCTAAAATAATTTACAGTATATGCAAATTGTTTTTTGAATGTACACGGTCCATCTATCCACACATCATAGTATAGCAGAATGGCGGCGCTGATGGTCGCAGCGGCTCTCAGCTCTCTTTTTCAGTGCTCTTTTTTTGTTGTGTTTGTACTTTTTTCTTGTTTGTTTGTGCACGATCAGTTTGGCGAACATCCGCTACACCCCTCAGAACCTTATAGACATCGGTGTCCAGTGCCAGACATCTGTTTCGAGTGTTTTTCATCACACACACAACATCCCAGACAACATAGCGAGACCAGCGGGCTCTCCGTGGATTGTTGTTGGGTCTAGGAGATGGCGCAGATGGAGGAGGAAAAGGAAACAGAAGCAGGGTCACAGATCCGGCGTTATGCTAAGGCTAAAGAAACAACCACACAAGCCACCTCTGCCGAGCCTGTATCTCACCAATGCCAGATCCCTGGTGCATAAAATGGATGACTTGGAATTACAACTCGCTGAAAATCGCTATGTTCATGATTGCTGTGTTTTGATTATCACTGAAACCTGGCTTCACCCGGGGATACCCGATGCTAGCATGCAGCTAGCAGGTCGTTCTCTGCTCCACTGGGACAGGACAAAGGAATCCGGTAAGAGCAGGGGAGGGTGGGGGTTCTGTATTTACATGCATGAGAACTGGTGCAACAACGGGACAATTATAGACAAACACTGTTCCCCTGACCTAGAGTTCATGTCTGTAAGATGCCGGCCTTTTTTTCTACCGAGAGAGCTAACAGTAGTGATTGTCATGGCTGTGTACATTCCACCCGACGCCAATGTAAATATGGCGCTCTCTGTCCTGCTGAATACCATTAATGAACAGTGGCGAGCCGACCCTGACGGTGCTCATATAATTGCAGAAGACTTTAACAAGGCCAACTTGAAGACTGTACTCCCGAAATTTTATCAACATGTTAAGTGTTCTACTAGAGGGGAGAACACTCTGGACCATGTTTACTAAAACATCAAGCACGTGTACAGAGCTATACCCCTCCCCGAACTCGGACAGTCCGACCATCTTTCTCTCCTGCTCCCCAGCCTACACCCCGCTCAGACGCAGTGCCAGGCCCACCATAAAGACTGTTACTACCTGGCCTGAAAATGCACTCTCCAAACTACAGGACTGCTTCGAACAGACGGACTGGGACATATTTAAACACCAAGAGCTGGAAACATTCACAGGAACGGTACTGGACTATATCAGGTTGTGCATTGGAAATGTGACTGTGGACAAACCAGAAACCCTGGATGACCAGCAAGGTCCGTACACTCCTCAGAGCCTGCAACGCTGCCTTCAGGTCAGGTGACAGAGCTCTGTACAGGGCTGCCTGAGCTGCTCTGAAAAGTGGAATTAAAAAAGCCAAGACGGACCATAAGAGGAGCATACAGTTCCACCTGTCTAGTCACAATACACGGGAGGTGTGGCAGGGAGTACAAAACATCACAAACTACAGAGACTGTGATGCAACAACAGTAGATCTGAGTGTGCAGCAAGCAGAGGAGCTATACTGCTTCTTTGCTCGCTTTGAATCATCACAACAGCAGCACTCACCTGCTCCAGCCCTGCTCCCACCCTCACCAGGTTCGTGCACTACTCCACTCACTGTAAAGGGGCACGATGTCAGATGGGTGCTCCTGGCAGTGAACCCCAAGAAGGCTGCCGGCCCAGATGGAGTGCCTGGTAGGGTGCTCACAGCGTGTGCCCACCAGCTCACCTTTATCTTCACCAAAATCTTCAACCTCTCCCTAGCCCAGGCAATCATTCCGTCCTGCCTAAAATCAGCCACAATCATTCCAGTGCCGAAGAAGTCTCCCATCACCAGCGTAAATGATTATCGCCCTGTGGCCCTCACTCCGGTAATTATGAAGTGCTTCGAGAGACTGGTTCTCCAGCAAATCAAGGACTATCTCCCCCAAGACTTCGATCCCTACCAATTCGCATATTGCGCAAACAGATTCACAGAAGATGACATCGCCGTAGCTCTCCACTCTGTGCTGAGTCATCTACAGCAGCAGCAGAGCTACGTCTGGATGCCCTTTGTGGATTACAGCTCAGCTTTTAATACAATCATTCCTGACATTCTCATCACCAAACTGGTCACTCTTGTCCTCCCCCCTCTCACATGTGTCTGGATAAAAGAATTTCTTACCATCCGGCTCCAGACTGTGAGACTCAGCCCCCACCACTCCTCCATTCGCACACTGAACACCAGTACCCCACAAGGCTGTGTGCTGAGCCCCCTTCTGTACTGTCTCTACACCCACGACTGCAGTCCAGCCCACAACAACAACCTCATCGTCATGTTTGCTGACAACACCACAGTGGTCAATATCTTCTCAAAGGGAGACGAGGCAGCTTACAGAGAGGAGGTCCTGAAGTCGGCAGCCTGGTGTTCAAAGAACAATCTGGCTCTGAACACCAGGAAAACCAAGGAGATCAATGTCGACTTCAGGAGGCACAGCACTGACTTATCCCCCATTTACATCAACGGCAAGTGTGTGGAGAGGGTCCATACCTTCCGGTTTCTCAGCGTCCTTATCTCCACTGACATCTCCTGGACAGACATCTCAGCAGTCATCAAGAAGGCTCAGCAGCGGTTACACTTCCTGAGGGTCCTCAGAAAGCACAACCTGGACTACAACCTGCTACTGACCTTCTACTGCTCATCCGTCGAGAGCCTGCTGACGTACTGTATCACAATATGTTACGGCAGCTGCACCATGATAGATAGGGAGAGGCTTCAGAGAGTAGTAAAGGCAGCACAGAAGATCATCGGCTGCCCTCTCCCCTCCCTGATGGACATTTACACCTCCCGCTGCCTCAGCAAAACAAAAAATATCATCAAGGACAGCTCCCACCCTGGATCTGATCTGTTTGACCTGTTGCCTTCAGGGAGGCGCTACAGGTGCATCACAACAAGGACAAACAGACTCAAGAACAGTTTTTCCCAAAAGCCATAACCATTCTAAACTCACACATGCACTGACTACACAGTCTAACCCTCTAACCCCTGGACTTCCTTCTGTCCATCAAGTATGCAATATCCAATATCTAAATTGTTTTGATAATAACTGTACAATATCTGTATACTGTACAATATCATTACACTCAGGGTCCAGCATCCACTACTCACTGCGCATGATCATCACTATTGTGCAATATTTAAATTATGTGCAACAACCCAATAGTGCAATAGTTATTTATTCTTTCCATATGTATATAGCGTCACAGAACTTTTTTGCAACTTCTTTGCAACTTTTTGCACCATTTGTTTATTTGTTTATTTACTTGTTGTATTCTACATATACAGTATGTCTGCACTGAAGGAGCTGCTTTTAATCTCATTGTACATGTGTATAATGACAATAAAAGGCATTCTATTCTATTCTATCAAATTCGCTTTATACAGTTCAGGATCATGGTGACCAGGGCCTAACCCAAACCCTTTGAGTAGAAGGTCAACGCAGGCATATTCATACACACCCACGCTTGCTTGTACTACTTATAAAATAAAAGTATTAATTTCTGTGTGAAGTACAGACTTATTGATAGCATAATAAATACATGGTTTCCTATTGAATATATACGAAAACAGTATGTATTACAGTTGTGCTTGAAAGTTTGTGAACCCTTTAGGATTTTCTATATTTCTGCATAAATATGACCTAAAACATAATTAGGTTTTCACTCAAGTCCTAAAAGTAGATAAAGAGAAACCATTTAAACAAATGAGACAAAAATGTTATACTTGATCATTTATTTATTGAGGAAAATGATTGAATATAACATATTTGTGAGTGGCAAAAGTATGTGAACCTCTAGGATTAGCAGTTAGTTTGAATGTGAAATTTGAGTCAGGTGTTTTCTATCAATAGGATGACAATCAGGTGTCAGTGGACACTCTGTGTTATTTAAAGAACAGGGATCTATCAAAGTCTGCTCTTCACAACACATGTTTGTAGAAGTGTATCATGGCACGAACAAAGGAGATTTCTGAGGACCTCAGAAAAAGAGTTGTTGATGCTCATCAAGCTAGAAAAGGTTATAAAACCATCTCTAAAGAGTTTGGACTCCACCAATCCACAGTCAGACAGATTGTGTACAAATGGAGGAAATTCAAGATCATTGTTACCCTCCCCAGGAGTGGTCGACCAACAAAGATCACTCCAAGAGCAAGGCATGTAATAGTCGGCGCGGTCACCAGGACCCCAGGGTAACTTCTAAGCAACTGAAGGCCTCTCTCACATTGGCTAATGTTCATGTTCATGAGTCCACCATCAGGAGAACACTAAACAACAATGGTGTGCATGGCAGGGTTGCAAGGAGAAAGCCACTGCTCTCCAAAAAAAACATTGCTGCTCGTCTGCAGTTTGCTAACAATCACGTGGACAAACCAGAAGGCTAGTAGAAGAATGTTTTGTGGACGGATGAGACCAAAATAGAACTTTTTGGTTTAAATGAAAAGCGTTATGTTTGGAGAAAGGAAACCACTGCATTCCAGCATAAAAATCTTATCCCATCTGTGAAACATGGTGATGGTAGTATCATGGTTTGGGCCTGTTTTGCTGCATCTGGCTTGCCTTCATTGATGGAACAATGAATTCTGAATTATATCAGAGAATTCTAAAGGAAAATGTCAGGACATCTGTCCATGAACTGAATTTCAAGAGAAGGTGGGTCATGCAGCAAAATAACGACCCTAAGCACACAAGTCATTCTACCAAAGAATGGTTAAAGAAGAATAAAGTTAATGTTTTGGAATGGTCAAGTCAATGTCCAGACCTTAATTCAATCGGAATGCTGTGGAAGGACCTGAAGCGAGCAGTTAATGTGAGGAAACCCACCAACATCCCAGAATTGAAGCTGTTCTATAAGGAGGAATGGGCTAAAATTCCTCCAAGCCGGTGTGCAGGAATGATCAAAAGTTACTGGAAACGTTTAGTTGCAGTTATTGCTGCCAAGGGGGTTCACACCAGATACTGAAAGCAAATGTTCACATACTTTTGCCACTCACAAATATGTAATATTTGATAATTTTTCTTAATAAATAAATGAGCAAGTACTGTATAATATTTTTGTCTCATTTGTTTAACTGGTTTCTCTTTATCTACTTTTAGGACTTGAGTGAAAATCTGATGATGTTTTAGGTCATATTTATGCAGAAATATAGAAAATTCTAAAGGGTTCACAAATTTTCAAGCACAACTGTATATTGTTCCATTAAATACAGTTCATCAAAATGAACAAGAAAACGTTAATCGGGTTTTCTCACATTTCTCATTTCCCACAGAGAAAAGCCAGAGGAATGCCGACTGGATCTACTTAATTTCATATCACACACATTTACGATAAGTGAAATAGGAATAAGCTAAATTGCCAGGCTACTGTCAAGTTTTACATTTGTTTATTTTTAATAAAATATGACCTACTGGTCAATCCTCCATTTAGAAGGCAGCAAAAGTTAAAGTAACCGTTAGGTAAAATCTGTATTTCCTTTTTGCCAAAAAAGATGCTGTACATATAAAATTCTGTCATATGTTGTATCAAGATCTTTTTTTAGCAGAATTTGCTTTTGAACATCATACATGGGGATATTATAGTCATGGGGAACACTAATTATCTGAATATTAACTGGGATAACCTTGCAAATGGAGGGGCGCAAGAACAGGAGTTTTTAGAAGTAATCAGTGACTGTTTTTTAACACAGTATGTTAAAGCACCAGCATGGGTTATAGCCTGTCTGGATTTAGTATTTTATAATAATCAAGGCAGTATGAGGGTGTAGAGGTGATTGAACACTGGGGTCAAGTGACCATAATATAATACAGTTCTCAGTATTTTGTGCAAAGACTAAAATTGTTAAGTTTAACTTTGGAAGGGCAAATTTTGAGCAGATGCAGCAAAGTATAAGAAGGATAGACTGGGATTAGCTTTTAAGTGTGGAGACAGTCGATGAGGAATTGAACAGGTTTAAAAATGTTTTACATGTAATGCAGGAAAGGTACATACCAAATTTTGAAATAAATATGAAATTTAAAAAACTCCACAGTGGGTTAATAAAGAGTTAAAAAAAGAGGCTGTAAAGGAAAAAAACAGCTTTTTAAGGCATATAAGACTAATAACTCCAAAGTGAATTGTAGTGCTAATGAGAACATGAGGGCAACCATAAAGAAGGATATTAGGGAGGATAAAAGACAGTTGGAGAGGAATATAGGAGATAAGGCGAAAGACGTCCTTAAGAGGTTCTTTCATTATTTTAGTAGCAAAAGAACAGTCAAGGAGGAGGTGAAGTGCATCAGAAATAGTAAAGGGGAATTAAAAGATACAGACAGCGAAATAGTGGATGCTCTAAACTTGTATTTTTCTGAGGTCTTCACAAGTTAGAAATAGATAACCTCCCAGCAGTAAACAGAAGTACTAAGGAGGTACTGAAAGATTTGAAAATTGTAGAGGGAAAAGTACTGCTCAGATTAAATAGGTTGAAATCAAACAAATCACCAGGACCAGATAATATTTACCTTCGAGTTCTTCAGGAGGCTAGCAAGTACATATATAAACCTTTGACACATTTTAAGAAGTCACTGCACACTGTGGAGAATCCAAAGGACTGGAAAATGGCAAATATCATCCCACTTTATAAAAAGGTTGACCGGGCAGATCCAAGCAACTATAGGCCAGTAAGCTTAACATGCATCACATTAAAATGAATGGAAGGAATTATTAAAGATAAGACTGAGCGGCACATGGTAAGTACAAGTACAGGACTTTTTGTCAACAGTCAGCAGGGGTTCAGAAGAGGAAGGTCGTGTTTTACTAACATGCTAGGATTTTATGAGGAAGCAACCAAAGGGTATGATCTAAGTGGAGCATATGATATTATTTATCTGGACTTACAGAAAGCATTTGATAAGGTTCACCATGAGAGGTTGGGCATCAAAATAAAAGTGGGAGTTCAGGGTGATGTTTTTAGATGCAGAATTGGCTCAGACACAGGAAACAGAGGGTTAAGAGTGTTGTTCCACAGGGGTCAGTTCTAAGGCCACTGCTATTTTTAATATATATAAATGATTTGGATAGGAATATAAGTAACAAGCTGGTTAAGTTTGCAGTTGATACCAAGATAGGCGGATTGGCAGAAAATCCAGAATCCGTTAAAGCATTACAAATGGACCTGGACAGCATACAGGCTTGGGCAGATATATGGCAGATTAAATTTAATGTCAGTAAATGTAAAGTATTACACATAGGAAGTAAAAATGTGAGGTTTGAATACACAATGGGATGTCTGAAAATGGAGAGAACACCTTATGAGAAGGATTTAGGAGTCATAGTGGACTCAATGCTATCAACTTTCAGACAGTTAGTATCGTATTTTACTGTTTCTTGATGACAAACATTTTAAGTCCATTTTATGACAAGACAGTTATAACTTTTGGCTTTGACGCCAATACAGTGTTGTGATTTTAAATCAATGTTGAAAGAATCAACTTTAAATCATCTTTGTAACATTATCAGGGCTTGCAGATGTCTCAATCTGAGCAGGACTGCCCCTAGTTCAACCAAGAAATCCAAAGTCCTGCATTGCCTCTGAAAATCCCGATTTAATTAAAATTTTATGAAGAAAAAAAATCTTTATTCCATTTTTATATTGAATACCTAGTTAAAAAGGCTCACTAAATTTTTGTAGACAACCTGGCATACCACCTTTTATGAATAAAATTTGTAATTGTCAGCTGAATTCGAGTTTTTGAATTGTGCGTGTTCATGTACGTCATGTGCTCATGTCGGCATACGTTTTTCATCCCATTATGGCTGCTTGTATGTGCTTGTATGTAATTCATTTTGAAAGTGAAGTGATACTGATAAAGACTTTTCGACTAACAAGGAAGGTCATATCTGCATACCTTCATTCTATTTACATATATTGTATCCTATTTTATGAAACATAAAAAAATTTTACAAGTTATATCAAACATACCCATGCTTCTGTGACTATTTTATATATAATATCTTCTATATGTGTATTTATTTATATATACTTATATATTTAGATTAGGCTTGTTCATATAGTGTATCTACAGTATAATTTAATTAAAGTGATCTATTTTTTTTGTGTTCCTTAGTTCCTTAACATCTTATTTATGGTTGAAGAATGGTGGCTGTCTCGATCTGTGATTTTGGAAATTTGGCCACCCTGAACATTACTGAATACCTCAACTGGTACTGTCCCCTGTAATAATACAGAGACCTGCAGCGAGGTCGGTGAACCCCAATATATCCCAGCATCTCTACTGTAGATGCTTTCTACAGTCCATGGATTGCAATAAATTAATGATCCATCCAGTTCATTAATGTCGGGTTAAATATATATTCATGAAACCACATTAAACCAGGAAATACAAAGAAGTAGTGTTAATATTTCCAACCAAGGAAGAAGTTACAGCAATTATGGAATTCAATCATACACAAAAGGAGCACATTTTTGTCTCATGAGAGCAGAGAAATTGCTAGTTTATCAGAGAGGTAGTGCAGATCAGTGCCCCCCAACTGCTGATCCACAGACCGGAATCAGTCCATAGAATATTTTTACCAGTGAATTCCCAGTTCATGCTCTTTAGCCAATGTGAGCACTTTTCAGACAACATTTAAAAGGAAAAATTATGTTATCTTCTTTCTGAATGCTCAAAACTCTAAGGGGGACACTTTTCAAAACCTTCATAAAATATTCTTTAGACACAGTTAAGACCCATAGTTACAATACATTTAAAAATCATTCAAATTATTTGCTTAATTTTAATTTTGTTTGAAATACAGTACATTCAATTCAGGCATTGTGTTGTTATGTTGTATTTAATGTTCAAAATGAATCAGCAATAAATATTTGATAGGCAACATAATAATTTGAAATGCTAAGGGTGAAATTTTGAATGAAAAAACAAAGTTATGAAGACCTCGCCAAACTGGGTCTGGTTTAAACATCAATCCCATTATCTATCCCATCTCAGAATTTCTCCAGGACGAACGGTTTGGTTTTCTAAGTGCCAATGCTGCAGGATAACTTACTGTATTATCCATATACTTCCATTATTGCCTGATTGGCCTCCCATTCATTTAGCTGCAGAACATCTCCTTCTCTGCAGTGGGCTGGCACCCTGCCCAGGGTTTGTTCCAACCTTGCGCCCTGTGCTGGCTGGCAGGCCCGTCGCCGGGGGGGACAAACGGGACTCTGGTCCAGGGCCCTAATGGAAGGGGGCCCCTTCACGCTTGATTTTTTTTATGCTGATGTTGTGTGCGTAGATATATATTCGGACAATTATTCAAGTTACATGTAATGGAAAAGTTAAATCATTTAGCTTACAACAATACAAGTGAGTGTTTTAATAGGCGCATGCTCCACGCAAGTAGATATCGTGCTCATGTCGTGTGAAGCACGCTTGTCAAAGACAAAGGAGATGATGCCGACGTCCTTGAGCTTGACGTTGAGTAGTATGTTTGTTGTACAGGGTACGTGGATAATGGATTGACTTCGCCGCTGTAATTGAATACTTCCATTTCAGACACACAGGCGCTGTTCTGTCTCAGACAACAGCGATATCGTTGTGCAAAATCGTGGATGTTGATGTGTATGGTGTAGCAGAAGTCCGTCTCTGTAGTTTGATAATTCATTCGCTTGGGTGTTTATTGTTGCTTTTAAAGCAGTGACGAGTGTGCCTTGGTTTTGTGTGTATCACTAAAGATTCTGGATCACCTGGATTTTTTGAAAACTTTGAAGTTTGATACAGCAAGTTACCATACTGATTGTACACCATGTAGATAACCCTAACCGTTAGTATATATTAAAATGTTCAGATGTTACTCCTATTCATTGCATTAGTGTAATTGTACCGTTACATGTTAGATAATACATAGGCCTATCTCATTAATGTATTGTTTCAATTCCGCTACGAGCTTCCGTTAGCACTTGCTTTCCTTCTTGCAGTCAGACTTTGATGTGCGAGAAGGCTTAACTCATCAAGTATGGTATTCATAAATGCAGCATGTCACTGTCGGATAAACTACATTTCGATCATTTTGTATATGTATTTGAAGGTTTTGGCATGTGGGGACCCAGGGGAAGGCAGAGGGGCCCACACGTACCCAGTTGTCTGGGGCCCAAATATTTCCCTGTGGCTGGGATAGGCTCCAGCAGACCCCCGTGACCCTGTGTTAGGATATAGCGGGTTGGACAATGACTGACTGACTAACATCTCCTTCTAGAAGTACTGAATGCACACTTTAACCTTTTATAACTGTGGAAACTGGTCCAGACAGAGACAGACGGACATCGTTTAAAGTCACCCAACACACGTTTATTTACAATATTTACAATGGCAGAACACACACAACCCAGTGCCGCAGCACCAATCACCCCTCAATGTCCTGGCCTTTCACAATGCCTTGTCCTTTCTTCAGGCCTCCTCCTGCCTCTCCTCCTGCGCTCTGCCCACTTCCACCCGATTCCAGCCTTGAATGAAGGGAGGTGGCCCCTTTTATAGTCACCCGGATGTGCTCCAGGTGCTTCCCAGCAATCTTCCACCGGCACTCCCCAGTGTGGCGGAAGTGCCGGCTGCGTACCCGGAAGCACTCCGGGTGTCCCCAATCCTCTTCCCCCCAACACTTCCGGGTGTGGCGGAAGTGCTGAGGTCCAGGGCTCTGTAGGCATTGGGGCGCCCCCTGGCGGTGACCACAGGCCCCTACAGGGCTGAGCTTCAATGCTCTCTACCCGTGGTCCCCCAAAGCAGCCAGGGCAGTCGTCCGAACGTGGTCTGGTTAAGAAATGACTGAGAGCAACCCAACAAAATTAAAAAACTAATGAGTTCTTTCATTTTTAGGAACAGTGTAAAGAAAAAAGATGAATGCAAACCCTTTGACTTTTTAAATAACACTCTGCAACTCCTCAATAAAACTTAAAGAGTAATAAGATTTTCTATTTAACAAATGAAGGATTACTAAAAGTTAAAAGAAAAGATGTAAAAACGTAAAAAAAATTTACGCGCCGCTGAAAAATAGATAAGGGTGAACATGTAGATGGTGTGAAAACCCTACACAAGCATATGCACTAACCTTTCATTTTATCAAGGTGTGTTCTTGCCATTTGAACTCCCAAATGCTCCCTAGTGCTAAAATTAGTAGAAGTAAACTTTGATTTAAAAGGCTAAAAAAATAAATAAATAAAATAACAACAGCTTGCATCAGCGTGCCATAGGACTCCTAAAATCACTATGTCTAAGGTGTACTATTGTACTTTAATTTATATTTTCTATAACTCAACATATATTGAAAGTCCATAAATATATAATTTAATTTTTCTTGCCAAGTAGATTACTAGATTATAAGTAGTGTTTTGAAAAGTCAAGTCATTATGCTTTTTGTGGCAGTTTAGCGTGTTGCCGTTAATTACAGCAAAATAACTTGTTCATTCTTACTCCCAGTTTTCTCAATGTTGCCTATGGATTTTGCAAAATAAAAATAATCCTAATCTTTACTTTATTGCCATAGCAACTCCAGTTCATGAAATTTAATTTGGTTAACCTTTAACAAAGCATTAGTGCCACAATACAACATGAGGACACCAATGAACATCAGAAATATTACATGCCATCCAAATATGATTCTTCTGTCTGGGATGTGCAGTAAATAGCACAATCAACTGAAACTTTCAGAGCCCTGTTTACAAATCCTGACACTACCACTGCCTGTGTACAGTTGTCTCATTGTACATCTGAAATAGCCGCATGCTAAGTTATTTTGCTTTCTTCTCCTCTAACTTGTCACTTACAGCATGTTTGGTTTCACTTTTCCATCGATTTCTATATCTAGCCATCTCCGTATTACAGCTAATCTCCTGTACATTCATCACTACAACATCCGATTGCTTTCTGGTCTCCTTCTTCTTCACTATCCTGGCAATTCCATCTCTAATAGTCTCTTTAGCTAGCTTCTCTCCATCACCATCCACTGCATCCTTTTCACGTTTAAGCTTCCCCCTAATGTATTTATTTTCTACTCAATCTACTGTGTCCACTCTGCACATCAATTGCAGCATTTTCATCTCCTAAAAATCCATTCTTTCTCTTTCCTTGCTACTTGCAAGTTATTCAGTGACTCCAAATTGGCTCTGTATGAGTGAGTCTGGGTGTTCATTAATGTGACATGCAATTAGCTGATTTCCCATCCAGGGTTGTTTCCTTACTTCCTTAAACTCAATTGTGCTAAAAGGTGTTCAATAAATTAAGTTTAAGGTTTAATAAATATAATAGGGAGACCAGAAACTCTGATAATATCTAGGTGAATCCATCTGTACAAAAAATTCATTAGCATGTACTCTTTACTGCACACAGAGATATAATCCATAATTGAGTTTAAATGCATGTAAATACAGATGACACTTGATAATTCTGGTTTTGCCGTGAACAAGGACTACTGTACTGGCTTTACATTTCTCCACAGATGGAGTTTGGGTGGGGGAATATAGGGGTCCTGGCCCCCCCAATGGATGCACTATGTTACTGAAATAAATCTCCAATAAAGGGTTGTTTTTTTCTCATAAGTTTTTTTTAATTTTTTTTATTTTCTCTGGCAACATCCATGTTAATAGTCAACATATATGATGATTTAATTCATCCTAGCAACTCTTTCTTGCATGTCACCTACCCTTAAAACAGAGAAACATTCTGTACTATGCAAATTATGGATTAGTTTACCATTTCAAATTTAGGCTGAGGCATGTCACTTCATCTTGTATATTTTGTATACAGTATTTTCCTCTTTTACAAGTCAGAGAGCTTGTTCCTGTTGTACTTTTGGCAAAACAGATCCTCAAGCAGCCTTAAATCACCACGCTGGTGTTTGTGTGTCCAAGTTTTATGCTTGAATGTGCTGCCTGTTCAAACAGTACCACAGCAGTCTGAGCAAACCTCAGTGACATGTTACACACACCTCATGACAAAATCTTATATATAAATGTCTACGTGTGGAAGTCTGTGTGTCTGTCTGCCCGGTCCAGAAATGCGAGGCTACAGCATGAAGCTGAAAGAGCCGACAAGGTGGCCCCAAGTTAACGAGTCAAAAGAAGAAAGACGTATGAGGCTACATAATGAAGCTGAAAGAAAGCGACCCCATCGCCAAAGTGAAACCGCCGACAAAAGACAAACTCGCTTAGCCACTACACTTTTTCTGAATTGCTAAAACACATTTCCTAAAATCTCATCTCTTTGTCTGAAAACACTAAACACAAACTCTAAAATTCAAGCTACACTCACAAAACCTTCGACTTGTCTTGCAAAACCAAACATTTGACCCAAAACTATTTTAACTTTACTCAAAATCAAGCACTACTGTCAAAAACCACACAAAACCAGCCAATGTGCAAACACAACTTAGCAACGATTACACACTATATAAATAAATACAAAACACTGTGAGATAGCGGGAAAATAATATTTATTTATTTATTCATTTATTCTTGTACTCACATTTTAACAAAAAAAGAACTGCAGCAAAAAAGTTATATCTATATATATATATATATAAAAAAATTATATATTTTTACAGCATATTCAGATAATTTATTCTGCCTCAGCATCACGCCTCTGTGCTGAGTCAGGCCACAGGACTTCATCCACATCACATGCTATGGTCTCCCTTGCAAGGCAACGAGGAAAGAATCCTTTAGCATGCCGAATCCAGCCCTGGCAAGATTCCAGTCCTATCTCACCACATGCTCCATTCGTTGCTTGAAATAGATTTCCTGTGTGTAAGGGTTTCGGTCGTATACTTTCCATCTCCATGCCGAGAAAAACTCCTCAACAGGGTTCAAAAAGGGAGAGTATGTTGGAAGATACACATTCATAAAATGCTGCTCATTGTAAAACCAATCGCATATTCTTGGACCACGGTGAAAGCTCACATTGTACCAAATGATAACATACATGGGATGCTCTGCCTGCTCGTGATCTCTCTGCTCAAGCAAAGCATCCCGTAGACCATCCAGGAATGTTACTAAAAGTTCCGTGTTGTATGGCCCAACAGTAACATGACTGTGGAGAACCCCATGGCTGCTAATGGCAGCACAGATAGTTACATTTCCACCACGCTGGCCAGGCAGTTCAATAATGGCACGTTGACCTATGACGTTGCAACCTCTTCTTCTCCTTTTTGCTAGATTGAATCCAGCTTCATCCACGAAGATGTATTCATGAGGCCTAACCATTGAGTCAAGCTCAAAGATTTTCTGTACACTGTGACAACAAACTACATTTAGTTCTGTAAATGACACAGTATGATGTATACATGTGCTGCATCTGAGACAATACAGTATACATTCTAGTACTGAGTTTACTGTAAAAGTTTACTTACTTGCACATATTGACATCGTTGCTCTTTCACTCTCTCACAGTTTCGCTCAAATGGTACCCGATAAACTTGTTTCATCTTTATCTTGTTGCGTTGCAGGACACAGTCAATTGTTGACAGATTCACACTATTTATTCCCTCAAAATGTATGTTGTCTTCTATAATCCGCTGCTGTATTTCACGCAGTCGAATTGCATTATTTTGATGGACCATATCCACAATAAGTGGCTCCTGGTGTTGTGAGCACATGCGTGTTCTTCCACCCTCATATGGCCGTCTTTCAATTCTAAAAAAAATACGATTTAGTTATAAGTATTGTGATAAATAAGTTGAGAAACACAACTTAAAAATGTTTTGGGGAATTGCCCCGTATATTGCTTGATTACAAAAGTGGTCAAAGTAAATGAAAAATATCCAAATATTTGACAAACAACATGGGTGAAATGGTGGCTTTTATAGGAGAGACAAAATGGCTGCAGGAAGTGATGAAAAGGGGAAATGACGTCATCCAAGGGGAACCGGAAGGTGACGTCATCAACAAGGGACCGGAAGTGGCGTCATCCTCAGGAGCCGGAAGTGACATCATCAACAAGGGACCGGAAGTGAGGTCATCTCCAGGAGCCAGAAATGATACGGAAGATGAAGTAGTGGATGTCCCAGTCTCTAAATTATTGTTTAGGATGTGAATGTTTGTTTTATTTGTCTTCTTTGGTTCTGTAAGGTCAGAGAGAGAGGTATTAGTACCCTGAAACAAACCCTCATCCATTATTATAATGCTCACTTTAGGACTTGTTGACTGCTTCCGAAGCGCACGTGTGTGACAGTATACTTTATATATATATATATATATATATATATATATATATATATATATATA
>JANRMT010062833.1:38691876-38720098 GCA_026402145.1 Polypterus bichir lapradei
TATATATATATATATATATATATATATATATATATATATATATATACTGTCGCGGATGCCAGGGGCGACAACCCGGCCGGGACACCTTGGAGGACCGGAAGGGGGTGTGTGCCCATCTGGGATCACGTGGGGGCCGCCTTCCTGGTTGCTTTGGGGGGCCAGGAGGCGCCCCAATGCCTTGGGGACCTGTTAGCTCAGCACTTCCCCCACACCAGGAAGTGCTGGGGGGAAGAATTAGAAGGGCACCCGGAGAGCTGCCGGGAGAACAGCCAGCACTTCCGCCACGCTGGGGCGTGGCCAACAAGGGAATGCCGGGAGCCACCTGGAGCTCGTCTGGGAGAGGATAAAAGGGGCCGTCTCCCTTCATTTGAGGCTGGAGTTGGGAGGAAGCAGGACGAGGCAGAAGAGGTGTGGAGGCGGGCCGAAGAAAGGCATTTTGTGGCCAGGACTGTGTGTTGGGGGTATTTGTGCACTAAATGGACTGAGTCTGTGTGACTTTATTGTGTAAATATTGTAAATAATAAACGTGTGGTGGTGAGTAACAACATGTCCGCCTGTCTATGTCCGGGTTGGCTCCTCAATACACATCTATGTTTTCAGTAAATGTTTTCAAACACAGTACCATGCAGAAATTATTTTTCATCGTCCCCTTACTGAGACAAGTATACTTTTTACCTGTTTTCTTCTCTGAAGGTCTGGATTATAGTAGCCACTGAGAACCTGCTTAGGTTTGGTTGCACACGTTGCCCTGCCTCCCTCATAGTCATGCCATGCACCAGAACATGATCTATGACAGTTGCTCAAATGTCATTTGAAATTACAGATCTTCTTCTTGGTCTTAGTCCTTGCCCACCACCTCTGACACGGACTCCTCTTCCTTTCCCTCTTCCTGTGATGTTGTGGGTCCACAGCTCGCTGAGCAAAGGCCATTTCTTTTTAAATAAATAATCACCGCACTCACGGCGGCTTCATGAGGGGGTGTAGTGGCCATAGCAAGCCGTGGGGCGATCTGCGGTGTGGGCGTTTCTCACCGAGTGCACAGGTGAGGGACTGCCCACATCCGTGATTGTTCCTGTGGCTAATGTGCTGCAGCTGCTATGGCCCCTTGCTGTATAAAAGAAGCACGAGTCGGTTGGGAGAGGATAAGAAAGAATGAGAGAAAAAGGAAAAAAGATTAGAGAAAAGAGAAAGAGAGAGGATGGAGGTTACAGGGAGTGAGGAAGCAAGTCGGTGAGAGAGACAAGGAATGTGTGGGCGAGCGAACAAGCGCTCGTGAGCAGCTGCGAGGAAGCTGGGTGTTAGGCCGACACCCAGGCATTAGAGTTGAAATCACTCCCGCTGAGCGAGCAGGTAGTGGGAATGACCAGGGAAAGGCGACTGGCCGCGGAAGGCCGGAAAGTCAGTGGGAGTCGTGAAGCTTGGAGGTGAAATCCTTGAGATAGGCTTCCTGGAAAACAAGGTTCCAAGTCTCAGGTCTGGGATGAGTGCCAGACCGAAGCCAGGATCAGGGGGTCTCCAGACCTGTGATAGTGAATGTTGAAGGGCAGCTGCAGAGAGAGCGTCTCGCCTGCTGCAAAGCCTAGTCGGGAGAAGGAGGTGAGACGCTAATGCTAACAAGAAAGAAGCACTGAGCTTGTTGGTTTTTAAGACTGCTTCCTGTATGAACATTTTAACCTCGTTTTTAAGGATTGTTTTTTTTCTATTGATTTTAACCTTCACGTTTTTCTGTTATCGGATTATTTATTTATTGAACTTTGAAAAGCACTGCACTTGTTGAACACTTTGTTTTTGTTGGATTTTTAATACAGTTTTTTACAATTGCTAAAGCACAATTTTGACAACAAGGCTCATTGTTGCAAATCATTTAGCACAATTCACAAAACAACTCACCCAAAGAGCAAAACACCTCACATATCCTGCAAAATGAAACACTGCAACCAAAACTACATATAGAATGATCATAATCAAACTACTGCACTAAATGGCACACGTCAATCATATCACCAGATTTTTGTCTAACCAACTACACACTGTTGGGCAAAATGAAAAGCACTCTCATCTTCAGTATGCTCTGCCACAATACTAAAATAGTCCAAATTGTAGAAAATTCACATGCACAGAAATATTTGCAGATACACACACATGCATTTATTTTTTTATTTTTCACCAAACAAGTCAGTGCAACATACAGTATGCACAGCAGATATATTTACATTGGAGCGAACAAAAATATGCTCCGAAAAAACAGTAAACTGAAAAAGAAAATGTGCAGAAGAAATATATATAAAAAAAAGAGGCAAGAAAAATAATTAGGCAGCATCTTGCCTCTCAGCTGGGTCTGGCCACAATGCCTCGTCCACATCACAGGCAATATCTTCCCTTGCCAGACATCGAGGGAAGAAGCGCCTTGACTGCCTTATCCATCCCTGAATCGCACCCACATCAATTTCATCACATGCCTCTTCCATAGCCTCACAAGAGGCATGTGCACATAGGGCTGCCGGTTGTATACCTTTCACCGCCATGCCGAAAAGAATTCTTCTATGGGGTTCAGAAATGGTGAGAATAGTGGGAGGTATTGCACGAGAAACAGTGGGTGGTCAGCAAACCAATTTTGGACTGGGGCTGCATGATGAAAGCTCACGTTGTCCCATACTACAACATACCGGGTTCTTGCATGGTCTGCATCATTCATACGCATATTTGTCGCGGATGTGATTCGCTGTATGCGGCATGTAAAACAGTTTGTCGCGAATGTGAATCGCTGTATGCAGCGTGTAAAACATTGTATTGTATGTTGCCCTCTCCAGAGTTACATCTTTTCATTCACCTACAGTCGTATCCTCAAAACCAACCTCATTTGGACAACTGTGTTTTTCAGGAAGCGTTCACCCATCAATTCATATTTATGCGGCGTATGCTACGCCGCGGGTTGGCTATTTTATATATTACAGAAATGCTGTCTGAGTCCTCGAAACTGATCAATATTTTTTCCAGCATAGAGGATGGTGGGAGATGAATTAAAATCAGACAGGTTCTGTTTAACAAAGTTTTTAATTTGAAGATAGTGACAGAAATGTGTTGCTGGAAAGTTAAATTTGGAATTTACAGTTTTTTCCAATTGCTAAAGCACAATTTTGACAACAAGGCTCATTTTTGCAAATCATTTAGCACAATTCACAAAACACCTCACCCAAAGAGCAAAACACCTCACATATCCTGCAAAATGAAGCTCTGCAGTCAAAACTATATAAACACTTATCAAAACCAAACTTTTGCCCCAAATTGTAAACATTTTTGTCCCATGCCTAAATTTTTCCTCCAACCAACCAAACACCACTCTGTAAAATCCAAAACACTTTTATCTCTTTAGGGACTGTCAGAACTGCAAATACTGAGAATTGGACACAGAGACATATGTGCAGAAATAAATTAGGTTCAAAGAAATAATTTATTTAGCTACAATTTGCAACAGAAAAACCCAAACATGCACAAGTGAAAAAACAAATGAACAACAAAACAAGATTTATGCAGGGTCATGTCGTCTCAGTGGATCTGGCCACAGCACCTCATCCACTTCACATGCAATGTTTTCCCTTGCTAGACAGCGAGGAAAGAAGCGTCGGGAGTGTCTTATCCATCCCTGGATAGCTCCTACGTCAATTTCCTCACATGCCTCCTCCATTGCTTGTAGAAGCCCCTCACGCACATGGGGTTGACGATCATAGACCTTCCACCGCCATGCTGAAAGGAACTCTTCTATGGGGTTCAGAAATGGAGAATAAGGGGGAAGGTAAGCCACTATAAAATGTGGGTTGTTGGCAAACCAATTTTGCACCATGGCTGCACGATGAAAAGCCACATTGTCCCATACTACAACATATCTGTGCTCCTGCCCTTCATCGTCCGTATGGTTTGCCTGTTGTAAGATGTCTCGCATTCTGTCCAGAAATGTCAGGATCAACTCTGTGTTATATGGACCAAGAATGGCATGGTGGTATAGAACTCCATGTCCTGTGATGGCAGCACACATTGTGATGTTTCCCCCACGTACGCCAGGAACATTCACAATAGCTCTGTGACCTATTCTGTTTCTTCCCCTTCTTCTGGTTCTGGTAAGGTTGAAGCCAGCCTCATCAATAAAAATGAACTCATGTGGGATCACATTTGAATCCATTTCCAGCACTGTCTGAGAACAAAAAAAGATTACATAAGCAGTGGTTTAGGTTTATGTTTAGTACTGGAAAAACGCAGCATTATATGTAACATCCTGTAGTCTAATAGTTACCTGCACATAATTGTGCCTCAGTTCTTTGACTCTTTCGGAGTTCCTCTCAAAAGGAACCCGGTATATCTGTTTCATTCGTACTTGGTGTCGCTGGAGAACACGAGCAAGGGTAGACAAGGCAACTTGCCTAATGTTGCCAAAAACTGTGTCGTCCCTCATGATGTGGCTTTGAATTTCCCTAAGTCTTATGGCATTATTTGCCAAAACCATGTTTATGATTTCTACCTCCTGTGCCTCTGTGAACATCCGACCTCTTCCACCACGTCCTACTTGTCTCTCAGTCCTTGGAGAAGACAACAATGTATATATTGGTATGTAGCCTTTCTTGTTTCTAATGAGGATTATGCAATAGTATTGTACAAGTAAAGAATACTTTGAATTGCTGTAGATATACAGTACAGAGTGGGTGTTACAGAACATACCTGTTCTCAAGCCGAAATGTCCGGATGACAGAGGCAACAGTAAATCGACTCAGGTTGGGTTGGACCCTCTGTCCAACCTCTCTCATTGTCAATCCATGATTTATAACATGGTCGACTAATGTTGCCCGAATTTCATTTGAAAGTGCTTGTCTTCTTTGTCTTTGTCCTCTTTCACCTCTCTGTGCACCCCTACCTCTTCCTCTACCTCTTCCTCTACCTCTACCTCTACCATCTCTTCCTCTCCCTCCAGCTTCCATTGTTCTTTAGTGTTGGTAAATCTGTGGAGTTTTATAGTTCTCACATTCTGATTGCTGAGTTAACTAATAAGCAGTCAGGTGCTTGACCGGGTGACACTTGTTTTAGCCTAATTGGTACATGGGTGTGGCTTTTTGAATGGGTGTGTTTAGAAATGGCTAAAAGTTTATTGCTGTCAGATTCCTGTGTTTTCTGTAGGAAAGTGTGCACACTCTAATGCAAAAGAAGTCAAGTTAATTGCTTTTTGTGTTCAAAGGTGTGATTTGTGTTTTGAATATAACAAATGTGAGGAGAGATTTTGCTCTCTGAGTGTCAGTTTTTGCAGTTGAGCTTTACATTAGATTTTAGTGTGTTAGCAATTGGAAAAAACTGTAATTGTTCATAGGATGCAAAGACATTGTCTATGTACAGATCTCTAAGTGATTTAATCCCAAATGTTTTCCAGATATTAAACACTGCATATGTTTGCGTGGGTTGAAAAAGGTGGTTCTCATGCAGAGGTGCCACAGATAAAAGATTATCTTAAAATGCTTCCTACATTGGTTCCATATTCTGAGTGAGTGAAGCACCATTGGGTTGTTAGTATATTGGAGATAACTTTTTATAGAGGCACAAAGCAGGGAATATAAAGAAGTACTGCAGGATTTTATTTCTATTGCAGACCAAGCAAATGTATGTTCATTTATTTGTGTCCATGTCCAGGTTTTTATAGCTTGTATGTTTCCTGCCCAGTAATGAAACTGAAAGTTAGGTAGAGCCATGCCACCATCTGCCTTAGGTCTTTGTAGGGTCGCTCTTTTGATACGTGGATGCTTTAAGTTCCAAATAAATGAGGTTATGGCTGAACCTAAATGCTTAAAAATATTTATTGATGTATATTGAAATGTTTTGAAATAAAAAGAGAAGCTTAGGAAGGATATTTATCTTAACAATGTTAATTCTTCCAGCTAGAGTGAGATGAAGGGTTGACAATCTGTGCAAGTCTTGTTTAATTTTTTCCATACAGACAGCAAAATTTTGTTGATAAAGAGCTTTATGTTTACTTGTGATGTTTACCCCTAGGTATTTAAACTGATCTGCAATGATAAAAGGTAAGGTGTCCAATCTAATATTGTATGCTTGAGAATTCACTGGGAAAAGCACACTTTTATTTAAATTAACTCTGAGACCAGAAATCTTTTGAAATTCTGTAAGTGCTGTTAGGACTGCAGGCACAGTATTTTGTGAGTCTGATATATACAGTACCATATCATCTGCATATAGACAAATTTTCTGTTTAAGTCCTTCTCTGATAATTCCCTTTATCTGATAAGCATTTCGACAGTGAACTGCCAGTGGCTCAATGGCGATTGCAATAAGTAGTGGTGACAAGGGGCATCCTTTTCTGCTACCACGTTCTAGTTTAAAGTAGTCTGAATTAATGTTATTAATACAAACTGACGCTTCTGGATTGATATACAGTAGTTTGATCCATGCACAAAACCAAACCCAAATTTTTCTAATGTAATGAAAAAGTAGTTCCATTCAATCATATAAAATGTTTTTTTCTGCATCCAAGAATAATAATATCTCTGTGGTGTTTTGTGGGTGAATATATTACATTAAACAGACGTTGAAGATTGGAAGCTAAGTGTCAGCCTTTAATAAATCCAGTTTGATCTTGTGATATTACCGAAGGCAGCACTTTCTCCATCCTTCTAGCTAGGACTTTGGAGAGTATCTTAACATCATTATTCAGAAGTGAAATTGGTCTGTATGATGCACATTGTAATAAGTCCTTATTTTGTTTAGGAAAGATGGTGATTAATGCTTGGCGAAAAGTTTGAGGTAGAATTTGATTGTCTCTGGCTTCTGTAAATGTTGCTAATAAGGGGAAGAATGGAGTGGAGAATTTTTTATAAAATTCAATAGGGTAACCATCATGGCCTGCTGCTTTCCCACTCTGAAATGACTTTATAGCATCTAGTAATTCTGATAGTGCCAAAGGTTTATCCAATTCATCTGCACTAAGGGTATCTATTTGTGGTATCTGTAATGCATCCAGAAATACATTAGATTGTGTGTTGTCTTCTTTAAACTCAGCAGAATATAAGGATTTATAGTAGTCTCTAAATGTGTGCATTATATTTTTATGGTCAATGATTTTGTCTCTGTGTTGGTAATTGCTGGGATTGTATTGCGAACTTCTTGCTTGTGGATTTGTTGAGCAAAGAGCTTATTAGCTTTCTCACCGTGTTCATAGTAATGATGTCTTGATTTAAAAATGAGTTTTTCAGTTTCTTTAGTTGTTAAGAGGTTGAGCTCTAAATGCAGAGCCTGCCTTTTCCTATGAAGAGCCTCACTTGGACACCTGGCATGTTCTTGATCTTTTCTAGTAATCTGGTTAACTCTGATACCTTCTTGGTTTCTAATTTATTTCTGTGGGAAAGATATGAGATAATCTGTCCTCTTAAGAAGGCCTTCAGGTTTTCCCAGAAGTTTCCCGGTGTATTCCTGCAGAGACCTCTAAGGATGTATTTGTCTCTAGAAAAACACTGATTTGTTTTGATATAAATTCTGTACAGTTCTTGTCTGCTAATAAAAGTAGGTTAAGAAGCCATCTGCAAAATGAGTATGGGGGCATAATGATTTTAGCTCTAAGATCAGAGGGGCATGGCTGGAAATAACAATAATGTCGTACTTGCAAGATTTAATCGTAGGCAAGAAATTATTATCTATAAAGAAATAATCAATTCTTGAGTAGCAATGATGCACTGGTGAGTAGAAGGAATATGTTCTTGAGTTTGGGTTTAGGAACCTCCAGGGATCCGATAAGTTGTGTTCAGTTACAAACTGTGTAATTGTCTTTGCAATGTTAGATGTCATCACCTGTGTGACAGGAGACCTAGCTAAGTCTGGATTTAAAACACAATTATAGCCATTATAATTTTATGAGTGTTCACATTGGGAATGGATGTAAATACATTTTGCATGAATTCCCTATCATCTACATTTGGTGCATAAACATTTATCAAAATCACTTTACAGTTAAATAAATTGCCCATGACAATCACATATCTCCCTTCAGGATTAGATGCTACATCTGATACCACAAATGAGACTGTTCTATGTATAAGAATTCCCACACCTCTAGTTTTCTTTGTAAAGCTGAAATGGAACAATTGGTCAGTCCAATCTTTTTGCAGCCAGAACTGATCGTTGCTTAATAAGTGGGTCTCCTGTAAAAATACTATTTTAGCATTTAGACCTGTTAGGTGAGAGAATACTTTCTTTCTCTTTAATTTGTGATTCAGACCTTTAATATTCCAGTTCACAAAGTTAACTGTCCTGTCATGGAGACATTGATTCTGAATTTTTGATGTAATTTTGTAGTCTTAACTGGAAGTGAGACAACTTTGACCTTAATTTCTGATTTTTCCCAGGAGGTTTTGCCATGCAGCCTATTGTTATGTTGGTAATTATAAGGATTAAAAGGATAAATTAGATATAGCTTGCTCTGTTTCTCCCCCCCCCCCCCCACCCTTTTGCCTCCCCTGTGAGACTGGACCCCACTTCACAAAATCCCAGTCTTCTGACATACCTAGACAGAGCATGTCCAAAACAAAACAAGCCCCCCAGCAGCGGCATTTGAGGATTAAAAATTGAGATATCTATTGCTGATAAAGTCTAAATACTATAAGTATAAAGTATAATCTTCAACAGTCTTGAAATATTAAGATAGTAAACCCAGGGAATGGTGTTAAAAGTGGCCCTGGATAAGCAAAGTAACAATAAACCAAGGGTATGATGTTAAATAGTCTCCTTTAGAATAGTAAAAAAAATAAAAAAAGATAAATGTTACTACTTTAATTTCTTCCATACATACACATATATGCGTATAATAGTAATTAAAACATAAACAGAAAGTGGCCGAGAAGAGAAAAGGATGTATAATTATGGTACCAGTATCATTGCAAGTGGATCAGACAGCAGGTAACATCTTCTTGCCATGCCATGACAGGATGCGACTCACGATCGTATTTCAAAAAAGTGTCAGGATCAGCTTTCTTAACTCTTTTTCTGCTTTCTCCGTAGTTGTAAAGATGTAATACTTGTGTTGAATATTCACTTTCTGTTTGGCAGGGTACAAGAGGCTGTATCTGATATCTGCTTTCCGTAACCGCTGTTTAATGTTGTAAAAGGCTGCACGTTCAGCAGCTGTAGAGGGTGGGAAATCACGGAAAATACAAATGTGGTTATTTTCAAATATAATCTCTTGTTTCTGTCTGAGAAGTGACATTACATTAACTTTAAATTGTTATCTCTCGAAGTGCACAAGAAGAGTCCTACATTTAGAGGTATTTGATCCACGTATGCGATAAGCTGCTGCTATCTCGGTGTCTGATTTAAAGTCTGATAATTGGATTTGGCCTTTCATGATTCACAGGTAGACCTTCGATTTTAATATTACTCCTTCCGCATCCATCTTCCAGAGCAGCAAGTCTGTCTTCCATTCGGAATTCGCAGCTGTTGCTTTTCCATCAGCGGTAGATGCCAAATGTTCGGCTGTTTCAATTCAAGTCATGAATGTCTGCTTAACATCTTCCAGCTGATCGGCAAGTGCTCTTAGTTTAGACCCATTTTCCTGAATGTGTTCCTCAGTTTTTTGCAGCATACCTTTAAAGGCTGCATCAAAGCAATTACATACACGTTTTCCCAAGTCTTTATTATCCTGCCGCAGCTCTTGCAGCTCCAGCCGCAGCTTCTCATTTTGTCTTCTCGCTTGTCTTGAGCAAACCATTTATTTCTTTCTTTATATTTTTCTGAATGTCTTTCTTGAGCTCATTTATGGCCATGGCCATTGTTGTGATCATTATGGACAGATCGCTTCGGCTTTCGTGCTCCGTAAGTGAAATGGCAATCCCTATTACAGCCAATGCTTCTGGCTCGCGAGGAGTAGATGAAAGCGTGGACTGCAAGGCCATTTCCAGTTTTGAATGATCTTCTCGAATCGGCAAGCTTTCGTGACCTGCATCACTTGTACATTCACTCCCATTTTCGCTCTTGACTGGAGACGCAGTGGAGCGAAGTGCTGGGAAGTCTGTGCTTTCGCCTGCCTGTTCCAGGTCAGTCTCTGAAAGGCTGTACCTTGCACTTGGAATTAATGCCTGTCTAGACTTGGATGTAGCTTTAGATTTCTTTTCCATTTCTTTCTGACCCCCTTTCTTGTTGCTCATGTTTATATATTGTAATAGAAAATCCTCGGGTTGGGTCAATACAGGATACCTCAGGATAATAAGAAATAAGAGAAAAAATAAAGCCACTGCTAACGGAGCTTCGCTTCAGACGTCCATCTCCTGTAACGGACGAGACCAATAATCTTATTTAAATATAAGAAAGTGTTTATTTTGCCACAACTACAATAAACAGACAAATAAACACACAAAATAAACTTCTCTGTTATTTCTATATCACTAACAGAACTTTAAATATGTTAACAGATTTATGATAAGTAATATAGTAATTTTATATTACAAACAAATTGTGATATGTGGCTTGGGATATGATGTCAGCATGATACTGATACAGTTGTGACTGTAAAAAAATGTAATTATTTTTTATGGCTCACCCCCCCCCCCCCACCCCCAAGTCAAAATATCCTACTCCCCCACATGCATGTCTCCCATCCACCATATAAAAGAAAAAGCAGGTTTAGAAAGTAAATTTGTAAGATCTTGTATCTGCTTCTTCTTCTTCTTTCAGCTGCTCCCGTTAGGGGTCACCACAGCGGATCATCCTCTTCCATATCTTTCTGTCCTCTGCATCTTGTTTTGTTACACTCATCACCTGCATGTCCTCTCTCACCACATCCATAAAGCTTCTCTTGGGCCTTCCTCTTTTTCTCTTGCCTGGCAGCTCTATACTTAGCATCCTTCTCCCAATATACTCAGCATCTCTCCTCTGCACATGTCCAAACCAACGCAATCTCGCCTCTCTGACTTTGTCTCCCATCCGTCCAACTTGAGCTGACCCTCTAATGTACTCATTTCTAATCCTGTCCATCCTCGTCACCCACAATGCAAATCTTAGCATCTTTAACTCAGCCACCTTCAACTCTGTCTCCTGCTTTCTGGTCAGTGCCACCGTCTCCAACCCATATAACATAGCCAGTCTCACTACCATCCTGTAGACCTTCCCTTTCACTCTTGCTGATATCCGTCTGTTATAAATCACCCCTGACAGTCTTCTCCACCCATTCCACCCTGCCTGCACTCTCTTTTTAATCCCTCTCTTCCATAATCCCCATTACTCTGTACTGATGATCCCAAGTATTTAAACTAATTCACCTTCGTCAACTCTACTCTTTGCATCCTCACCATTCTACTAACCTCCCTCTCATTTACACACATGTATTCTGTCTTGTTCCTACTGACCTTCATTCCTCTCCTCTCTAAAACATATCTCCGCCTCTCCAGGGTCTCCTCAACCTGCTCACTACTATCGCTATAGATCACAATGTCATAAGCAAACATTATAGTCCACAGGGACTCCTGTCTAATCTAGTCTGTCAACCTGTCCATCACCATTGCAAATAAGAAAGGGCTCAGAGCCGATCCCTGATGTAATCCCACCTTCACCATGAATGCATCCGTTGCTCCTACTGCAGACCTCACCACTGTCACACTTCCCTCATACATATCCTGTACAACTCTTACGTACTTCTCTGCCACTCCTGACTTCCTCATATAATACCACAACTCCTCTTGAGGCACCCTGTCATATGCTTTCTCCAGGTCCACAAAGACGCAATTCAACTCCTTCTGGCCTTCTCTAAACTTCTCCATCAACATCCTCAGAGCAAACATCGCATCTGTGGTGCTTTTTCTTGCCATGAAACCATACTGCTGCTCACTAACCACCTCACTTTTTAACCTAGCTTCCACTACTCTTTCCCATAACTTCATGCTGTGGCTCATCAATTTTATCCCCCTGTAGTTACTACAGTCCTGCACATCCCCCTTATTCTTAAATATCGGCACCAGTACACTTCTTCTCCACTCCTCAGGCACCCTCTCACTTTCCAAGATTCCATTAAACAATCTGGTTAAAAACTCCACTGCCATCTCTCCTAAACACCTCCATGCTTCCACAGGTATGTCATCTGGACCAACAGCTTTTCTATTCTTCATCCTCTCTATAGCTGTCCTTACTCCCTCCTTGGTAATCCGTTGCACTTCCTGATTCATTATCTCCACATCATCCAACCTCTTCTTTCTCTCGTTCTCTTCATTCATAAGCCTTTCAAAGTACTCTTTCCATCTGCTCAATACACTCTCCTCGCTTGTGAGTATGTTTCCACCTTTATCCTTTATTACCCTAACCTGCTTCACATCTTTTCCAGCTCGGTCCCTCTGTCTAGCCAATCGGTACAGGTCCTTTTCTCCCTCTTTAGTGTCCAACCTCTCATACAACTCATCATACGCTTTTTCTTTAGCCTTTGCCACCTCTCTCTTCACCTTGTGCCTTATCTCCTTGTACTCTTGTCTACTTTCTGCATCTCTATGTTTAAAAAATTCACAGAAATGTAAAAAGTTGAGCAGGTCCAAAGTGCAAGTTTAGAATTTAAAGTATGAGTACATGGGAGTACCTGCCCCACTCGTGTCAGTATATTGCTAACAGTAAATTACACTATACATTATTATTCATTATTTATATAGAGTGCACATTAAAAGCCATTTATAAGCTCAACACCTCCTACTTCAACATACAGAACTATGCTTAAACAAGCAGACCGTATCACCATATGAAACTAGACCGGAACACATTGTTTTAATCCAGTCCCTTTTGTTACATTGTCTAGTCAGTGATGATTAAAAAAGGACACGACTGGCAGGGGCCGAGCCCAGCTAAGCTTGACTAAGTCTCTCTCTCCCTTTTTTTATTTTCAGAAGGAGCTTGGCAAGTGGCAGGTCTTGATTGACTTTTAATTCCTAAAAGCGTCTCATGGTTCCCCTGTAGACATTTCTTATTTGGAATAGCCTTCCCATATACAATCTCTTGCAATCTGCATCTTTCTGCAAATTTGATTCCACCTCCTAGTGCTGAAAGCCAGCCACTAAATGTCTTTTCTTAGTGAGCCAAGTGATTTGCCAACACTTCCACAGATCTTTGTCAAAGATTCTGCAGCTCTGCTTCTGTCTTGCTAGCCTGGTGTCTGCTTGGGCAAAAGCAAGAGCTGGTACTATCTGAATAATGCTTGACAACACTGCAAGGATTTAAGGAGGGAAAAAATCAACTATAATGAAGTTCATGGTGCAGCTATTGCAAAGCGGCCCTGAAGTAGGTACCCATAGCACATCACCATCTGCCAGAAGTCTCCCGAGGGAAGGAATAAGTTGTAAGAAGAAAAAAAAAAAAAAGTAACACCCTTCAAACTTTAAAATACTGCTGGGAATTCTATTTTTTCTCAACAAAGATTTATACATATTTATACAAGCTGAAATGCAGATATGAAAAAAAAAATCTTGGAATTGCAGAGGTAAACTGTATGTAAATGCCACAAAGTAATAGACTTGTAGTGCAAATCACACCATTTTATCTTTAATTTTGCTTTCGTTCCCCCCCCTCCCCCCCTCTCTCCTCTGGCTTAAAGGTGCATCAGAGATATGCATTTAAGCATATTCAGAACACGGGGCGTGAAATTAAATGTGTGGCAGAGTGAGAAAAATATACAGGCGCTGGAGATGCCTTAAAAATAGTCATTTATGCAGATCGAGAGGAGTGAAATCATTTGCAATGGGGTGACCCTCTCTCCAAGCATTTTTTCCCTCACTGTTCTTTGCTAATCTCCCCCTGTATCTTCATTTTTCATTGAACTCGCCAGTTTGCTGCTAAGCGGCCTTGTAGATAAGGCGAAGTGCTAAAAGGAGACGAAAGAAGGAGCTCAGTGGGCCCGTTTCTATTGCACTTTCACCCAAGGCAATGGGCAGAATTTAACGGATTCCTTCCAACATATGTTTTTGCCAGATAAGTAAACAGTGTGTGTCGGAAATGAAAAAAAGCATTTGCAATTTAATGACATTACAGCTCCCAGCTTAGCCCAGCGTGCTGCGAGGCGAAAAGCAGAGAAAAGGGAAAGCGGAAGAATGGAGCTGAGGTGTCAGTAGTGTTTTTTTTTTTCTTTTCTCTGAGCAGCACTCCTACATTCTCTTATTCTTTTTATCCTGCTTTTTCTGTTCCATCTTGCCATCCTTCCTTGAAATACCCTTTTCTGGGTTATTTTTGTTTTTTGGGTATTTTGATGATTATTATTATCATTATTATTGACTCTCCTCAGTCTCAATGTCCATTTCTTTCTGCATGACGTTTTGTCAGACGCTGCGGGTGTCTTTCTAAATTTGTTTTCAGTTTCACTTTGCTGCTTATCAGGATGTGTGGAAGCAAGACAAAAAAAAAAATAACCCATTCAAGGCAAAAATAAAATCAAATTAAGTTTTGCTGCTAATAAATGGCTTTTGGCCCCTACTTGAAAAATGAAGTGGTGTGTTTCAGCTTGTAATGTGTAAATAATTTGTCGTCTTTCTGAGCTCAGGCGACTCCATTGTCATCTTGGGTTAATTGTTTATAAAAAGTAGATTAGAACATTAGTCTGATTATAGCCCTTGACCATTAACTAATGTAATGACAAGTTGAGGGTCCATGGTACATCATGTTCTCACTGCCAGGGCACATTTTACAAGATTTAGCATTGACTCATGTTTGTTTGAAGACAGATCATATAACTTCATTTTTTTTGCAAGAAACAATTATTGTATTCAGTTTTGCCGCCAACCAGTAACAAAGGGCTCAATAATATAATAAATAACGATCAATTATATAAGGAATAAGGAACATCGTCCTTTATTTGTTTAAATTTATACCACTAAAACATTCCTCCAGGTACAGTATCAAAGTTAACAAGGTCGTAGTTAAGGCCATGTAGAGGTTATTTGCTATGGGTAGTGCAGGAATTGGATTGAGATTTTGTTTAATATTTAAATATCCCTTTACTGAGGCTGTCCCATTCAAAGTTAGTTCCTACCTTGTGCCCTAAACCTCTAAGAAAAGTGTGCAGGGCCATGTATTGGTTAAAACAGGCACAGAAAATACATGGATGGATGAATATCTCTGAGAGAGTTGGAGAACTCTGATTAGGGATTTCCACTCGACTTTAAAATTGGAGCATGTTACACACGAGTGTAGATGAGCGGTTAATTTACATATACCTGTGTGCATTACATTCAGATATTTTAGTTAGTTATTTTTTTTATTAACTATACTGGAGTTTTTGTCAGAGTTTTTTCTTCAAGATATGGTAATGGGAGCATTAAACACGAGTAAGGAGTACATCACATAACCTCATTTATTCTATTAATGAAAATGAAGTCCTGTATTTTAATGCATTCATGAGAGTAAAATGGTAAAGCTTTGCGTACAAGTAATAGTTTTACTTATTCGATACATGGGGCAGCACGAGTGCTATCAACTAAATGGATGCATATTGTTCCACTTGTTAATAAAAATGTCACATTATGCAATTATATACAGAGTACTAGGTGTTGGTTTTATATAAAATGCTGAGTTGCCAAATAGTTATCCCATTTGATAGCTGCCAAGCTAATGGTGCATTAACCTCAAAATAAAGATAGTTCTCGGCCGCTGTGTGCCTTGTGCTCTGTCTGCTCTTCAAATGATGACAGTGGTTGGTCCTGGAGGCTTTTAAAGTTGTGGAAGAGGAAGAGTAAGAGCAAGAGGCGGATCTGCCTTAATTTTGCAATATTTGTAAGTTAGAGAAAAAGAATTAGAAAGTGTGTAAATAAGATGCCTAACTACTAGATTAAATCTTGTGAATTTGGAGTTGTCTGTTTTGTCTTATTCGTATTATTATTAATACCCAATAAAATAACATCTGTTCTTTACAAGTGAATGGTAAGTAATGTTTTTCTTAGTCCAGCAATGGTCTTGGGCTGTTTACTGCCTTGTGCCCAGCGCTGGCAGAACTGGCACCAGACTCTAAATCTTTCATTCATTCATTTTCCACTACAACAGTCTTAGCACTGAGGCCCACGTGTCCTTTTCCCCAGCCATACTTGCCAATTAGATCTCAAGGCGATCCCAAGCCATCTGAAAGATACAATTTTCCCAGAAAGTCCTGGGTCTTCCCTGGGGTCTCCTCACAGCTGGTCTTGCCCATACAACCTCCAGAGGGAGGTGTCCGGGAGGCATCTGTATCAAGTGCCCAAACCACCTCAACTGGCTCCTCTTGATGCGGAGGGACAGAGGCAATTCTCCGAGCCTCTCCTGGGTGTCTGGGCTTCTCACCCTATCACTAAGGGAGAGCCCAGCCACCCTGCAGAGAAGTCCACCTGAATTCTCCAGTATGTGTATTAAACTTCTGTGGTCAATGGAGTTAAAGGATTCTCTTAAATCTAAACACATGAAGTATGTAACATCAGAAGATATTACAATATAATTTATAAAGTTAAGGCATTTTTGGATTCACTAGAGTGAATGATTGAACGTTTCCAAAAAGATTGTATTGATTTGTAAATTATAATTTTACCCAAAATATTTGAAAGACAAAGTAAATTCTGAAATTAATGAGAATATCTGGATGTAATTAAAAAGTTTTTTAATAAAGGTCTGACAATTATTATTTTATAGAATATAGGGAAGACTACGTTCATTTAAGAGGTACTGTACTAAGCATACACTATTCTACTGTATATGGGCGGTGCAACTCCTATGTGGATTTTCCGTTAGTCTTCTTGGAAATTATTCTAAGGTACAGGTAGTGAAATCGGTTGGCATTGTGCCAGTCAGTTTGGCTGTCTTATTTGTCAGGTTGTGGTTATTCTAAATAAATCTCAAGGGCTTATAAAAGAGAAAAAGACAAGTAGTTCTACAAAGTATTGCGGTCCCAAGTGTTGAAAAACTTATTTAACTGACATTTGACGAAGATGTTGGAAACTGCTGGAAAACATAAAAAAGCAAGTGGATGATGCCAACAGTGTATCTTCAAGTGCTATGGCTATCAAGCTAATGTCAACTTTAAGTTTTAAAACAAAAGAGAGGAAGTGGAGTCGGGGAGAAAGAGGAAAATACCAATAATAAATAAATATAAATATAACATGAAATAAATACACAGTTTAATACATAAGAAAGGAATAGAAGTAAAGACTTAATCGTGTTAATATTTGATTTTTAGTTAGAACAATATACAAATACTGAATATTTAATTTGTGTAAGCTGACTTGTATTTGAACAAGCCACTGTTTGGCCTTGGATGGGAAAGGCAAGAAAAAGATTTTTTTAAAAAGGACCAGGAAATAACCAAGACAAAAATCAAGGTCAAGACCTAGAAGGGGCCATTACCAGAATCACTAACACTTAAGTTGACCAAAGCTTAAACAAAAAAATGCAAGTCAAGGTAACATTCAAAATAGTTTTAAGCATTTAAGTTTGAGTGCGAAACCTTGACCTTTATAATGTCACAAGAGCGGCATCATGTTTTGTGACGTCCATTTGTCACATGGTAGCAACAAGTCATATCAACAATACAAAAACTCCCTCTCAAAATGACTACACCCACAAGATGATCTTAAAAACTACAACATAATGGAAGACTTAAATTCTTCATACTTGAAACTGAAAACTGAAAATATGAAGAAATATATATATATAACACCTGAAAATGTATATTATATATATTTACAGTGGTGCTTGAAAGTTTGCGAACCCTTTAAAATTTTCTATTATTTCTGCATAAATATGACGTAAAACATCATCAGATTTTTCACTCAAGTCCTAAAAGTAGATAAAGAGAAACCAGTTAAACAAATGAGACAAAAATATTATACTTGGTCATTTATTTATTGAGGAAAATGATTGAATATTACATATTTGTGAGTGGCAAAAGTATGTGAACCTCTAGGATTAGCAGTTAGTTTGAAGGTGAAATTAGAGTCCGGTGTTTTCAATCAATGGGATGACAATCAGGTGTGAGTGGGCACCCTGTGTTATTTAAAGAACAGGGATCTATCAAAGTCTGCTCTTCACAACACATGTTTGCCGAAGTGTATCATGGCATGAACAAAGGAGATTTCTGAGGACCTCTGAAAAAGAGTTGTTGATGCTTATCAGGCTGGAAAATGTTACAAAGCCATCTCTAAAGAGTTTGGAATCCACCAATCCACAGTCAGACAGATTGTGTACAAATGGAGGAAATTCAAGACCATTGTTACCCTCCCAGGAGTGGTCGACCAACAAAGCTCACTCCAAGAGCAAGGCGTGTAATAGTCGGCGAGGTCACAAATGACCCCAGGGTAACTTCTAAGCAACTGAAGGCCTCTCTCACATTGGCTAATGTTCATGTTCATGAGTCCACCATCAGGAGAACACTGAACAACAATGGTGTGGCTTGCAAGGAGAAAGCCACTACTCTCCAAAAAGAAATTGCTGCTCGTCTGCAGTTTGCTAAAGATCACGTGGACAAACCAGAAGGCTATTGGAAGAATGTTTTGTGGATGGATGAGACCAAAATAGAACTTTTTGTTGGAGAAAGGAAAACACTGCATTCCAGCATAAGAACCTTATCCCATCTGTGAAACATGGTGGTGGTAGTATCATGGTTTGGGCCTGTTTTGCTGCATCTGGACCAGGACGGCTTGCCTTCATTGATGGAACAATGAATTCTGAATAATATCTGAGAATTCTAAAGAAAAATGTCAGGACATCTGTCCATGAACTGAATCTCAAGAGAAAGTGGGTCATGCAGCAAGACAACGACGCTAAGCACACAAGTCGTTCTACCAAAGAATGGTTAAAGAAGAATAAAGTTAATGTTTTGGAATGGCCAAGTCAAAGTCATGACCTTAATCCAATCGAAATGTTGTGGAAGGACCTGAAGCGAGCAGTTAATGTGAGGAAACCCAACAACATCCCAGAGTTGAAGCTGTTCTGTACGGAGGAATGGGCTAAAATTCCTCTAAGCCAGTGTTCAGGAATCATCAATAGTTACTGGAAACATTTACTTGCAGTTACAGATACTGAAAGCAAAGGTTCACATAGTTTTGCCATTCACAAATATGTAATACTAGCAAAATACCCGCACTTCGCAGCGGAGAAGTAGTGTGTTAAAGAAGTAATGAAAAAGAAAAGGAAACATTTTGAAAATAACGTAACATGATTGTCAATGTAATTGTTTTGTCACTGTTGTGAGTGATGAGTGTTGCTGTCATATATATATATATATATATATATATATAAATATATATATATATATATACACACACATATAAACATATATATATATACACACACACATATATACATACATATATATCTACATATATACACATACATATACATACACACATACATACATACACACAAATATATATATATACATACACACACACATATATAAACATATATATATACATATAAATGCATATCTACATATATACACACACACACACATATATATATATATATATACATACACTCTTTGGGGTGCGAGCAACTGTTGCTGGGGGTGGCAGAATCCATCAAGGAAGAAAAATTAAAAACATTATTTGTACAAAATCTTTATTTATCCATTCCTAAATAATTAAATGGGCAGGCTATTTCGTATCAGTGCAATACGCTGTTTGTTAAAATGGATGACTCCCGCTCTTACGTGCAAGTCTGCAAGGATATTATGAACTATCGTACCTGTTCAAGTTCTATTTAAATTTTAAATAGAAGGAATTTTTATTTAGTCGACAGAAATATCTTTGGTAGGAATGGAAGTTAAATGTAGGCATCGTTGCATAAATTTTTCTTCACCATACAAATGTAAAGAGTAAATTCGCCTTACATTCCAACCAAAGATATTTGTGTCGACTAAATCAGGGGTGTCAAACTCAATTGCATAGGGGGCCAAAATCCAAAACACACTTTAGGTCGCGGGCCAAACAGGATAAAGATTTATTGAACACACTAAAACTAAACTTTTAAAACTTAACTTTTTTGAACATAAATATGAATAAAAACAGACAGGAATATTATTCCTGAATAAATCAACTCAAACCTTAAATAACATAATATTTTGCTCTCCATAAAAATATATCCTGTCAAAATTATACAAATTCAAATATGAACATGCTGCATAACAAAACCTGGAAATATAAATAAAATGTGTTCTTTTCAGCAATAACAAATCAAATCATTCAGTTGTCTTTGCTCATATGTCATTTTAGAGCTGGACGCCTGGCATCTTTTTTTGGCAACAAGTTCGTTTATGTTTGGTGTGAGGTTCTGTGTTGTGGAGATTCTCAGGATGGACTGCAGGTGCTCATCAGTGAGGCGACTCCTGTGTGCTGTTTTGTTAGTCTTCATCACTGAGAAGAGCTTCTCACACAGATATGTGCTACCAAACATGCACAAGGTTCGAGCCGGATGTAGACGGAGCTGGAGCATTTCTGCGGGAATGGAGTGAATAAACTGTGTGGGCCCTTCAGTATCGTACTTTGCCTTCAGTGTGCCATTACACTGCAGCTCAATCACCTCCATCTGAATCTGCACAGGTGCAGTTTCCACGTCGACGGCAAATGGGTTTAGAAACAACTCAAAATTCTTTTTTTGTTCTTCAAAGTCACCAAAGCGCCGTGTTAACTCAGTGCGCAGTGCGCTCAGTTTATCAGCAAAGTGCATATTTGGGAACACCGTTGTGCCGACTTGGTTCAACATTACTTGGCAACAGGGAAAGTGGGGCAAGTTGCACTGGTACATTTGTGTCTCCCATAAAAGCAGCTTCACTTGAAATCACTTTGTGATTGTGCACGGGTAAAAACGTCTGCTGAAGTGTCAGATTCTTCTTTAATTCTTCTGCTTTCTGTATCTTCTGCATTGCATTCAGGTCTTTCAGGTTACCCTGATGTTTTGTCTCATAGTGCCGTCTTAGATTAAATTCTGTAATTACAGCCACATTAGCTCCACAAATGAGAGACACGGGTTTACAGGCAATGTCAGTAAACATATACTCAGCCTCCCATCGGTTTTTAAAGGCTCTACTGTATTTTCAGAATCAACTTTTCTCTTCAGCATCGTGTGGGCTAGCTTAGCAATAACCTGCAGCATCATAAGCTAGACTTGATTAATGCAGTAAGTGTTCGGAAAGGCAGCTGAAGCGCAGCATTATGGGATCTGTAGTTTATTGTTTTACTAGCGCTTCATATCCCCGGGCCATTAATAACAATAATACAGTATATAAAATGATCTCGCGGGCCGGATATAATTACACGCCGGGCCGGATGTGGCCCGCAGCCCTTGATTTTCACACATATAGACTAAATAGAACTTGAAAAGATATATTTTTTCGAATGTGATCGCGCAATTCAGATCAAGTTGACGCGCACTACAGTACATCGAGCCCGCGTGCTATTGTGGTTTTGCCTGCATGCCTCAATAAGTCACCCTCCCCTCGCTCTTACTTTTTTACCGTTCATCTAATGAATACACTGAGTATGGCTTTAGCAAAACAATCATTGATGGCGAATAAAGTATCCATTATTCGAGTATGTAGATCGGGGTATATATATACATATATATATACCCGCGTATCGCAGCAGAGAAGTAGTGTGTTAAAGAAGCTATGAAAAAGAAAAGGGAACATTTTAAAAATAACGTAACATGACTGTCAATATACAGTAATTGTTTTGTGAGTGTTATTGAGTGTTGCTGTCATCAAGGATTTGATTATCATTATTTCTTTCAATCAGGTTCGTATTTGTAGGATGTGTTGTGTTCAAGTTACATTCCGTGTTTGTCAATCGTTGTAAAGATAACAGGTTTCATTCATCGATTTGTTTCTTACTGCATCAATAAACAGCTCGTCTTCTTCTTTATCTGAGACCTGACACACTGCATGCACGGGTTTTTTTTTACACTGTGCTTTGTTTCCGCAGTAGCTGCACTTATGAATATGCTTGTATGTATCAGACACTTCATATTTTTTTGCTGCCTTTTCAATTGTGTAATTCGGTTTTTGTTCAGCGCTCTTTGGAACTGTTGCTTTTTGTCTGTGCACTGCGTCAGTTCACATGAGCCACTCAGTGTACATGCATCAAAGTTTCCCATCTGTGCTGGTGCCATGTCGTGCTATGTCCACGACTGTATTTAATGTTACCTAAGTCCCGGCACTTAAAACTTTCTCTCGCAGTTTCGCTGAGTTTGTGCCAAACACCACCCTGACCATCTCATCTTCCTCTGCATAAGCACAGTCCTTCACCCGTGAATATTTAGCAGCAGTGTTTCTATTGGATTGCCGCTGACGGACGGCCTTTTATGGGCAGGCACTAAATTACAAACACCAGCGGCAGCCTGTCTATGAACTTAATTTAAAGTTTAGGTTTCCACCATGCTTTGTTTCCTTAGTTGCAGCACTCATGAATATGGTTGTATATGTCACTCGCTCGCTTCTTATTCTTTCGCTGCCTTCTCAATTATATAATGCCTGTTTTCTTCAGCGCTTTTTGGAGCTCTTCCTGGTTTTCTACGTACTGCGTGATTACGTGTGAGGTGTGATGATGTCACACGAAACTCCGCCCCCACGGCTTTCGAGCTCATCTCCATTACAGTAAATGGAGAAAAACAGCTTCCAGTTATGACCATTATGCGTAGAATTTCGAAATGAAACCTGCCCAACTTTTGTAAGGAAGCTATAAGGAATGAACCTGCCAAATTTCAGCCTTCCACCCACACGGGAAGTTGGAGAATTAGTGTTGAGTCAGTCAGTGAGTGAGTGAGTGAGTGAGTGAGTGAGTGAGTGAGTCAGTGAGGGCTTTGCCTTTTATTAGTATAGATTCGATCATTTTCCTTAATAAATAAATAAATGACCAAGTATAATATTTTTGTCTCATTTGTTTAACTGGTCTCTCTTTATCTACTTTTAGGACTTGAGTGAAAAAATCTGATGATGTTTTAGGTCATATTTATGCAGAAATATAGAAAATTCTAAAGGGTTCACAAACTTTCAAGCACCACTGTATATATATATAATATATATATATATATAAATATACATTTTTCAGGTGTAATATATATATAAATTAGTGGTCACACACATCAGCTGGATCTCTATCATGAAATAAGACGACCTCTGCTAGGAGCAGCTGTGTTTTATAGTCATTGGACCAGAAGGGGCAGAGTTATCTGGTTGGTTTCTCTTGGTTGTGGGTGGAAAAAGGGACAACACCAAGAACGACAGAACCCCTGAGTGTCCCAGAGTGGTAATGTTTACCTCTGATGAGCCCAGAAGGTGACGTATGAGTCACAATATGTAAATTACACTGCTTGAATGTTATGTTGAGTTATTGAATTATTTTAAGTGATTATTAAGTATTATGCAGATCAGTCATTCTCTTTAAAAAGACGCTGATACTATTTGTAGCAATACGAAAGGCCATGTGAAACTATTTGTTACATAGTTTTGGTGAAATCATTTCTCTGTACTGATTCAGATTCTTCTGGATGATATAGTACATATTAAAACCAAAAGCTTATTGATAATGCAATTTTACAAGAAAACTAATTCTAATGTATTTGCGAAATAATAAAATTCTATGGTACCCTTATACTGAACTACTACTGCAAGCTTCTGCTAAAATATGCTTATCATATTAGCAGAAATTAATTGCTCCATATAAAACAACTGCAGAAATGATCATCCAGAACTATTTTACATATTAGTTTAATACAATTTTAACACTCCATGTCAAATGAGTCAAACTTTATTTAGAGATGCTATACCATGTTGGTGGCATACGGAACAGTTAAAGCCTTGAACAAGAAGCTTACTGTTTTAATTTATCTGCAATTAAAGAGTTAAATAATTACACAATATGGTAAATGTGTCCACTAATAGAAAACGAATCACCATGGACATAAATCTTTGTTCAACTTTGTATGTTTTTATTGGTAGTGTAAGAATGGCAGTTCATACAATTAATAAGCTGCCAGCTAGATTTAACTTTAAAATGTGAAGTAGCAACGGTTCATTCGATCAGAAATTACAATGACAATTTTACATTAAGTTTCTGAAAAAAACTTTTGTAAAACTTTGAAACTGAAACAAATAATTTTTGGTAAGGGAAACTTCTGTTAGTAGGGATTTTGTGAGTTATGTCATAACATCTTCATTCAATAGCATTGTATTATTTAACACAATAAGAACCCAGCTTCCTAACATCACAGGGCACACACATGCATGCAGACCCTCAAACGTACATGAAAAATTTTGAGATCTCAATCAACCAAACAAACTTGTTTTTGGAAATTTGAGAAAATCTATGCAGACATGTGGAGAACATGTAAGCTTCATTCAGACAATGCTTGGTGAAGATTTAAACTCAGGATGCCGTCCTTCTAAGGCAGCAGCACCAACCACAGCATCACCATGTTGTCAAATCATATTCAATACAAAGTAAATAGATAGAAGCAGTTGTGTTGGTGAGTCAAAACTACACACAGTAAAGGTTTCATTTTTATACATATACAGTTTTCTAGTCAAAATTACTTAAAAATGTAATGATTGCATCAGACTAGAGATAAAAGACTTCACTTATTTTTTTATTTTTATATAAGGCATAATACATTTTTCTGCAACACAATGCTGAAATGGAATTACAAATACATGTATGAAAAATTACAGTTCATATGGACCTGTAATCCAGAAGACTTTGCTTCCAGGTAATGTGCAAAGAGGTTGCATGGGAATTACTTTGAAGGAGCAAAACATTGAAGTATAACATGCCTTCAAAAATGTACTCTTGTGAGCCATGGCCTAAGAAGCATTTCAGATTAATAACCATCCTTTGGTATTTACTAAACTGAATATTCTGGAAAACAATACCCCTCAATTCATTAGCACCATCCAATTAATCCAGTGGGAGGCCAGATCTTATCCTATGAAAACTGACTGATTGCAAGGTAGAAAACAATCCAATCCACTGCGTAGTGCACATGTGCAGACTCACATGGGGACCTCCGTCAACCTAAAACATACACCGATTTGGTAAGAAAAATAGAAACTCTAGAAGAAAATCCTTGTTGCAATTGTGCAAACTCTATAAAGATAGTGCCTGGACTGAGATACCAACCCATGATTCTGGACCTGTGAGGTAGCACCACCACTAGCATTATGCTACACACCCATTCAGTTCAACCTTGATAGTATCTGTCCCAGCAAGTCTGGGTGGAAGACAGGAATGAACCACACAAAGGAAACCTACTGCAGGGCAATCACAAATTTACCACCTACACTCGATCACACAGGGCCAGATTAGCTAACAAATACAACTGTGGGAGAAGAAAACCAGAGAAATACCAATAACGACATGAACAGACCTCCACCCAGAAACCATTATTTAACTTGTATTCCTTATTAAATGGTTCTATTTTGTGTACTCCATTTAAGAGTGGACAGTGGGTACTTACAGAGCTCTGAAACCTTAATTAACAATTTTAATCTAAATTTCAAAACAGGTGAATTTCTTATAATTGTTGCTGATGATGAGTGTGTTTACTTTTTATAATGGGTATAATAGCCCTGTTGCCTCATGGGTGTCCAGGGTTTGACTCCTGTCCTCAGTTGCTGTATGAGTTGATTTTGCCTGGTTTTCCTCTCCAGTTTTTCTCCAGCATAGATTAAATGGTGATTTTAAATTGGCCACATTGTGAGTGAAGGTATAAGTTGCCCCTGTGATGCACTGGCACCCTGTCCAGGGTTGGCTCGTACCTTTCAACCAGTGCAGTTGCGATAGGTTTTAGCACTATAAGAGTTTAAGAATGTGCTATATGTATGAATGTATGGACATATAATTGAACAAAACACTTTGTTCTTCCCGTCTCAAGAGGTTTTGTTTTAGTAGTCAGATTTTACAACTAGATTGGGATAAATTAGACACAGTCATCAGACTTTACAGCCAACATGTACATGGCGTTAGCAAGAGCTACACAGCTTTTGTTCAGATGACAGTATACATTTAAATTATTTATGTGTTTTAATCTAGATTTGCAACATTAAGATAACAGTTTTATATTATTCTGGATGTGCACAATTGCCTTACAGAAATATTTTAGAAGAGAGTCCATAAAGGGAAGCCTCCTTGTTTGGTGCTCTTTGTTCACATGAGCACGAGGATGGGCACATGCAGAACCATCGACGCTTTTAAAGTCTCATAAGGAACCTTTTTAAAAGTGTGTTTTTTTGGGGGGTTTACTTTTCTTAACTTTGCCATAGTGTGTGCTTGCTGTGCCGACGAATATGATTAACATTTAGGTCTATTCAAAAGAATCTTTTCCCCGGGGTATAATTCCATTTAGTTGGTCTTCAAGCAAGCTAGCGTGCTGTCATAAAAATGCTGTTATTTTATTGTCTTTCTTTCTCAGTTTTCTGATGTTTTCAAACGCACTGAGTGGTCCTGAGTTGCATTGCTCTACTATTGAATAATTTTTATTTTTCCCCAATAGCAGGTGGCTAGGTCTATTCACTTGAGTTCTGTGTTGCTAAATGGCCATCCATTATGTTCAGCTTCCTTATTTCAAAATGCCACATGACACTTTGACCTTTCCTCCTGTTCTTCTGTTCACTTTATTACAGGCGACAGAGCCGACTGAGTTGGAGGTTTTATATTGAACTGTTTTGGTTTCACAAGTGAGCAGCAACTTTGCCTTCTCTTAGCTGCAATGTGCAGTCTACTTACAGGAAAGTCAAGTTAAATGCTTATAATTTATGAATAAATGTAAGATAACTGTGCATACACAAAAACCACTTTGGATCTGCATTTTCTTTCTAATTTCTTAGTGCTTGCCTCAGCTTTCTTGTTTAAATGGGTAATTTCTGGTTTATTAATGTTTTAAGTATTATGTCTTCTGTTATACTACTGTCACTAGTCTGCAGCAAAAATGCAACTAAGAATCTTATTGTAATGTGTAGACATGACAATAACATTGAACATATAGATAAATATAAAAGCAGATATCTCTTTTCCAGTTCATCTTCTGTGACATCTGTTGCATGTGGTCATAATCATTGCATATGCATACTGTCACTATTTACTTCTCTGGAAGTTCAGTGCCTTTTTTAGCTTTATTAGATTTAATTTCTTATTGTGGTACTTAACGTTGGTGTCCAAGGTAAGAAGTATTACATTATTTCCTTGAACTTATGCTGAGATAAAAGGGGTCTGAAACTAGATAATGAATACACTTTTAAAGTTTTTCCCTCTATTGATGCCCTATTCAAAATTAAACTTTTAAAACTCCATAAACTCCCTATGTTAAGTTGGTTTAATTGTAATGTACACGCATTACTTAGCTGTTTTGAAGTAATTCATGGTTTTGGTGCTGTTGGCCCCCTCTTTATGATGCATCTAGTAAACTCCATGAAGCCTATGTTTTAAATTGCTTGAATAATGTGAATACAAAATTTGGTAAAAGTAGACATAGCCGTTTATGAGTGATGTGCAAATTTGCAATGAGTTGGTTTCCCTATATTAATGTGCAGTCAGTCTGGAAAATTGGAGTGAAGCACAGGAGAAAGAATGGAGTCAAGGCCAAGTGAGAGTCAAAACTGACATTTAAAAGGAGAGAACATCAGGAGCCAAATTGTAAAACAGAAATCAGAGTCAAAAGGCAGAGCTTTGTTTCAATAACCAGTAATCAAAATATCAAGGAAAGTGAGGCACTAGGTTTAGTCCAATTCCAGATATCCTTTGTTTACCTCAGCATCTGGAACACACACTTTTAGATCTGATGATTAAACCACATAGACAAGTGTAGCCTTTGTTAGCAGTTAAGCTAACAGGAAATTTATTTTTTAATGTTATTTGGTATGATCAGTTAATTAATAAATAGCCCAGTGATGCTATGAATGAAAGTGCGTTTGCTAATATCTAGCCTGCTTGCTTCAACCTATTTGTGCCCACCTTTTAGTAGCCACTAGAGTGACATTCTGTTTTCTATTTGTGATTAACCACTTCCAAAGCCTAGTCCTAGTGGTAAATATCTTACCTCTATGCTATATTATTTGAGCGGTAAAGCAACATGGCAAGAACTGAATGCTTTGTATGGTAATAAGTATTTGAATTCTCTAGCTCTATGAAAGCTTTATGCTATCTATCTATCTATCTATCTATCTATCTATCTATCTATCTATCTATCTATCTATCTATCTATCTATCTATCTATCTATCTA
>JANRMT010062833.1:38723716-38791216 GCA_026402145.1 Polypterus bichir lapradei
GCGAAATGAGGTAAATGGGAGGGGAGATGATGACGTGACTCCCCCACCCGCCTTAACTGTCAATCCCCCACAAACACAGTCTCTCGGAATTTGCATAAGCACACCCCTTCACCTGCAATTTTAACTTAGTTACAAAGTGATCAAAACTCTCGTTTATATCCTGCGTTCTCTCATTAAACTTGTATCCCGCATTACCCGTGGGCATTAAAAACGCCAGCGGCAGCCTGTCTATTAACTTAAAGTTTAGGTTTATACCTTGCTTTGTTTCCGAAGTAGCTGCAATGATGAATATGGTAGTATATGTCACTCGCTCGCTTCTTATTGTTTCGCTGCCTTCTCAATTATATAATGCATGTTTTGTTCAGCGTATTTTGGAGCTCTTCCTGGTTTTCTACATAGTGCGTTGACAGTCAGTTCACGTGATTACGTGGGCGGCGTGATGATGTCACACGAAACTCCGCCCCCACGGCGGTCAAGCTCAACTCCATTACAGTAAATGGAGAAAAATACCTTCCAGTTATGACCATTACGCGTAGAATTTTGAAATGAAACCTGCCCAACTTTTGTAAGGAAGCTGTAAGGAATGAGCCTGCCAAATTTCAGCCTTCTACCTACACGGGAAGTTGGAGAATTAGTGATGAGTCAGTCAGTCAGTCAGTGAGTGAGTGAGTGAGGGCTTTGCCTTTTATTAGTATAGATAACCTCATTATATCCATTATTGCCAATCGCTAAAATTTCTGTTTTCTCCTTATTTAGTTTGAGAAAATTACTACTCAAAAATTTGGTAACACAAGTGAGACATTGTATCAGTGAATCAAGAGTGTTGGGGTCGTCAGGCGCTATTGATAAATACAGTTGTGTGTCATCAGCATAGCTGTGGTTGCTCACATTATGCCTTGAGATAATCTGACCTAACGGAAGCATGTAAATCGAAAGGAGCAGCGGACCCAGGATAGAGCCTTGTGGACCACCATATAGAATATCATGGGTCTTTGAAGTATAATTACCACAACTAACAAAGAATGTTCTACCTGCCAGGTAGGATTCAAACCAATTTAAGACACTGCCAGAGAGGCCCACCCATTGACTAAGGTGATTTCTAAGAATATTGTGATCAATGGTATCAGTGTGACAGACTCTCCACTTTCTTCAGTTAAGCCTGCACAATGTCATTAGATAGCAGGCCTACCACAGTTGTGTCATCAGCAAACTTGACAATGATGTTAGAGTTATGTACAGCCGTATAATTATATATGTCGAAAGGAGTACAGCTGAGGATTCAGGACACAGCCCTGTGGTGCGCCTGTCTTGAGAGTGAGGGATGATAAAGTGTAGCCACCAGCTTAAACCACCTGGGTTCTGCAGTTAAAAATTCAGCTGTGTAATGAAGTGCAGAGCTGCAGGTCCATGAACATGCTGATGAGTTTAGAGGGTTTTATTGAGTTACCCAAAATATATCCAAATCAGGCCCAACTTTTTAAAACATGTAATATGTATGTATTAATAAATTGGATGTGACTTTCATTCTTCATTCAGAAGGTTGACTACATCAACCATTTGTCACAAGAATCATTCAGCATTATTATAGACAGCAGACATCTCACTCAATTTGACATGAAAATAAAAGGTTCACCATCAAGCATTATTAAGCTATCCACCCCTAATATGTAATTTCTGACATACAGCACTTCTGTTGCTATGATTGCCACTTAAGGAAAACTGATAAGGGAAGCAGCCATTATTAGCACTCTGTGAGGTTCAGAGCTTGTGTTTTTGCAGCTCATGCCATTAATTGGTTTTGCACAGTATCTGCAAGGCTTTTAGAAATTAATACAACTATTTATGTATGAATGAAAGAATTGTCTTTTGGCAGAAAAGCATCATTGCTGAACTACAGGTATAAAAATGAGTATGTGCAGTGCGTGGCAACAGTTCTTTACTACGTGTTAAACATTTCCAGAGCAACAAAGCTACAGCATGTTGGCTTATTTTTTTCTGTTTTATATGCATGTGTTTTTGCTTTAGTCTTTTCTCTATGAATTACATGAAAGGACAACACAGAGATTTAAGTACTGAACATTCTGCAGTGCATTTGCAAATCCGGTTTCTGAAAGAGTGGTTATCCTTAATGCTCAGAGATCACTTTTCATGCTTGTATCTTACAAAGCTTAAACTCCTATTTTACATTTGTCCTAGGGGAAATACAATATCTTAATGTGAATATTTGGATTATTCTTATTTGAGCTGGGAAGTAGTTTGTACTTGTTATTTAGCCTATGATGACAGTTTTTCTTTTTTCATTATTTATATGTGAAAATCTCGATGGGAAGGACACAATTTTACGATGCATGTAAGTGAGTGGAACCAAAGGCAACTAGAAATTTGTTCTGCTATATGGACCAAAATAATTTATCTTAATTTTCTTTACATTTTTGGGTTTAATGTTAGCTTTTTATAGCAATGTGCTTTCCCTGGGCCTTTCACAAAGAGACTGACTAACAACTTTGGAAAATGTCTCCACTTAAAATGAAAAAATTTACATAGAAGGATTAACACACAGGCTTCTGCCCAGGGACACAATGTTTAGTGTCTGAGAGTTTAGGTAATTTTATATTCGTTCTTAAGATTTTTTTTTATATTGCATACCAGTTTTTTTTTCTTTCTTTTGGGAACAAGCATCCAGTGGTAGAAATATTGTTCTGCAATAGAAGCACGATTATTTTCTGCTACTATTATTGTATTATAGTTAATGGGTGATCATATAATAAAGTACAAAGTAAAAAAGGCAATTCTCACCTAAAAACACTAAAAGTGTTAGAGCTGCCAATTAGAATAACATACACCTCAAATATTGACTGTTGTGTCCACTATGTAGAGCTTGTGTGTTTCTCCTCTAATTTAAAATATCAGCTTCCTATACAGAGCCAGTGTCATCTTAAACTTGTGTAAAACGCATCAAATGAATTTTCCAACACTATTTGCTATAGTGGGTCCATTTCCTACTGCACTCATACAAAACCCCAAACCGAACCCATTTTTAGTTGCCAACAGATACAGTATGTCTACAGGGGAAAAATATGCAAACTCCACAAAGTTAACTCTAAAACTTAGATTAAAGCCCAGGACATTGGAGTTGTGCGACGGTAGCACCCTGATCCTGAACATTTCTAGGTGATACTGTCAGTTGGCCATAAAGGAATTTTACTACATCAGTGCAGGTACAATCATAGCTGGCTAGAGAAGTTCACTGATCTGAACTCCACCATGACATCATTAAAGTGTGGTCTCAGTGCACAGAAAAATGACAACTAATGAAAATAAATATTTTGCTTATATATCTTTGAATTTTTAAAAAGATACTGCTCACCCTGTGGACTCTTAACTAGCCTCCTTGATGCATTGTGAAGCTTATACAATAGATTACTTGGTATCTGAAATTTAACATACAGCATGGAAATAACAAATTAACTAAATGTTTGAGAATATGTAAGCAGGAGAGTCAAGTGTGTTTGAGGCACTTCTGGAAAATTCTGGAAGACATGAAAGACATTACTTGTAAACCATTAGTTAATCTATTCAAGCAACTACGTCAGAAGGGAAAAAAGCATCTAGTGGGGTACAAAAGAGACTGCAATTGACATGATAGGCGGAATATCATATTTTAAGTAAAATCCTGGAAGTTATAGCTAAAAAAGAAACAGAAGGCTACTTGTAAAAAACTATTTTGTAAAAACTGACTTTGAAGGGAAAAGATTCTGCCAGAATCTTCTGAATTTGCCACTAAGTAGTAGAGAAAAGAAAACCATTCAGCACAGTTTATTTAGTGTTTTCTATGCTCCTACATTAAATATTATCATCATTATTATTATTTTTACAATTTTCGCAAACGTGCGCATAGGGGACAGCTTAAGGGCTCCAGTGATGGTAATTCCCTGCTGCTCCAGAGACTGGCGCTGTGTACAGCTTTACCACCACTGATGCCCCTTCCAATGTCCCTCCACCTGGACATGGACCTGGTATTTTGTAAGTTTTCTGTCTATGATTTGTTGTTTACTGGAGCCACAAATATGATGGTGTTCACAGCCTCCAAAATATCATAAAGCAGGCCAGTTATGCCAGTTACCTCACAGGACTGCCCAGAAGAGGCTCACCCCAAACCAGCCAACTCCCAACTGCTACCTGAAAGCTGTGTCCTACATGAGCCTAAAATGGAGATTTGGCTTCAAAAGTTCAAAATATAAAGGAAATTCCAATATATATCAGAATGTCCCAGAAGGGAGGAGAAAAACCATAAATCTCTGTCTGTAGAGATATGTTAAAACAAGAACCTTTATAAATAAAGATATTTATTTAACACTAGAATCCCTGAAGCCTATTAAAAAAGTCGTAATGCCAGGCCACCTTAAATTCCTTTGCACATCTAAAAGATATCACTGAAGGGGTACAAGCCGACACACAAGTCCTTAACCACAGCACCCAACTATTGTCATCACTGCTTTGTAAAAAGAAAGGAAGTAAATTGAGCTGGGAGAACATCAACTGGGACAGTGGGGAATGGGATAGCAGGCTGCTTGCTGCTTGTGCTGATAGAAGAATTTACAAAACAAAGACGCTAATGGAGGGGTGCGAAGGAATTTATAGTGGCCCGGCATTACAACTTTTTTCGTAGGCTTCAGGGATCCTAGTGTTAAAAAGAACAAAAAGGGCAAAAATAAAGCAAAAATGATTTACCTAAAAGCAGTTCAAAGTGGATATGTCCCATTACACAATCCCAAAGAAAATCCAAGAACAGGTAAAAAGAATCCAATCAACCAGAATAATCAAGAAAAGCAACAATTACAAATGCAAACAATACTCAATAATCCCCAGCAGAGATTCCCTTTCTTATTTAGTGTAGAGCCAGAGGAAGATCTCAGCAGCAATGATGTCAGGGTGGCCCTGACTCTTCCGGTTCCACCAACAAACTATGAGGAATGGATACCACTTTAAAGAGACAGTGCATATTTAACAAATAATAAGCAAAACTTACACGAAACTTACAAGAAATGGACAAATAATAATTCAAAGTTAATCAAAAATTTATTAGAAAATACATATCAACACTGGCTGCAACAGAGCAAGATTGTTGTTTGCATTTTGGCTCTGCATTTTGTTTTTTATTTAACTTTTTTGCTTTGACCTACTGTGACAAAATAAGAACACAAATATCAAGATTTGGGGAGCCTCCCTGTATACTGGTTCTGAATTCCAGGTTCAAATCACTGTCAAAATAAACCACAGTAGACATTTGACAAACACACAATGAGTTTTCGGAGCTTTTATGGAGATGTAACAGGAAATACAACTGACAGTAAATTAAACCAAAATGGATGTGTGGTTGACTGAAGGATTCGGAGATGACCTCAGGAGTGGGTGGATGGAGGTGCAGTCATCAGGACGCGACGGAAATGAGATAAGCCTGGTGAGTCGGAAGGGGAGTTTTCAATATGGACGTGGGCTTTTTTCCGGTATGATGAGATTTTATTCCTCGGTTTTTCTGAAAACGAAAGAGAGAAAGCATTACTGCTCTGTTCCAGACCCTTATTCTGCGTTCTTTCGCACCCCATCGATCCCTTTGGCTGTCCCCTATTCACATGTGTGACACTACATTTACTCTTCATCTCCCAGTTAATTTCCCAGGTATTACTTTCAGGCTTGCCAATGGACAAGCAATGGTGGTTTCAATAGTGCAAAAAGGCTATTATAGTATGCAAAAGAAGGCTGCAAAACACTATGGTAAAAGTACAATTGCTTTCTTTAATAAATTGTTGACTTATTGATCACTGTTCTTGCACTCAGCTTTTAAACAGAGAAAATATTTTTCTTTCTTCCTGCCTTATAACCAATGCTGTCAGAACACTCTCAGTCCTCCACAGCTCTTAATATGGATTTAACAATATATGGATGTATGAATTTTGTCTTTGTAGGTTGACCAGAAAGAGCTTTATTGGAAACATTTATTAAGGAATGTTCAGAACTTTATTGGAAACATTTATTATGGAATGTTCAGAAAATTGCAAAGCACTACTCAGAGTTCTCTTCAGCTGTAGGAAACAGCCTGTAGTTTAAGATTTTTTATTAGGCAAGTAGCTTTGACTAAGAAGACTCACTCAGGCAAAGCTGATGCCAACAGGCAGATTTCCAGGCAAAGCGACTGAAAAAAATGTTTCTTTTACACCTGCTTAAGTTCAATCTAATGAGTAAAACTTTATCCTCTACTGGTCACAGTCCCATATTAATCAACAAAATACATCTCTGGATTAAAACAGCCATGAAACCAGTTGAAAACCAATTCTGACAATCTATGACTTATGCACTCTATTTTTTAAGTTCATGCAATAATTTAAATTTGACATGGTGGTGCAGTGGTTAGAACTGCTGCCTCACAGCTTTAGGAAACTGAGTTTAAGTGATGGTTTGATAACTATGTGGAAATTTTATATTCTCTAAATGTCTGCATTGTTCTTTTCTTTCTAGCAGCTCACCTATGTTCTCACACTGGATGAGATGTATCAAAAATGGATAGAAGGATAAGAACCTGTTACATTAAACAAGTATAATGCAGCTTTAACTAGGCCAGATTCTTATATGAGGAAACGCAGGAAAATGTTTGTAGGTTACACCATCACTAACCCATTTTCTGTTCCCCTGTCAGCCAGGAAGGACAGGACCAGGAAGTGGATAAATGACCTCAAGTTAATATGGCCTCCTAACACACTTCTTTTGGTCCCAACCAGATAAATCCCAGCTTCCTTTCAGTCATCACATGATCAACGAGAAAGGTGCTCCGAAAATGTCCTTACTGGCCTATTTTAGGGATGTGACATATTAGTTTTTCATTATTTGAGCTTTATCTTATGTTTTAGTTATATCTCACTTGCCAATGGCAAATTAAACTCCAAGCTTTCTTTCTGTGTTGTTTTATTTTCCACATATTAGAACATAATAAAGCTGGTAGTGCAGTGCAGAGGCTTAGACATTAGACTGTCCCTATGTGACTCTAAATACAGGGCTATTCAAAATGAAAGAGCAGATTTTAAAAATTTATTTCAAACAAACTGTATAAGACATAAACACATACAACATTACTGGACAGAGGAAAGTTCAAAGTTTAAAAGCCCACCTAAAAGTACCAATGAATGCCACTGAGCGCTGACTTCATTTTCATGCAAGATTTTGCTCATCATCTATGCCCTCCCAGGTCTTCAGACCTTGCCCCCTGCAGTTTTTTTTTTATCTATGTGCGTACATTAAAGAAAGAGTGTTTGTACTACCTATGCCTGCTAATCTTCAAGATCTGCGACATCGAATTGAGGAAGCTGTGAATTCAATAACTAGGGACCAGTTGACTTGCGTGTGGCAAGAAATGGTCTACCGTTTTGATGTTTGTCGCACTACACATGGTGCTCATGTTGAGAGCATGTAACCTCAAGGACCATAGCACCAAACTTTGAACTTTCCTCTATCCAGTGATGTGCGGAATGTGTTTCTGTCTTAACCCATTTGTTTGAAATAAATTTTTGAAATCTGCTCTTTCATTTTGAATAGCCCAGTATGTCATGTAAGCTCCTCATGCTCTAAATGTAAATAAATAAAAGTATAAAAATAAATAAAACATAAAAAATATGTAATAATAATAATAACTTGCTCTTAAAACCTTAACATTTTCTCCATCATTGTAGGCAGCTATATCAGTTGTTTATTAGAAATCCTACATATGACAGCCAGGACAACGAAAAGTATTTTTATCCTTATATAATACTAATCATATCTTTAGTTACACTAAACATTTAAAAACACAGAATTTTAAGCAGTTTTAAGTAAGTAAACAACTCATGCCATATTCTGATCGTGTTAAAGCAAGGCAATGTCAAGGGTTAACTGTGCTAATCTAATTTTGAATAAACTTGTAATAACCTCAGACACTGTGCTAAGCTATCATTCCTCTGCTTGTGATGGCTATATAAGATATATAAACCCCCTAATACTGTTATAAGGTCACATTAAATTTGCATTCTCATTTATGTATAGTATTAAGCAGATTACAAATCTTAAATGCGTGAAGTCACAGGTAAGTTTGGACCATTAAGTTTAAAACAATTGTCTAAGATGCATCTCACCATCCCCACCTCATAAGCTGTAATGTATGGGATACAATTGCTGCATTTTTCCATCTCCTGCATGTGCCTTGAGATAGAATAGCTCATTTGATTAGTTCTTCCATGTGTTATTGTACATCATATGGAATATTAATGTGGCATGTACAGTAGTCTGAGATTAAATGTGTGTCCATTCGTCTAGCTGTTACATTTCCTGAGATTGGATTCTGCTGTATGTAGCTACTTTAAGTCCTTATTTTTAATAAATGTACAGATTCTATAATAAAGATCATTATAATAATTATCATAATTTTGAAAACTCATATAAATAATTATAAATAACAGAATGTAGAATTTAGTCATTTGTATTTTTTGTAATGAGAACAGTCCTGCAAAGGTCCTATATGTTGAGATCATATAGAATTAAGTCAAAACAAAGATCCTTAACGGATAAAGTAAATCACAATCTCACAAAGATGAAAACAAAGGCCTGGAAATTGTGACTGCAGTGAATCCCTCTTTTCCTGCCTATTTTTATTATGGTTGCTTTCATCTTTAGGATAATGTAGAACTTAGATGTGATTAAAATAGTTGAGTAAGAGCCGACATCTGGGAAACTGTGACACACACTGACATCCTGATGAAGCTATGCAAACTGCCTTTATTGATAAAAACAAACCATCACATCAGAATGAACCGCTAAAATGTAAATGGCTTTGATATTAAATACAAAGAATTAAAAGTGTGTACATAAGCACAGAGAGAAATGTTTCTGGGCAATCAAAGTGGCAGAAGCTGTCAGCTATTCATTAAATCAAAATTACAGGAACATCTTATGCTCGAGGCAAATAGGGAGGTGCTTTGAGCACACCTAACGCATCATACATTGGGCCAGTGATTGATAGCCGACACCTGCAGTTTGGATTGCTCTTTACCAGTCAAGAAGTTGTCAGGAAGCTAAGAACATGGAGTGTCACAGGCTACTGATACCCAACCAGCTTGAGCCAGAATCTGACTTCTTTATCTTCAGAGTGGCAGGTCATTTAGAAACTTTTATTTTGGGTTTGGTAATCAATAATGAAAATATTCCATCACATTAGGACAACAGGTATTTGCTTGTTAAGTGAATGTTCCCTGATATTATGGCCTTTTCTTTTGCCAATATTTTTCATTCCCCTTCTGATTTATTTCTTTAAATTTTAATATTTAATATACATATAATCATATCTAATATAAGGAAAATTTAGCATTCGTTTGCTCAGAGGTTGATGCACTTGCTGCTTCCTGAGCAGCTCTTCTTTTCTCCACCCTAGTGGCCCGCTTCTTCTCTTCTTTTGTCAGCATCTTTTTGCGTTAAAACTGATTAAATCAGTGTTTGTGTTGCAATTACTTAGTTCGTTTTCCTTAATTTTTCACTTAAGCTGGCACTTCAGTCTTCAATCTGCCTCAAGAATGATTTAAGATATGAAGAGGTAGAGGAAGTGACGGCGAAGGTGGTAGGGATGAGAATGGCGCCCGTATGCATGCGCCGCATGGCCGCCCTGCTGGCTGCTGCTGAAAGTTGATCCTACAATAAAATAAAATAAAAAGATGAATAACCTTGGAGGTCAATCATCACCCGGAAAGCAGATAGTAGATGTCATGTAGTATATGTGTACCAAATTTCAGGTCAATAGTTCAAACAGTTTGCGAGCTACAGGTGATTTAAAATCCTGGGCAAACGGACAGCCACTGTAGCGTATTATATATTTGCTCAAGTTATTGATAATACAAACACAACAGTAGTTTGGAAAAATTATTGGTCAGTTTCTATTTTATTTTATATCTTTGCTCCATTTTCATTGGAGCAAACCGCAAAACTTACCATAAAGATTTTCTTTAGGTTCACATATTCTGCGATTAACATTTTTTCCACAGGTTTGCAACACAGTTAATCCATACTTCACCAGTAAAATCAATAATATTTTATGATCCTTGCTCACATAAACAAAGAGCAGAGGAGTGCATTTTTTAAATATGAAATGCCATACATTTTTCACATGAAGATGGACTAAAATTGTCTATTTCACATATTAATGTATTTTCTCTACAAGAAAACGTACTATATGGGAACTCACTACTTACTGTTGGCTAACAACTGCCATTTTCTGTGGCTTTATTCCAGCAGATGAGTGTTTCAAGCACTGTGAATGTTAGATTTGTATACATTTTTTTCTTAACATATTACATTTTTCTTTTGGAATCATTTTAAATGGGCTTCTAAAAATCATAAAGCTTTGTTTCACTTTCAGTTTGTTTGGGGGTTTAATTACATTTTTGTTGTGTTTGAAGTTTATTTCAGCTCCATCTTGGTTTTTCAGCAGGCGCAGCAACTTTGGGCATTCATTGCAATGACGCATCTTGTTGCTGTTTTAGGGATGTGACATACTAGTTTTTCATTATATTTGCTATACACCACAACATACTCCATTTGTCCAGTGATGCACTTTGTTTTCTTTCCCACCCAGCTTCTAATGATGTTCTGTTGTTTCATTGAAGTCATATATTGTCATTTATGCAGAGTGCAGTAAAATTCTTACCTACAAGTCCCTAAAATTAGGGAAGCTCCATCAGCTCTTTACTTTATGATCACCATTTACTTATTATCTACTTCACGTAGGTAAGCTCAAAAAGGATAAGTTAGGCATTCTTGAAATTGTAGCTGTACTTCAAAGTTGTGCCATACATACATTTGCCCCAGAAATTTGAAGTATTAAGAAAAGTTGTACTGCACTCATAAATTAAAAAAAGTGCATAAAATTTCAACCAATGAGACTAGAGTAAAAATAGGAAATAAAAGTCACAAAACCCAAACAATATGTCCACGTTAAGGACAGTAATGGTCCTATGTACCAATATGTGTTTTACAGTACACATAAAAAGACGTCTGCCTCAGTCAACACCTACATTGAAGTCTTGAAATCATGAAAGGAGGTTAAACGTTTCACCCATAGTCCATCCATCCATCCATTATCCAACCCACTATACCCTAACTACAGGGTCACGGGGGTCTGCTGGAGCCAATCCCAGCCAACAAAGGGCGCAAGGCAGGAAACAGGGCGCCAGCCCACTGTAGTTATACCCATAGTCTTTTTGTTTAATTTCTCAATATTGTGGAACAAATGTAATAATAATAAAAACAATAATAATAATAATTCATTTTATTTATATAGTTCTGGAATATGAATAGAAAAACAAACAAATTTCTAGTTTTTGTAATGATTCTTGCAGCAGCATTTTCAATGAACTAAGAATTGCCTATGGAATAGTTTGAACATTGCTTTGATCAATCCTATTGCAAATGTATGAATTAAGTTCTTAACATCTTCCGTATTAAGAAACCTTCTTATTTTTCCAATATTTGTAGCTTGAAAACAATAAGTTTTATATAATAATGTGTATTTTAAAAGATTTACTAGTGTCAAAGATATTACCAAAATTGCGTTGTGATTCAGTAAAACTGAAATTTAGACAAACTGCTTTAATAAGTGACAGAATATTGCTTTGGTCTGCATCATGACCCCGAATAATTAACACTTCTAGCTTTTCCAATATTCAGAGAAAAGCATTTATCATCCACCCACTCCTTTAATTGACCAACATAATTAATTAAGGACACAATCAGAGAAACATCATTTGGCCCATGAGAATTCTGTTGGCATGGTTTGCCTATAAGTGAAAATGAATGTTATGATTTCTAATGATAGTCCCCAATGGACTCATGTAAAGTGAAAACAGTAAAAGTCCGACTACTTAACACTGTGGGGCACCATATTTAACTTCTGAGAATAATGACGGAGTACTGTCAGTATTCTACACACTAAAAATAACTAAACTTCACTACTACACTACCGGAGATTATAACATAATATTTCCAGCCTATGAAAATAGAACAGAGGGACCAAAGTATCAAAAGCTGTGCTTATATCTAGCAACATAATGACTATGGAATTTTCTTTATCAGAAGATATCGCATTGTCATTTACCACATGGGTTAGTGTCATTGCTGTACTGTAAGCAATGTGAAAGCCAGACTGGAATTTCTCAGATAAATTACAATGTGTAAGGTGAAACTGAAACCACTCGGTGGCTAGTTTTTAAAGTAGTTTCAAGAAAAGGCAAATTTGAAGTACAGTATGTAGATCTATACTTGTCAAGTGTTGTTGGTTTAGCTCCAATTTTTTCCATAATGTCTGATTACCATTCCGTTTTAATACATAGAAACAGTACTAGTCACTAATGAATCACTGATAATCCAAAAAATGGGTGCTGCTAGAATATCCATTGAGCTTTTCACTAGTTTTGTTAGGACAACGTCTAAGGGACAGGTAGTAGGGTTCATTTTAGAAATTCTTGTTCTGTTGTCAAGTTAAAATTATAAAAGTCGTATGTACAGGGAGAAATAGAATTTGAATTTGCAATATTTGGTGTGCAAGATGACACTGAAATCTGGGATTTTATATTGACTGTTCAGAATTACCATTTTTTAGATTATCAGATGCTATAAACAGAACAGGAAGTTTATTTCTTTTGTCATCTGTTAATTAGAATTGTCAGAGTTGTCCATACAAAAAACTTTTTATACATTTACATGTTACTTGGCTGTGGTGGGCTGGCGCCCAGGCTGGGGTTTGTTTCCTGCCTTGCACCCTGTGTTGGCTGGGATTGGCTACAGGAGACCCCCATGACCCTGTAGTTAGGATATAGAGGGTTGGATAATGGATGGATGGATGACTTGGAACACCTCTAATTTTGTTACTCACCTTTGACACTTTCACTTTCTCTGTTCTAATTTAAGAGCATCAGTGCTCTCATTAAACCATGTTGAGTTACTTTGATCATTTTGTTTTATGAGTGGCTACTGTATCCAAGGCCTCTATAAAAGTCACATTATAATTAGATGTAAAATGTCGTTATGACTATCTGATCTAGATTATTTTCCATAATTATATTTAAACATTTCAGTACACAGTATCTACACATTTTGATGCAGTTTTACAATCTAGATGTCATGTTGTTGTAATCTACAATTGTATTGGTAAGAACATAATCAAATCAAATGTAACTGAGTAGTGGTAAGAGATAACTTTAGTTGACTCTTTAGGTAATAATTAGAACTTATATGTGATTATGACAATGAGCCAGACCGATCGAGAATCTTGCAAAACACTCCTGAATTTAACAGATGAGTTAAACATTTGACAAAAGTGTCAGTTTCCATTTATGGATGTTAAAATCATCGGTATGTGATCATAATTTATAGCTAAATTGGATTAATTCAGTCATGAACAATAAATATTGTCCTGGTAGTCTTTAAAACTAGTACTACAATTTTGCTGTAATCTGTTTAACATCTAATATGATCACCTCAAAGTCACCTCATTTTGAAATTGATATTTACAAAGAATTATCCCAAGGGCACCTCCTTGACCAGTATCTCCTGATTTATGAAGGAATGTATAACCAGTTGGTGCTACCTCAGCTAAAGAAGCAATGTCAGATTTACTAAACCAGGTTTCACTATGAAGACACAAAACAGATTTTGCTCTCATAGAATACTGTTTACCAAAGTAGATTGATTTCCAAGAGAGTAAAAGTTTAGTAAACAGCATTTTAAACTGCAAAGATGTTTTGAAGTGGTATTACATTTTTTTTTTAAATTAAATGACTAATACAGGTTCTGCTAGTGCATAATGTGATTTTAACTCCAGGACTAATTATGCTGGTTATTAATGTAATTTAGGTTTTATTTCATAATTACAATTATAAGATTCCCCAAAAAGATATTCTGGGTAGCAGTTTCAGAAGAATAACAGGTGAGATTTATTGGAGATAAGCAAGGTGGAAATCTCTGCACCAAATAGAATATCAGTGCTTTTCATTCTTTTGCCCAGAAACACATGGATGATCCCCAAACATCTAGAAAAATGTTCTATGGACAGGAGAGTCAAAGGTAAAACTCCTTTTCAACCCAAAGGACATGGAAGTGTTTGAGATGAGTAGCAACCATACAGAAATGTGTTTCATCCTGTTATTTATTTTGTAAAGATGTGATAATTTAAAAAATATAAGATTTAATAAGTGGAAATCTGTTTACCTTTTTTCATTTTTTAAAGGGAAACCTACCTGTTTTGTATTTCTTTACTCATGTGTACACTATAAATATAATAATAAAAATACATCACTTTATTAAAATAGAGAAATATGTAACTTAATATTTCCATATATGTTAAATTGCCAAGCAGTAAAAAAACACAAATCATGGAATATTTTAAAAAGAAGGTAAAAGATTTACTTAAGTATTCACTTAATACAACTTTGGTAATTTAAGTAAAGTCCACTTTTCTTGTTTTTTACAGAATTTATAACTTAAGTATACTTTGCTTGCCTTGCTTTTACCTGAGGAAATGAAAAGAAGCAAATGAGCAATTGGTTAGTAATGGTGAAATGGATAACTTGCATTTCCATTCAAACTACTTATGTACTTATGTAGTATGTATGGTATACATGTACAAGTTAACAACTTTTTCAATATACACTACAGTTTTTAACAGCTTCTCCTTCCCAGAAATCATGGAGGTTACAAAACAACCAATGTCTCAGTGTAATTCGAAATGAGGATATTTCAGTTAATGCTGAGGGAATTAGAAGAAACAGATACACTCTATGACATTGGGTTATTCGCTTCGCTAAGTAAGTAAATAAATGAATAAATATACACACACACTTTGGTCTGAATACACACCAGAATGACTATAAAGCAAGAAAACAGAAAAGAAAGAAAACTTCTCACTTGGCTGTCACAGTTCCAGTGAGGCATTATGCTGATGTATTGGTGTTGGTATAAAGAGGTCCCAGTGGTGTTTCTTGGCACACTTTTACGGAATAATATTTTGGCTAAAAGTACTCAGTTTTAGTGTGTCAGAGAGAGGATGTGCAGCATTGTTTATAATGGCATTCAATTTTGTTTTAACTCTCTCCTTTGCTACAAGTCCAATCCAATCTGTCATTAATGTGGAACCCCAAGTAGCTGTATGAGTGGACCACCTCTACATCCACTCCTTGAATAGTCACTGGACGTAGAGGCTTTTTGGTGCGACTGAAGTCAATAAGCATTTCCTTTGATTTGCTGATGATAAGATGCAGACAATTCTCTTTGCATCAAGAAACAAAATTCTCCACCTCCATCTCCTTTTTCAATACACCCCATAATTGCAGAATCATCTGAGAATTTCTGCAATTGACATGACCTGGTGTTATATTTGTAGTCGAAAAAGAAAAGGAGACAGGACTGGAAGAGAAAAGGAGACTGAACTTGTGGTGCTCCGGTGTTGCTCACATCTGTATCAGAAACACAGTCCTTGAGTCTCACAAACTGCAGTCTGCCCAGAAGATACTTCCTTATCCAGGACACCATTGGCTCATCTACCTGCATATCTCTGGGTGTACCCCCTTAACAGGGATGGCTGGATGGTATTGAGCGTGCTGGAGAAATTAAAAAAACATAATGCTGACAGTGCTGCCAGCTTTGTCCAGTAGAGAATAAGCCTTGTGGAACAGGTAAGATAGTTACATCCTCCACTCCAATCTTTGTCTGATCAGGCAAACTGCAGTGGGTCCAGGTGGTCTACATCAAGAGGACTGGTATAGTCCAGGACCAGTCACTGAAAGGTCTTAATGATGTGAGTGCCACTGGTCTCTATCATTAGATAAAAAGGCACCAGCCTAATTTGGAACAGGAACAATGTAGGGTGTTTATCACTTTGTGAAGCCTTAAGGACAGACTGAACAGGTGACAGAGGACACCACAAAGTTGGTCAGCACAGGCCTTAAACACTCAAAGACTGACTCCATCTAGTCCTGCAGCTTTTCCTGTGTGTAGCTTCCTCAGTTGTCTCCTTACTTGGTCTTCATTTATGGACAGTCACTCTGATGGTCAGAAGTATTGAAAGATATGTTTTAAGATACAGTAAGTACCTGTGAACAATGGAGCAAGAAGACACTTATGAATGAAATATGAAAGTGGCCACAACCAAATCAAAGACTGTATTCAGCTACTTTTTTTAAGAGAATAATATACTGCACTATAAAACCACATACTAAACATTTGAATTATGGGAGACAAGGATTATTTTTCTGCATTATTTGAAGAAAATGAGTAAATACCATACAGAAAAATATTCAAAATGTTCAAGCCTAGGATCTATAATTGCAGCTCTGAAATCTGGCTTAATTTGTACAAAACATTCATTAAGTAAAATTAAGGTTACAATGAGAGTGAGGTTGAGCCAACATTCTTTTTTCTCTGACTGGACTGAGGCACATCTGTTACTTGAAATATATTTTCTGTGCAAATATTAGAATTTTTGTAACATGTAACAATTAAATTAAACTATGTGACAGGTATCTGGTCACACTTACAGGTAATCTAACCAAGACCCGTTAACATATCAATACCAAGACAATATAAAGTACATTGTAAAGATAAACAAATATAACAAAATCTAAAAATACCAGAAACGAATTTCCTTTTTTTAAAAGGAAAACATACAGTCCACACTGTTAAAGTCTGTCAAAAACAAGAATTGGAGGATACAACCTTTAGTGGTGCAGAGTCCAGTTTGTGTACTGTGTTACCCCAGCAATTAACCGTCCAACTGTCCACCGATACAGTCTGTTCACCAGACACTCGTTTCCCAACAGAAGTTTTATCAAAATCGTGGAATCCCTGTCAGCGTCTCTTGGTCATTCCTTTTTTTCCACTCTGGGCTCCTTGTGTTGCTGTGATCTAGGCACACTTCATTTCTCGTCTGCCAGCTTTGCTTGGTCCTTTCATGCGGCTTCCCTCACTCGCTGGACCCACAACCTCCGTCTCCTTGTGGAGCTGTCTCTTCCTCCCTGGAGTTAAGTGTTGCCGTCCTTGTGCCTCACGTCGTGCTAGCCACGTACCCTTGTCTGCCTGTGAGCCCATGTGCTCTTGGCAGCGTTCTCAGTAGACTGTCCCTCTCTTTCTGCCTTCTCCTGCCCAGAGGTTTAAATCTCTTTCAGTCCATGCCATTATCAGTTCTGGACAATTGGATTAAACAATGCCATATCTAAATTTCCTTGGTTTAACAATTAATGAAAACACAAGTTAACAAAATGTATTGTTACCAACCATTAATGAGTACAGATCTGCTGATTAGAAGCCAATATTGTCAAGCAAGTTAATTTCCATGTCAGGTAAATACAGACATCCTCCAAGGAAGGAGTAGTTCTGTTATCTCAACTTGGTATTGTTTGTAATCTCAACCAGCCAAAAACTTCAAAGTGGTGACTCCTTTGCAATACAGCAAATACCTACATCCTGCAGACAGCCTTTACACAATCAGTAACTGGATTACCCAGGAAATTGAAAAAAAGGTCCCCTTCTGACAACTAGAGCTAAAATCTGATTTGAATGGCTTGATATATTTGAACCAATTTTATTGACTGTTTCTGAATAGATTTAAGACATTCAAGAACTATTTGTTCCAGTGTGTATTTTTGTGTTTTTAGGAAGGAACATTCTCTCTTTTCCCTGTGACTGTTTGACGCCTAATCTTACTCTTATTAATAAAATTCAATTTCTCCTTTACACTAGAAAGCCTAGTTTCATGTAGCCAAGCCTTAAGCACTTACACTGACTACTGTTTTTCCCAGCTCATCCAATTTTATTTTTCACAATCACACATTTTCATAAGTTCACCGTGGCACGTAGTGCAGTTTTTCTCTTTTCATCTGATTATGCCCTTTAATGATAAATGGTTTGAATGTTAAAAACAAGAGTACAATAAGAGACCAAGGCATTAAAAAGCTGGTAATAACTGCATGTACTGAGTGTAATTTGCAGTTATAGTAAACATTAAATACCTTTTTCTTACTAAAATAATGTTCATATCAACACTTTCAAGAACTACTTCTGTAACTCTATAATCAAGCATTATTTCCAGATTCAAAAACAGAACCTGTTTGTTTGTTTTTTTTTATTAAAACAGGTACAGTTATTTTAATATAAAGACTGTCAATGTAGTAAGTAGCTCAACATGGAATTTAATCAAAGCTGGGAATCCAATTATAAAATTGCTAGAAGGGAAAAAGGAAATTTTTCATATGACACAAGAATACACAAGCTTGTCAGAGAATTCATGTTAGCCACTGACTTCCAGCAATTATAAAGTCAAGAGAAATTCCAAACCACCAGCACTTAAACTTTTCTTTACTGTTTTCAGGGCCCAAAATGTCTTGCAGGGATGATTTCTTACACAATTAGTTATTGTACAGTTTACTTTTATAGACACTATTGCCATAAAAAGAACATTCAGACGTGTCATCAGCACTGGCTTCAGGCAATGTTTCCACTCCTCCTTCCTTTTTGCCCGGATTCTGTATGTGCTTTAGTTAATTATATGAAACTGCGGCAAGTGATGAATCAAAATATTTCAACATTTGTTGACACAAATGTCTTCAATTTAATTATCCTTTGTGATCTTGTTTCTTATAAAACTTTTTAGTATGTAATTTTTATTATTATTATTTTTGAGTTGCCAGAGAGAAATGTGTTTTAATAGTCAAACCTTATAAATTTTAATTAAGATACTTTTGCTCCCAGGTTTTGGACTTTAATGTCCAAACTTAGCAGTTTATTCTAAATTTATCCACAAACGTAAACATAAAACAAAAAGTTAGAAGCCTTCGTTAATACAAAAAGCACTGTCTGTCAATAAAAACTGTAACAACTGTGTATATATCTAAAAATTCAAGCATAACACCTTAAATTGCAGTAAATATTTAAAATCTTAGACTATCTGTGTGTTACTACCACAATTTTTTTTTTCTAAAAAGCAAAGCAAGCCTATGAAAAGAAAAAAGAGTATCTGAAACAAATAATAAAGTAAAAAATGAAAAATGAGAGCCATACAAAAATAGTTTACTCAAATACATTGATATATAGAACTTTATTTGTCCCTAGCAAGCATTCATAAATTCAACAGTTGTTTTCAGGAGCTTAGTAGTCATGCAAAGGTAGACACCTCTTGATTTGAACTTTTGTGAAAAGCAGATATATAATAAAAAGGTTTCCTGGAAGCCTTTATCTGAAATGGCATAGCAATATAAAGAGTAATATTTTGTGTCTGTCTTTAACACCAATAATGGAAGCATATTTGCATGTCATTTCTGCAGTGTTCTCAAATATACTGTAGCAATAACAAAAGACGTGCCATGGTGGCGCAGTGGGTAGCACTGCTGCCTCGCAGTTAGGAGACCTGGGTTCGCTTCCCAGGTCCTCCTTGCGTGGAGTTTGCATGTTCGCCCTGTGTCTTAATGGGTTTCCTCCCACAGTCCAAAGATATTCAGGTTAGGTGAATTTGCGATTCTAAATTGTCCTTGGTGTGTGGGTGTGGATGTGCGTGTCCTGTGGTGGGTTGGCACCCAGCCCGGGATTGGTTCCTGCCTTGCGCCCTGTGTTGGCTGGGATTGGCTCCAGCAGACCCCCATGACCCTGTGTTCGGATTCAACGGGTTGGACAATGGATGGATGGATGGATGAATAAAGAAAGACAGAGTAGGAATATAAGACAGAAACTGTCAAATGGAAGATTGATGACCTTAAACCCCACCCCAAATTGATTTATGAAACGTGTAAAAAATGATTTATGAAAATATGAATTATGAAATAATTTACCCCACCCCAAAATATAAATGATGTAATTTATACCCTCACTCCTAAATTATGAATTATATTTATGCCATCATCCTGACATGTAAAATTGTCGTAAAAACACCAAATTCAAAACTAATAATAGCAGTTTCATTTTAAAAATATACTTCTCTTGCTTGTAATACATAGCCAAGCTATCATCCATTTGACAGTTTCTGTCTTATAATTTATACCCTCACTCCAAATTATGAATTATGGTACTTATGCCACCATCCTGACACGTAAAATCATCGTAAAAACACCAAATTCAAAACTAATAATAGGAGCCTGATTTAAAAAAGACACTTCTCTTGCTCGTAACACATAGCCAAGCTATCATCCATTTGACAGTTTCTGTCTTATAATACTACTAAAGACAAGAGGCAGACTTACAGTACTCTCTATATGAAACTACTACTACTAGTATGACCATTATTACTACTACCTGTGCATGCATTCATCAGCTGAGAGATATTTTCTACTTTCTTTGGCAAGTCTCTACAGAATAAATTAGCATAAATAATTTAATATCAACATTAATATTCTTGCCAGCTTGACTGCTCATTTTTTTCAGGTATTTATGGTGACGCCATTGAACCACATTTAGGGGATTAGAGAATCGTGCAGTACAGGGAGTATAAGATGTCACTGCCCACATTGAAGAATCTCTGTTTATAAAACAAAAATTATTGCTAAATGATTCTGAAGGAAGTCAGTAGGGTTGTTATTGTCATTTGTAAAGAACATAGTGAATTTATTACTGGCATGTGCTATTTATTTATTTTTATTTACCTTTATTTAACCAGGCAAAACAGATTAAGAACATGTTTCTTATTTACAGCTGTGGCCTGGAAAGGGCAAAGCCTTAAGAGGGAAATGGGGGTTTGGGGGTAAGAAAAAAAAAAAAAATAAAAAATTAAAACATATTAAGAAAGATACACATATACAATATAAACAAAATTACGAAAGAAAAAAAAAATGTCATAAAAATATTATATAAACAATAAGAACATTGGAGCAACAATGAATAGAGCAGCAGTGAATTGGAGCAGCTAGCCTAAGTAACAGCGACACACATCTTTATAATAAGCTGAAATCCGTGATTGGAAAACTGATTTAGGAATGAAATTATTCATGCTTATTATTATTAATGCTAAACAATTCACACAATGTGTTTATTCTTTCATACTGTGACCAGTACTTCTATTTGAATTCAAAACTTCATTACCTAAAAAGAAATTCAGGACACATTTGTCATAACATAGGAACACCATTTACAATTAAGGAGAAAAAACGTATTTGGTTTTTCATTTTTTTTCTTTTTAGTTACCATCTTTTGCTTGCCAATTTACAGTGCATGTTACCCATATCTATCCCTTTACAGGACAGCTTATTAAAACCATTAGCAAGTACAAATGAACAAAAGCCTAACTGCAAAGCTAAATTTAGAAACATGTACAGTAAGTAGGTTTCTTTAAGTTCAAGTCAATTTTTATTGTCCCAAGAGGCAAATTTGGTTTGTCAGTACGTTTTAGAGAGGCAACATTACATAACATTAACAAAACTTTTCATAGAACCTAGCCATTAAACATATATTTATACACACAAATAAAATGTAGCAGTAAGTGTAATACAGTGCCCACCATAATTTTGGGACAAAGACACATTTGATTACTCTGCTCCAGAGTTTAAAATTACAAATCAAACAATTCAAATGTGATTAAAGTGCACATTGCAGAATTTACAGAATTTACATACACTTAATTCCCGCGATGTTGAAATTCCAACAGTTATTATACATGATTCCCCCCATTTCAGTGCACCATAATTTTTGGGACATACTTTAGCAATGGCAGGTATATTAAAGCAGTCATATTTAGTACTTTGTTGCATATCCCTTGCATGTAATGACTTCTTGAAGTCTGCGATTCATAGATATCACCAACTGATGAGTATCTTCTCTGACAATGCTCTGCCAAGTCTATTAAGCAGCCATCTTCCACTCTTGCTTGTTTCGAGGACTTGTCTCTTATGTTTTCTCTTCAGCAAAAGGAAGGTATGCTCAATTGGATTAAAATTTGGTGATGAGCTTGATCATTCAAGAATTTACCATTTTTTAGCTTTGAAAAACTCATATGTTGCCATAGCCATGTGTTTGGGATCATTATCTTGTTGTAGGATGAAGCACCGTCCAGTGAGTTTGCAGGTATTTACTGGAACTTGAGCAGATAAGACATTTGTATTCACCTCAGAATGAATTGTTCTGCTGCTGTCAGCAGTTACATCAACAATTAAGCCACACATGCCCAAGTCACCTCCGCCACAGATGAGGTGGTATGCTTTGGATCTTGGGCAGTTCCTTTTGTACAAGACCTTTTTTTCCCAGACTTCTGTAAGATCTTTTATGTACTTTTTCACAAACTGGCCATCATGTTTGTGACTAGCTAGTGGTTTGCATCTTGCATTGTGGCCTCTGTATTTCTGTTCATAAAGTCTTCTGCAGATAGTAGCCTCTGATACATGCATAACTGTCTCCTGAAAACTGTTTCTGATCTGTTGGACAGGCATTTGGGGCTTTTTCTTTACCATAGTAAGGATTTGTCTGTCATTAACAGTAGAGGTTTTCCTTGGCCTACCAGTACCTTTATGATACTGAGCTCACCTGTGTGTTCTTTCTTCTTAATGACATTCAAGACAGTTGATTTAGGTAATCTTAAGGTTTTACCGAAGTCTATAATGGTTTTATTCTTGTTTTTCAGCCTCATAATGGCTTCTTTGACTTTCATTGGCATATCTCCTTGTCCTCATGTTGTACAATGCAAACGTCAAACTCCAAAGGGTAGAAGCACGCCTTGGTAACTTATGCCTGCACTAATGAAGCACTGAAACACACTTGAGTAATCACAAACACCTGTGACACCAATTGTCCCAAACATTATAGTGCACTGAAATGGGGGAGACCATGTAGAAAAAGTGCTGTGACCAAAATGTATGCAAATACCCTTAAATTAAAGTTTATAAAGTCCACTTTAATCACGACCAAATTGTCTGATTTGTAATTTTAAACTTCAGTGCGTGGTTGTGTTGTGTTAAATCAAAGAAAAATGTGTCCTTGTCCCAAACATTATGGAGGACATTGTATGGTATAACATCAGACTAAGCTTACTACACATAAAAATGAAATGAAAAGTAAGACTTAACTGATGATTGATGCTAATAATTTAAGCCTGTGGATGTTTATTAAAGTTTTAACTTATTTAGAAGATTTATAGCAGCTGGGATGAAGGAGTATTTGAACCTGTTGCATTTTATCCTTGGAATGTTCAACCTGAGACCTTATGGCAATAACTGGAATTGAAAATATAGTGGATGAGTCCTGTCTGACAACAAACACTTTGCCTTCAGTAGCGCTTACTTTTTAAACAAGTCTAGCAGATTTGACTGTTGAAACCTTAATATTTAACTGCTCCATTTTACAAGTTGAACTACTCTGATTTATTGCTGTTTTCAGGCTTTGTATTTTAATATAATTTATAAGATATGATATACGACATTATTTAAAACATAGAATTGATAATAATTTGTTGTTAAAATCAAATGGGACATTGATTGTAAATTGGAATGAACTGAAATATAAAGACTAAAATGACATTTTTTTGTTCATGAACTGTAAAATATCTAAAAATACAAGGCTATAGCATCAATATAATTACATGTTTATGACAAAATTAGAATAATTTTGATAAAAACAGGATATTCAGCTTAACAAGCTCATTAGTCCTATTTGTCTCATTTCTTCAAAATAACATCATGTCATATGTTTATTAACAGACCAGATAGCTTTGTTCACTTGGTTTAAGCAGGTTCAGTCCTGGAATAGTGACACTGTCATGGGGACAGGAATTACGTGTCTCAGTAATCTTTAGAGTAAATTTGCTGAAAGTCTTGGTGCTCCCCGTGAGGTTACCAATGACAAATTAGCCAGAAAAAAAAATCCAGAAATGACCCTTAACAAACCTTTACACCTCAACCTTTAGGCAAAATTAAAAAATTAATTGAACATTGACATACGTTTGGCACTTTGTTTTCCTTACTTTTTTCTGCAGATGGATTTTAATAGCCATTAGACTATTATCAGAGTAGCTGAAACAATGAAATTATACAAAATATTAATATACACGGGGATTAGAAACAATATAATTGCTTGTTTTTCAACATAAAAGATGGGCCACATAAATATGAAACAGACAAACATAACGCAGAGGTTATGGAGGTTTTCTTGAATTTCTTGATTTTCGTTTAGTGTGATGTCACAGTCAGCTCTCCTTTGCTCAAATACCTAGTCATGGGTGACAGAGGACTAGAATTTACTGGACACAGTCATTCATGAGCTTGTAAAAGAGTAATAAATAAACTTGAGGCGCAAATGAAACAGTTCTATGGTATTAAGTCTTTATGGATGCACTGTAAAAAAATAATGTAAAATCTACGATAAAGTACTGGCAGCTGTGGTTGCCACAATTTTACCGTAAAAAAGAATGTGACAATATTTTTATGTCTGCAGTATAACTTTGTAGTAAATAACTGTTTTTTCTTTACAGCACATTCCATTAGGATAGAACTTTTAACCATAACCTGATATTCATGCACTGTAATAAATAAACCATAAGAAAATACTGTCAGGATCAAACACCAGTACACAGTTTGCATCAGTAAAGTAACAACAACCAACAGCAAACATGTATCATTTAATTATATAATTGAAACATATTTAGTGTTTAAGAATGTTATGGTGCATTGTCTGGTTGAGAAGTAAAGTTTGCTTTTGTGGTGTATGGTGTTCTACAGGTGTGCGAGCTTATCAAATACATCCCACCATAAATCAGCTTCCATAACCTCAAATACCTTCAGCACGCAGGGAAAAATAAGTCTGCTAACTTTGTTTAAGTTTTTTCTCTGCTGTTCAAAGGGATGTGGTTCACCAGGAACAATATGGTAGAAGGGGGTGTTTCCTTAAGCCGATATCGTAACTTCCGTGTTACTGAAACATTACTTTACTGTTTTACATTTTACAGTTGTTTACCTTTGCTATTTAACAGTTTTACACTATAAAATTAACAGAGATTTTTTTCAGTGTAACTTTAATGTATCTGTAAATAGTATGTAGCATATTTTGAAGGTAGAAAAGTATTGATTTTACAGAACTTGGCCGTAAAAAATAATGAAATGTATTGTTTAAGATATACAGGTAATTTTCAGTAGAACATAAGGTAGCTTTCCTTTTTCTGCCTTTACTTTCACCATTTACAGTATTTTTACTGTTAAATTTACTGACATTTTTTACAGTGTGATGTTGAATGTTGTGTGGAGCTGCATGTCATTCTTCTGTGTTCCAGAGCAGAACTTTTCTTATAACGGAGTGTCTCATTGTTTTTGCCAAGTAGCCTTTTGTCAGTGTTTATGGTGTTCCTTTGCTTGCTCTGAATGTTGTATCCACTAAGACTTCATTGAGAAAAGCTTGACCTATGCTGGCGTGCTTTGGCACTGGGATTCCCTTCTTCATGTTAATTTTCTTCTTAGAGTCCCCAGACTGAGTTCAGTTACCAACACAGAGATTATCATAGAAAAGTGGATCTCAGTGTTATTGGATCCCACCCAGGGTGTTCAGAAGGATTTCAGCTTTAAGAGGTTTCAGTCCTCAAAAGATGTATATATTTACTTGCTCCAAAGAAGGTGGATGGGTTTTCTGGCTTCAAGGACAGTGGGTCAGGTTCCTGCATCAAACAGAATGTTTAAGTTTCCTCCCACAAAAGAGAATGAAGAGATGCTTGTGCCAAGCTTTTAAGGGAACAGATTCAACCAGAATTCGTTGTACAGATCAGTGCCTGCTCAATAGAACTTGATCTTATCTGTCACAGTAAGCAAGAGTTCAGGTTACAGTTATAAAATCAAAGTGATTATGTTTTATGTTGTCTCTGTAGAGTCTCTGCAAATACACCAGTTCATCTTTGATTTAACACCAATTGTTATCATAAGAAACTCAGAAAGCATACTGACCAGTTGTTGGTAGAGTTACAACACAGTTCAGCCACTCAAAGGAGTATCCTCTTGGAATGCAGGTGGTGGGCACTCAGTTGACCTTCTACAGAGAAGTTCTTGCGTGCTGTGAAAGTCTAACAAAAATGGGGAAATGCACGCTTTTTAACTACGACACGAGAAACATTCCTGTAGTTCATATGCCCTCTCTTGGCAGGCATTCAAAATGAGAATGACAAGTGTACGTCAAGTAGACAGTCACTATCTGGCTAGAAACTCCCGACTAGTCATGCTGACCCAATCTTTTGTTAGAGGGCTTGAGAATTTCTTTGATCTTCTGGTTAGACTGGGTTCTCTGACCTTTGTTCAGAATATGTTTTGGGAGATTGTAGTCTTCCATATTGTTAGTGGATGAGTAGTAATTTTTTCAAACTAAATAAGGAGAAAACAGAAATCTTAGTGATTGGCAAAAATGGATATAATTGACATAAATAATCTCGCTCCATCCTATATTTCGGAATGCCTCTCACTTACACTCTAAACTGTACTCTTAGATCTTCAAATGAGTGTCCTCTTATAATTCTAAGAGCTAAACTTAAAAAAAGTGATGAGGCAGCCTTCTGCTGTTATGCATCTAAAATATGGAATAGCTTACCGATAGAAATTTGCCATGCTAATACTGTAGAGAACTTTAAAAAACTGCTAAAAACTCATTACTTTAACATGGCTTTCTCATAGCTTCCTTTTAGTGTAACCCTGATATTCTGTATATGCACTGAATTATTGTTTTTATCATGGCTCAGCAATCCATACTAACCCCCACTTTTCTGTTCTTGCTGTTTTTTTCTGGTTTTCTGTGGTCGCGATCTACGCCACCACCACTTGATCAAAGCACCGTGATGTCCCTACATTCATGGATTGAAAGCCAGATGTCTCCTTGACCATCATCATCATCTAATTCTTCCACATGAAGCCTGTAAACCATGAGGACTGATTTAAATTATTGATGTTAGGCAGAATACCTAGTGGGGGCTGGGCGGTCTTGTGGCCTTGGAACCCCTGCAGATTTTTTTTTTTTTTTTCTGCAGCCCTCTGGAGTTTTTTTTTTCTTTTCTTCTGTTCTCCTGGTCATCGGACCTTGCTTTGTTTTTTGTTACTTAGTATTGCCTAATCGTATTTTTATATTCTTCTTTTTTCTTTCTTCATCTTGTAAAGCACTTTGAACTACATCATTTGTATGAAAACGTGCTATGGAAATAAATGTTGTTGTTGTAAAGCTTGATATCTTTTCCTTGTGTTTTATGATGTAGGAGAAAACTGAAGTGACTAGAGACTTGTGGGTAGGGTGGAGGACTAAATTCCTCCAAGACAGCAACCAGTCAAGGATATTAACATAATTTACTAGAGCTATAACACTAATCAGTGCTCAGTCCTGACACAATACTTCTCTTTGCTATTCCAAAAAAGGACTTATAGTACTTAATTGTTTTAATTCTGCAGAACAGTCATAATAAAATAATCTGCTTTCCTTTTTCTTCCTTTTTTGCATAGCAAATTGGCTTATTTACTACAAGAGCGGTTACATAAAAAAGAAAGTTTTAAGAATAAACCAATGTCTGTTTGCATTCATAACTGCTACCAAATGCAGTATTTATAAGTTCATAATATGGTATCCTGAAAATATGCTCTGCACACAAATGTAATCACTGATGGATGAATGAATGCATTGTTTGTTTTGCTTTTGTTTCAAAATCAGCACATAGCTTTGATAACATTTTAAATGTAAACAATGGAACAATTGCAAGGTGTACTCATTTACAGAGGAAGAGGCATGACACGGAAAGATCTGAAAAGATAAAGTAGAAACAGAGCTGATGCAATTGTCAGTTAACAAGAAACAATCTGCAGTAACAAAATGTCATTCTTTCCTTTTCTATTGGTGTAAGCTTCATGCTCTTGCACAGTTTATCAATACTTCTGTGTGCTGCAACCAGAATTTTTTTTGTTAAAAAAGCAATTTAACTTTGTCAAAGAGTACAGAATCTCTTAAGTAAATAATACAAAGAAAAAAGAAGAGAGGCATGCAGCAAACAGCTTACATCTGAGCTTAGTGATCGTGCAACAGAAAGTATTTTCAGGTTGGTATGGTGAGGTCATTAAACCAGACAGAGGGGGGTAGGGCCATAGGATGACACTGCCCACTTTGAAGAATAAGACATTTTAAAAGCTTGAGCTTAATTTTATAATTCCAGTTGCAAAAAGGAAGAATGCTGTACATATCATTGTGCAAGAATTTGTAGCCTATATTATTTTATAATTATCTTCACTGATACCCTGTCCTGAGCTTGCTGATGTCTTGCATCCAGTGCCACAAAGATAAGCTTTGCTTCCTCATGACCCTTAACTGGATTGAAAGTGGGTGGGTAGATGGATTATTAATTTTGTGTGCTATTTCAGTCTGATTTCTTCATCTCTTGTTCAAATTACATTATACCAAACACTCTGTAGACGTTCTTGAAGTCAAACATTTATTAAAGGAGAAATTTGGTATTTTTCAAATCAAAGTTATTTCTAAACAATCGTGTCATTTGCTAATTTGCCATTTAAAATTGTATTCTAAAGTAAAGTGTTTTTTTTACTAATTTTTGCCTTTTTCCTTCTTCAGATGACAGGGATATGCTATTTTGCAATATGTATGCAATCATAAGATGCAGATCAATACTTGATAACATTGGCTTGAAAAAGGAACATATTCAGTATGTTTTAGAGCTTTTTCATTCACTTATGGACTGGTGTACCCTCCACTGTAAGCTACAACAGAAAAGGAACTTATTAAAATTTCAAAAAAATGGTTCATTTTATAACACAATTTTATGTGGCAAATTAATATATAACATGATTGTGAAGAAATAACTTCAATACTTGAAAAATACCAAACTTATCGTTTAAAAAACATTTATATATATATATATATATATATATATATATATATATATATATATATATATATATATATATATACTGTATATACAGTGGAACCTTGGTTTGCGAGCATAATTCGTTCCGGAAACGTGCTCGCAATCCAAAGCACTCGTATATCAAAGCGAATTTCCCCATAAGAAATAATGGAAACTCAGATGATTCGTTCCACAACCCAAAACTATTCATATAAAAATGATTAATACAAAATATAAAGTAAAATACATAATACAAATTAACCTGCACTTTACCTTTAAAAAGAATCATGGCTGGTGTGAGTTTCTAAACTCATATGGGATTCCACCCAACGGGACGACACGCGGAAGAGCATCCCAAAGCAATCACAGTCTCCCAGCGCTGTAGCAGTTCGCCGTATAAGCGCATCCAAAAAGATCGCAGACATGCTATAAGCGCCTGTCGTCAATGGGTCATACAAGGAACATTATAAAGATCCCGCTACAATAAATAACAGCGCTGTTGCTGTTTCAAGCTGAATAAAGCTGGTGTTAAAGTACTGAGACTCAGCTTTGTGTTTTGGGGAGCAAGATGGGGACTCGCACTTCATTGGGCACACACACACAGTCATAATGCTGTAGTAAACAGTATACGCTCATACGGATGTGGACTATATGAGTGAGGCACACAGACTCAGACGGAGAATAGGAGACGATTGCCAGAGAGAGAGAGAGAGATAGAGACGCGCTGGGCGAGCGAGCGAGCGAGATAAGGAGAGAGATAGAGACGCGCTGGGCGGGCGAGATAAGGAGAGAGAGAGAGACGCACTGGGTGAGCGAGCGATCGAGATAAGGAGAGAGAGAGAGAGAGACGCACTGGGCGAGCGAGCGAGCGAGATAAGGAGAGAGAGAGAGAGACGCTCTGGGCGGGCGAGCGAGCGAGATAAGGAGAGAGAGAGAACCACCATCAGCTCAGTTGTGATCACATGACGCTCAGCAGACAAAGTGTATCCATACTACTCGTATTGCAAGCCATCGCTCGTTTATCAAGTCAAAATTTATTAAACATTTTTGCTCGTCTTGCAAAACACTCGTAAACCAAGTTACTCGTAAACCGAGGTTCCACTGCATATTCATAGCATCCGTAGTCTGAGTCTCGATCTGATTGTATGTGTGGTTACCTACCAGGTAATGCATGTAGTTGGTCTGCCAGTCTGCAAACATCTGCCACGGCCCTCTCAGTTGCAAGAAGCAGATCATTGAATGTTACATAATTTACTGACAAATAATGCAAAGAGTACGCGACACGTGTTTCGCCCTTATTTGGGCACATCAGGCGTACACACTCTACTACTCCCCTCCCGGGAATTGAATCTCGGACGTCAGCATCAGAGACAGAGTCTCTTTACACTGCGCCACGGCGTGTGGTTCATTTATTTGACAACCTGGAGATTGGAGTAATTACAGCATCCGTAGTCTGAATCTCAATCTGATTGTATGGGTGGCTATCTACTAGGTAACGCATCTGCAAACATCTGCCACGGGCCTTCTCAGTTGCGAGAAGCAGACTGGCAGACCAACCACATGCGTTACCTGGTAGGTAAACACCAGTTAAAAACCAAAGCAGTTTCTGTACTGTGATCTGATCTATGAGCTGACTAATACTTATCTAAAATAGAGATTTTAACCTACGTCGAGGTTTTACTTGGTATGTTCTTAATTTTTGTGGTTCACTGCATCTTATATTTATTTTATCTGAAGAAAATACTGTAAAAACTTCACATTTAGCCAGCGACAGATAAATTATTGATTTAGGTTTATTTTCACTTGTGTACATCCTTACATCACTCTCTCTTGAGGTTGAGTTTTTTAAGGTATTATGGCTGTAGTTTATTTCTTACAAAGTTTCTCAGAGACTACTGTGTTATCTACAGCCCTCAGTTTCTTATTAAAATTGTTGACCTTACTATTACATTGACAACTATATTAGAAAAGCAACTGACATTTAATACTTTTATAATCGATAGAGTTGCTGTGACATCAAAAAACATCTCTAGAAAACATGCTCATCTTCAGTCCTAGTTATAGATGTTGTTATTTTTAAGGAAAATACAGTAATGGTCTGCAAAGCCAATATCCAGGATCTGTGTTACATCAATGTTAGGCCACTTTGAAATAACTAGATCTAACATGTGATCCTCCCTTATGTGTTGACTGGATAATAAATTAAGATCAAAATAGCTTAAAATATCCACAAATTATGCAGCTTTAGGATCACAATGACATTCCACATAAAAGATTAATTCACCTGCTTCTAGAACAGTTTCATTATTAGTAATTATTACAGATAACAAATATGAAAATTCATGAATAATTAAGGTATTATTATGTGGTGCATCATAGAGAAGTTAAAGAGAAAGCAGTTCTCCTTTAATAACAATGGCAAGATGCCGACATTCGCATTTTTACAATTTCGACCCACTGCCTCTCTTCCCTTGCATTAAAGTTCAAGGGACTGCTTTAATCAGTGCTGCAGATCCATCACGACTAAGCCACATTTCATACAGAATTAAAATATGTATTTTCCTATCTGTGATAAGATCATTTGCATAAAACATGTTACTAGTTAAAGCTGTAATATTAATGTATATAATTTCATTTTGAGGGTTTCAGAAGACGTGGCTGCATGGAACTTTTAGGATAACTGAAGATGCTAAATGTGTTATTTTTTTGTGATAGGATTTTTATTGATAAAGTAAAAATAGAGTACATTGAAAACATCCCCCTGTCAGCCCTGCCTGCTGACACCATCCCACCTAAATGCAGCTAACCATATAGGAATTTAAATTAAAAAAAAAGATTATCGATAAGTCAGCACACACACCCCTTACAGGAGAGCATGTGGCAAAGTGAGGAGAAAAAAAACAAAAATAAGGAAATGAGAAACTGCCTCACGAGGCAAACCCCAACTAGCTCTCGACTAACTGAAGAGCATGAAGTGAGTTTTGAATGGTAGAGCTGGAAGACATATTATTTATTATTTGGCTGACTTCTTTATCTATGGCAATTTGCAGCTGTTGAGATACAGTTGGTTACATTTCTTTTATATTTGTTTTTTCTTTTAAATTGGAGCACGGGCAGGTGAAGCGAATTGCTCATGTTCCCCCAGTGTGAACTGCAGAATTTCAACCCACAACCTCAGGGTTTGACATCCAGACCCTTAACCACTATGTCATACTACCTGTCTGGAATCCAATTTATTTATCTGAGATGTGCAAAGTTCAAGAACAATGAGCTTATAAAATGAAGACTTCCAAATGTCATGGGAGGCAAAGTCAGAAAATTTTCATGGGAGGATAAAACAGCTTAGCTGCAAAATTAGCAGTTACTAGAAGCCTTCTCTGTGACAGAGAAAGAGAAAATGAGGAATTATATTATATTATAAAATATAATAGCAAGAGGGCAAGATGTGTTGTCCCATTTGGTACACAACATGTGTTCCCTCCCTATAGCTGGCTAAAAAGAAGGAATAGCATGGAAAATAATTTTCTAGAGCTGACAAAAAAAGCCAACATATCTTTTTCTTCTTGGCCAATCCTCATGCTAACTAGTCTAAGGTTGTTGCTACACTAACGATTTTCCATTTCTGTGGGCTTTGCTGATAATGAGCCCACCCCCTTATTAATTCCAATGATTTCTATAGCATGGCAGTCAGTCACAGCTTTAAAAGAGACAATGACTTTCTGTTGCACCTGGAAGTTATCCCTTAAGGCAGTGTTTCTCAACCACTGTGGATTCAACAAGGGGAAATCTCTCTCCCTTGGTGGGTCACAAGACACTAACATGGGAAAAAGTGGGCCACATAGCAATAAAGGTTGAGAAACACGGTCTTAAGGCATTCATATCAGTCCAGAGCTTGGTGTGCTTCTGCTGGATTGTGCCATCTAAGGAATTCATCAGCTCACAACAAATTTTGTCATCTTCTCAAGAACAAAAAAGTTATGAGGACTTCCTTTGACCCATCATCAGCTCAGGGTGCATTTTTAATTGGACTACTAAGAGACAAATTATTTCTTCTTTGTGAAATAGCAATAGATTAATGCATTAAAGAACAACAAACAAAATGCAAATGAAAGGAGAGCAAAGAAGCCATTACCAGTGTGCATCAGGTGGTTCCACTCTTCATTATGTTATTAACAATAATACCAAACTGTCTGGATCTATAATTCAAAGATTAATATAATGCATTTTCTTATGTAAACCAGCTTATAACTACCACTAGGGCTGGGTGATATATCGAATTTTTGATTTGAAATTTGATTTTATTTTTAAATATTTAAATAAAACAATATGCTAAAGCCAATATTGTGATATTAAGAAGTTTTATTTAATTTTGCAGAACTTCTAAATATTAAAAAATGATCTGAAAAATCTGAAAAAAATTTACACATTATTACGTCAACTCCACCCATGTTGCCTAATGCTCATGAGCATGAAAAAAAGAAAGGAGCAAGGTTCAGTGGAGGAATTGTTTAGAACAGGAAGTGTTAGCTTTGCTGTTTGCAAATGGTTTGGTTTTACAGATCAAGTAATATAATATTTAAACATAAAACACATTACTGAATATGAAGAGACTGTCCAGGCATTTGTGGTGCCTGCAACATGCCCTCCCACCAAACTGGATCCCTGCTAAGCAAAGTTACATAGAATGCCCATTGTTCCAAAATGCCCATGTTTCTTATTCCTCCTCACTGCATTAAATGTATTAAACTTCAGCTGACAGAATGGCTTTAAAAATAAAGATCAATGTCCTGAAATAATCTAGTGTATAAACGGTGTGTATGCACAAAAATGTTGATTACTTCAATTTTCACGCTCACATCGCGTTATATAAAAACTAAACTTGGCATAAAGCCATACACATTCTCTTGCCATCACGCCCCTTTGCGTGCGCACATTTTCTGGCACCCAGTGTCAAAGCAGTGCTACTGTTTCTGTGTGGTTTCCCATTCTTTTTTAGATTCACATTTTATCAAATACACTGAAATTAACCGCATATTGTTTATAAATTTAAGGCATCTGATTGTAATCAACCTATAACAATATAATGGTCCACGGAATGGCAAAACTATTCCAAACAACATAGCTGCTTTTGTTACTCTCAGTGCACCACTCAGAGTATTTTATCCCACTGTATCTGAGTGTGGAATCACATCTATACAGCAGCTGATTGGAAAGCTCTGCGGAGGGCTGTGTTTAGACCAAAGAGGATTATCAGGATACAGCATCTACCCTGGAGAACATTTATAGCACACACTGCCTCAGCCATGTACACAGTCTATTTGAACTACTCCCATTTGGCATACTCTTCAGAGCCTTTCCTGAACAAACCTTGAGGATCAGAAACAGTTTCATCTCAAGCACTATAAATGCACTCAATCAGTCCATCAAGTGTTCCCAGTAGAACTGTTTGTACATAGAATTACAATTATTTCACTGTAAACTTGCACTACAGTTGTAATATTATACAACCTGAGTCACTTTACAAACCATTTTCACTATCTGCACTATATGTACATGTATGTTGTATTTATGCTTTTATATTGTATATTATTCACTGTTTTTGTATCATATTATTATTATTATTATTATTATTATTGCTGTTATTTTAAAATTTTATAGGAAAATAAGTTTATGGATGATTTGCATATTGAATCTCATTGTACCATATAATAACAATAAAAGAATTCAATTCAATTCAATACAAGTGAGTGTGTATTTAAAGATGATGATGACTGGCTTCTAAGTCGATTTAAATTTCCAAGAGCTATCATCTTGGAACTCTTGATATCATTTTTAAGATGTAATACATTAAAGTATTTATGGTATATTACATTATACAGATAACTTTTTAACTTCATTTAAATAATGTATACTATTAACAATTAAACTTGTGGGCATGGTGGCACAGTGGTAGCAATGAGCTGGTGCCCTGTCCCGGGATTAGTCCTGCCTCAACCTGTACGCTTGCTGGGATTGGTGCAACCCTGGATGGATAATTGGATGGAATAATTAAATATGTACTACGAAGATATTTGAATGTTCCTTAAAAATTTTAAAGAATATGTATTCTAAGATTGACATTTATTACAGAGCTTATTGTGTGGTGATTGGTTATGTGGAAAAAGAAAAGGAAGGAGAGGAATTGGGGGTGGGTACATTTGAAAGAGACAGTACTGCTGCATTAAATTATTTAATCAAGGATTGCGCTCATCCCAGCACGCACCTTGAGGGAGGCAGAAAGAATCTCTGCACTGGGCGTCACTCATCACTACCACTGTGCCACCATGCCCCCATGTTTAATTCATGCTTTAATTCATTTCATCATGAAAATGATACCAAATATACATCTTAGTATTTAAATTGTTCAGAGAGCTGTAGTATCATGAATGTAATATATTCTGTGTCCTGTCAGCGTAAGAGAAAGCTACGACTTACCTTTTCATGGCGACTTTGATATCTGACCATTTCTTTTTTATTTCGTGCACTGTGAGACTTTCTGAACTTGAACTTTTGAGTTTCTCTGCCACTCTATATCACTCGATCAACTTCCTTTTGTTGTTTATACCACTGCATGGGAAATGCGCTATATAAATAAAATTTATTATTATTATTATTATTATTATTACTTAAGCCAACAAACAGTACATTTGTCCTTTCCTCAACTTTGCATTCGCTGAAATTCTTTTTTTTACATGCTTTTGCCATTGTCTTTTAACCAAACACTGAACAGGGAAGGTGATATTCATATTGATTTGGATATTAAAATATGCAAAATTCTGGGTGGGACAGAAGGCATGTGCAAATGCGTTTCTTTTCGCACTGGCCTGGATTTATGGAGCTGAAGTGTGTGGAAGTTGTCTTACGCACGGTTTTGTGCATCTGAATTTTTTTGTGTGTATGCCATGTTTCAGTGTGAGTTCCCCTGGTCACTAGGCCAGACCTCAGTTCTTTTGAAGATTTGTGGACTCCCCTAATAAAGAGATCACTTGGCTGTTCAAATCTGCAGAGAAAAGCAAGATAAAAATGCTAAAGTGTTTTGATAAAACCCAAAATCAAAATTAGTTGAAGAGAGTGTACATATTTATGCAATGAAGGGACTTAAAGTTTTTTTGTTTACTTGATATTTTCTATCAATTTGTTTTCACTTAAATGTTGTTGATTGCAAGAAGTTTCTAGGGGTGAAATTTGAGATAACGTTTTTAATTACATCCTTTACACCAGTGAAAGCATAAGTTACAATAATGGTGTTTAGAGGTTTGACATCCACTGTAAAATATATACTAGTGAGCAAGAACTTTTACCAGTTTATGATAATATAAAAATGTGCCAAAAATGCTTAATTATAATCACAGTTTAAAAAATTTACATTCTCTGACGGGGTCATAGGGTGTTACCACAGTACTAACCATGATAAGCCCCCGTCCATCGCAATGCTCAATCCCTCAGGCTGCCACATTCACCCAGTATTTAGTATCTTTAGCCATACTATCCTGCGCGTGTCTACAGTGTAGAAGGAAAGAGAATTCTGATATTCCACACCACCATTGGCTTAAACCTGGGATTCTGGGTATGAGGCTGTGGTGCTAACCTCTATGCCATTGTGCTAATCCACTTCTTACAACAATATATACTGTATATATAATGTTATATGCTGAACCCAAATAGGATATGAGTAAAACCTCTTGACGCTGGAAAAAGTATTTAACAAGAATATGAAAACAAGAGACTGTCTACCTTTATAATAATTTTTAAAAAGCTGAAAAATTAACTCTGAACTGGATTTGAGTGTTTCAAGTACATATAGACAAGAGGGATTAGCAGGAAAACAAACATCATTTGGCAGTGATCTGTCTGTTCTTATTGTTAATTAAAGCACGTGTGCAGAAAATTGCATGCTAACCCATGATATCATAATGCACTGAATGAATCCCACATGCAGCTTTGCATATAATAATCCTGTCGAAATGTGAATAACTAAAGCGCTTGAATTAATGTAGACTACAGATCTCTTTAATAGTGTACAGGAAGATAAAACAGCATATCTCACTTCCTGCTAGTATGGTTAAAAGTGTGTGTATATGTGATTCATCCCTTCTCATTAAAAGGTACAATCTAGAGCCCTCCAGATCTCAGGCGTAATAACCATTTCGTAAAATAATCTTCTTTGTTGATAGTCACATGTAGCAGAGTATGTGCCAACACTCAGGTACTTATCAATTGCCAGTGTCATGTCTCATAGAAGTATATAATTCTTTGTGACTGGTCTCCAGGGCATCAGCTCTTCAAGTTCATTATTTCCTTTCTGATAGATATATTTTGCCCTAAAAACCTGAGAATTTAATCTGAGTTTGACAATCCTTGCTTGAGGACATCTAAAGCTTCAACAAGAAATGTCATGGCAGTTGTTAGTTTCTTTACGGCTATACACCTTCATTTTAATTTTAATTTATTGATGAGTTCTTGCTGTAATTTGGCATATGCATTGCACTTCAGGCCTATTAACAGCAATACTAAGTGTGGTTAAAGGAACCTGAATGACCTATTTAGCAAACTTAATGTAAAGCTTAAATTAAATCGATAAAAACAAAAGACACCAGTTTTGTCAAATGCAGCATAGACACTTGCATAAGGTACACCCAAACTTTTGAAATATTAAGTTAAAAAGCAAATGTACATATTAAACTTGGGCAGCACATATGTGATTAGGACTAACTACATAAGCTCACGTGCACCGAGGAGTTATATTCATTTTCTGTTTCCTTTTGTAATGTCTTCAGTGTGGACTTTGCTTACTCTCTGTATGTTTATATTTCATCCCAAAGCTCAGTGTGAGTTTAGGCAAGAGTGTGCCTCCAATTAACCGGCATCCCATTCAGGACGGGTTTCTGTTTTTAGTACAGGGGTAGAAAAAGGGATTCTGCCTCCCTTAATAATGTGTAAGGGAAGAAGATTTGGATAAAGGATAAATAGATGTTTTATCCAGCATAACATTTCTTGAAGTGGCAGGAGATTTTAATCATAAAATCTGGTGTTGATAATCTAAATAGTTATCAGTACAAGTTTATTTATTGTTTCAAAATTATAGTTATACAACGTTAATTGATTAATGTTATACTTAATAGTTTGCATTAATAATCTTCTATCCATTCACTAAGTTTTTCTTTTCCCTTATAGGTACCTATCTTGTATTGCTGCACATGCAAAGAATAATTTTATTGGCCCGTGAAAAAAAATGTTTTATCTACAAGCTGAAAACTAAGACGATCTGGAAACATAAGCCCAGCACTTTGGAAAAATGGGAACATTCCTTTCTTATTCTTGTAACTGCTAAATTTTATTTTACATTAGATAAAAGCAATGAAATAACTTCAAAATAGCCAGCAGTCATCTTATTGTATATTACATTATATTATATATAAAAGTATATACTGTACATATAAATGATTAATTCATATGTTCACTTATTTAAGTACAAGTTTTCTGAGCCTGTATTAAAAAAGTAACAATTCAAAAATTCAAACACACAGTATTACATTTTATTTGATACATTAATAAAACTTTTATCAATAGTGTGGTAATGCTTTTTGTATACACAGAATTATTAATTACATTGCTGGATATTTTTAAATTGTTTGAGAAAAGTGTATACATCTCCTTTTTAGCATGCAATCATATTTAATTTATAAGGTAACATCAGATTAAGAATGTGTGGATAGGTAGATGGTCATATGTCTAGATTTTGAGAATACTGTTTATTGCTATGCATTTCTATTTTTCTTGACAGGGACTGTCATTATATCATTTTGTTTTGTGTGATTTTGTACACCTGGTTCAAAGCCTTCAGTTTTTTGTTTGCATTTTAACTATAAGCTATTTTCATTAAATTCTCTCATTGTTTACATTTTTATGTTTATTTTATTCCAGCAATTATAGAATTTCTATTTTTAAATGCATAATGAAACAGGTTTATAAAGTGCAACTCTAAAGATTTTTGATTGTTTCAAATTGTTTCAAATATGTATGTGGCATAGTTGACAATGTGTTTTAATGTTAGAAGGCTACAGTGACTTCCATGTATTAGTTATAGAAATGTTTTTTGTTTTGATATAAACAATAATTGTTTATTTCAATATTGTTATTTAATCTTGACTAAATTAATTATTGTTCAATTAGAGTAATTATGTCAACATTTGGAAATCTATTATCATTTGTAAAATGATTAAAATTACCAATCCATCAATTTTCCAAATCCTCTTACTCTATTAGATACATTGGATTCTGAAATAATGTCCATTGATTTGCCACAAATTTGAGACACATCTCAAGGAGAATTAAAGCAAACAAGGATGCAACTGACCACAATTTGGAATGCTGCAGCAAAGGGTCTGAATACTTGCATCAATGAGAGATTCCAGTTTTTCATCTTTAATACATTTTCAGACCTTTGCTATTATTGGATATTGAGCATCGATTTCTGAATGAAAATGGCAAATCTGTCCATTTAAAATTAGATCTGCAACACAATAAAGCATGCAGAACATGAAAGGGTCTGAATACTTTCTCAATACAATGTAGTTAAAAGCTGCAGATGCCAAAGAATGAAATGTCTGGAAATAATTCCTATTATACCTTACTTTAATGAAACTAAAAAAGTCGGGATCGGTTAGCAAAGGTAACTCAGTCTAGTAATCATTTACATCACCTTATCACTTCATTTTCCCCTTTTAATTTGTTAGTGATGTGAGAACATTAACAAAGGAGTTTTCATTGAGTTGAAGCTGCTGTCGCTCTGACAATCAAATACTGGACTACTAAGGGAGCTGTTTACATATTAATTTTCTCTGGAAAACTATACAGATAAAATCATACGTGTGGTTCACACAAGAATTAAATAAATACAATGGTAATATCAAAATGTTAAATTAACATCAGGGCAGGATGCCTAAAACATCTCGTGGTAAACATTTTATGCCAATAGAACATAATGTGTCAATTAAAGTACACAGTTTCGGAACTTAAACAACATTATAAAGGAGAAAGTAGGGTGAAATGACACCTTTTACTGGCTAACTAAATAGATTACAAATGCAAGCTTCGAGGCAGCTAAGGCCCCTTCATCAGGCAAGGTGCCTCGAAAGCTTGCATTTGTAATGTATTTAGTTAGCCAGTAAAAGGTGTCATTTCACCTTACTTTCTCCTGTATCAATCTATGGGTAACACGATACAACACTCTACTGCTAACATTATAAAGAAGAATATAAAACGTAGCAAATGCAAGAAGAGGATATGTGGGCTTTCAAACTAAATACAGCTTCCAGTTGTCTTACCAAAGTTAATGATTTATTTACTTGTATAATTGCTCTTTAGATTATAAGTGATATAAAACAATGACGGTTAGTTCATTTACTAATTTATTTATTTGTGCATGTACAATGTTTATGTAGAAGCCTTACATGCTAAATCGTTAATATACTGAACCTGATTATCTGTTTCTGTACACCAGTCAGCCACAACATTAAAACCATTTATGGGTGAAGTGAATAACAATGATTATCTTGTTACAATAGTACCTGTCAGTGGGATGGGGTAAGTCAGCCAGTAAGTGAACATTCAGTTCTTGAAAGTGATGTGTTGGAAGCAGACAAAATGGGCAAGCACAAGGAACTGAGCGACTTTGACAAAGGTTACATTATATATATATTTATATTATTTTAAGCCGTTTGTGTTTTGTAAAACTCTTGTACAAATTATAGATTTTTTTTTTTTGCTATCAGGTGGTGTTATGCTCATCCATTCAATACCTGTATCCACTATGTTCTGTTCAGAATCTGGAGACAGTAGCAAGGGTGGAAAGCAGGAAGCAAATCTGAATGGGGCAACAGAGGTGCACTCAGGCTCAAACCCTTGTCACTGACACTGGACCAGTTTAGAATTGATAATTAACTTAAGCAGTATGTCTTTGGGATGCCTGACGAAATCCCCAGAGAAACACACCTGCAGGCAGGGAAAAGGCATGCTTTGAGACAATAGAGCTAAGCATTGCACTCTCACGGTGCCTGTGTAGGTATGCAGTATGTTTTCTTTCATATAGTACTTTGCATTGGATTATGTACTTTTCCATTGCAATACAAATTTAAAGATGAGACTGTCAAGTGTTTGAACTCTACTTTAAGCACCATAAGCCTAACCTGCAGCAAAAATACTTTTAAGCGAAATAGTGGATTTTTGTACTGTTAACCCTTGCCGTTTATAAATGCTTAAGATTTTCTTATTGAATACTGCTGTTAAATTCCTCTGTTATTTGCAGCTTCTGGTTTAATTGGTACACCTAAATCTACTTTTGTAGTTCTTATGTTTTGGGCTATTTTTTCTACATGTTCATCCTGAATAATACGCAAATAGGATCCTGAAATTTGTGACATATTTTAAATATAATATAGATGTTTGTTTCAATGTTGCAAACAAGCAGTGCATCAGCAAAATCAAACTTGATTTTTGAGAGTGAATTTCAATGCCGAAATAGAAAATTATTTTCATTATCTATTTTATTATCTATTGTCTTATTTTTTTATTAAAGTGTTCAGCTGTAATACAATTAAGCAGAAGACACTGGCTTTGTACATATTTCATATTACTATATTATAATAACACACAATTTCAGACAACAAAATATATGTCGAAAACACACTGTCAAAAATATATACTGTACATAATTTCTCTTATTTGACGGTCTTGTAGGACCAACTGTTGTAAAGTTTTGTCATTTGACATTATGTAGCCATTCTGCTTGAACCTCCGTCATTAACAAGGTTTTTTACACACAGAACTGCAGCATAAGGCCATGTCATATTACATGAATTTCAGATACAGAACATCTATATAATCTTATCAAGCCAGAACAGCCATGTAATGTTACATACCCAAGCAACTCATTCCAACCAGTCTGTGACTCGCCCAAAAAAATCAAAACAGGTCTGATTTTATCCTAAATTGTAAGGGCTGGCTCTGGGGGCATGACAGCTGACAGCCAATGCATGCTCTCTTGGAAGTACAATGCACATAATTCAGGAATGAAAAACAGGTAACATGGGTCTTTTGGACCTTGCAAACAAAAGAGAGTCTCATCTGATGTACCACGTTTTATGCATCATGAAAAAGTGGAAAAAAGAAAGTGAGATTGCAATTAAACACTGTACCTATAAACTGTTTGCATGGCCTATAGCTCCATCAGGCAGCACATTACAAGCAGTCAGAGCTTACAATATGATGAAAATGTGAAATTGTACCAGAAACACTTCACACAGTCTTATAATTTGACATGCACTGCAATATCTAGTTATGCTAATTGGCAAACTCAGGCGACGAGCTCAGCAACTGCACTTGTCAAGTCAGTCTTTCCCTCCAACTAGAGCTTGTGTAATGCAACAACGGCTTAACTGGATGTTTTTAGTTTATCACTATGTTCTTTGTAAACTCTACAGACTGTAGTGCATGAAAGTACCAAGAAGTCAGCTGATTCAGAGGTGCTTGAACCTCCAGTCTGGCACCAACAATCATATCTTTGATAAACTCACTTACATTGCACATCTTGCCAACTTTAATGTTCAGTTTAAAAACAACTAAACCTCGGTCCTCGTATTAAACAATGACAACTATAGACTCCAAAGGTAGTCTGAAGGTAGAAGTAAGTGTAGGTATCTTATGCTTGCACTAACGAAGCAATGAATCACACCTGAGTAATTATAAACATCTGTGACGTCAATTGTACCAAACATGGAAGGAAAATGGGAGGACCGTGTATAATAAGTGTTATAATTTCTACACAGTGTGACTGAAGTGTATGCAAATACCCTTAAATGAAAGTCTGCATTGTGCACTTTGATCATCACGTTTTGATTTGTAATTTTAAACAGTGGAGCATATGGATAAATCAAGGGAAAATTTGTCTTTGTCCCAATCATTATGGAGGACACTGTGTGTATATATATAGTGTATATATATATATATATGTATATACACTATATATATAGTGAAGACACAAATGCAAGGGCCAACCAGATTAAGGGTTGGGGAATTAGTGTACTGTTGCACCAAAATAATTCAGTATCTACTGAAATAACAGTCAGGTTCATGAAAGAAACAGTTGACAAATGAGCTCGTAGAAACAGAGCAATTTATGTGTTTTAATTGGAAGTAGACGGAAGGTGACGTAGGTGATGTCATTGGAGGGTGACGGAAAGTGATGTCGTCAGAGCTGGACGGACGAAAACACGGAAGTTTTTTATGATATGGAGAGATGTTTTCTGGCGTGGAATTCAAGGTGCGGGAGGTTTTTCTTTTTTCTAGTGATGAATAGAAAAAAGCAATAATACTCTGTCTTAAACCCTGCTCTGGTGTGTTTTCACGCTCCGCCTGGCCCTTCAGCTGCCCCCTAATTGCACGTGTGTGACTATATATATATAGTTCTGGGAAAGTTAACTTATTAATTTTTGAGATTAATGTGGCCTGTTTAATACGTTAAAAAATATTGCTGTATCCAGGGCTGGAAATGAGGCATACGCCTCACGCAGTTTGACCAGGGTGGCATTTTCATGTAATTTTTTTTTTTAATAGTACAAAACAGTAATACAAATAAGTTAAGTGTGTACCTAAAGAATTATATACTCAGTAAAAAAAGAAACGTCCCTTTTTCAGGACTGTGTATTTCAACAATAATGTTTTAAAAATCCAAATAACTTTACAGATCTTCATTGTAAATTGTTTAAACAATGTTTTCCATGCATGTTCAATTAACCATAATCAATTAATTAACATGCACCTGTGGAATGGTCGTTAAGACCTTAACAGCTTACAGAAAGTAAGCATTTAAGGTCACAGTTCTAAAAACGCAGGACACTAAAGAGACTTGTCTACCGACTGTGAAAAACACCCAAAGAAAGATGCCCAGGGTCCCTGCTCATCTGCGTGAACGTGCATTAGGCATGCTGCAGGGAGGCATGAGGACTGCTGATGTGGCTAGGGCAATAAATTGCCATGTCCACACTGTGAGACACCTAAGACAGCGCTACAGGGAGACAGGAAGGACAGCTGATCATTCTCGCAGTGGAAGACCACGTGTAACAACACCTGCATAGGATCGGTACATCCGAATATCACACCTGCGTGACAGGTACAGGATGGCCACAACAACTGCCCGAGTCACACCAGGAACACACAATCCCTTCATCAGTGCTCAGACTGTCCGCAATAGGCTGAGAGAGGCTGGACTGAGGGCTTGCAGGCCTGTTGTAAGGCAGGTCCTTACCAGACATCACCAGCAACAACGCCGCCTATGGGCACAAACCCACCTTCGCTGGACCAGACAGGAGTGGCAAAAAGTGCGTGAGTTTCTGCATGACAGCAATGTCAGTGTTCTGCCATGGCCAGCGAAGAGCCCAGATCTCAATCCCATTGAGCACGTCTGGGACCTGTTGGATCGCAGGGTGAGGGCTAGGGCCATTCCCCCCAGAAATGTCCAGGAACTTGCAGGTGCCTTGGTGGAAGAGTGGGGTAACATCTCACAGCAAGAACTGACAAATCTGGTCCAGTCCATGAGGAGGAGATGCACTGCAGTACTTCAAGCAGCTGGTGGCCACACCAGATACTGACTGGTACTTTTGATTTTGAGCCTCCCTTCATTCAGGGACACATTGTGAAACATTTTTAGTTTATGTCTTATGGTGTTGACTCTTTTAGTGTTCATACAAATATTTACACATTAAGTCTACTGAAAGTAAAAACAGTTGAAAGTCAGGGGACGTTTCTTTTTTTGCCGAGTATATATACTTCCAGTTCTGTATTTATATACTACCTCTATAAATTTAATGTAACAAAATTTTCTTTGAAAGGTTTAACATTTCGTATAGCATGGTTCACAGCAATATACCACATGACAATACGTGGCACTGATGTTAATTTTTTAATTTGTGCATACTGACGAAGGTGCAGAGGAGTGGGAGAACAGGAGATGGGGAGGGAGGGTTTATGGTAGTGCTGGTGCAATGCTAGAGGAAAGCTGCGAAGGTAAAAATTACCCTCATTTTTTGTGAGTACAATTTTGAGAGTAATCTTAAAATTTATGTTTTTGGGATGTGGGAAAATCACTCACAACATAACATGTGAATTCCATACAGCAGTGGGACACAAGATTTGATGCTTGGATACTGGATCTGCACTGGTGCACCATGCCTCCCCCTTTAGGAGCGCTCTTTGAAAAATCTAGAGGAAGCATGCAGAAGCTCTGCACTCACAAGCAGTCACTACTATGCACAAGTTGAAGGCAAAAACTGAACAATGAAAATGAAATCAAAATCACAGACAAGAGGTAAAAAATATAACTAAACTTATATTTCAATTACAGATGTCATCTCTGGGAATTTTACAAATGAGTCTTATTTAGAGTAATATACAACATTTTAAGCAACACTATTAAATAGAATATCTAATCAAAATCAGTTTTAATTTACCAATGTCTGCTGCATCAGCAGAGTGATCTTTTTCTTCACTTTCACTTTACTTGTAAACCTGTAAACTACAAAGACTGAAAACATATTCTTGAAGCACAGTGAATATGAAGAAACTAACATATTTGATGATCAAAATAGAGGTGTCTAGAAGTGGGAAGCTGATCTGGTAGCCTGTGTCATCTGAACTTACTACAAATGACCACAGACCAACTCCAGGCATTCATTTGATTTAAATGTTGTTACATGGAGGTTTTGTTTCCTTTTTTTCCAAAATGTATTTCTTTTTGGACCCACACGTAAGAGAAAGACATTCAGCTCATCAGTATAATTTATGATATAAAAAGTTAGATTTTTTTCCTCACTCAGTGTTGCTGCCAGTAATGTATCCACATCTGTTGTTTTTGGCTCCATTGTCTAAGAAATGACCCAGCCAGGTTGTCATGCTTGAAGCTGGCATAGAGGCCCCAACAGAACAACAGATTAACCTTAAAAACTGGGTGATTTATAATACTGATAATTACTATCTGTGATGCATTAAGTACTAAATACCGTAGTGTGAAATAATTCAGTACTTGATTAGATTTTAAAAGATGTTTAGGGGAATATAATTTGTATTAGTTATGGTAATTCGTTTAAAGTGATTGTAATTTGATAATTAATAAGTAGGCGTGTGTGCTATTTAAATTGATTTAATATGTGAAAAATTGTCACAGGCCAATTACTTATGAGTGGTTTGGTTATCATTGATAATTACTGGATTAAACTGAGAGTTTGCTTAGAAAGGGGCCAGGCGGTCAGGGCATGTTTCTAAATATGACTTCTTTTTTATGGTATCTATGTTTTTAATTTTATTTTTATTCTATTATATTTCTAAACCTTTAGAAATATCTAAAAATAAAGCTGATAATCTTTTTTTCATTTTTAAGAAGCAATTCTAAAAGAAATGTAAACTAATTTCTTCCTGATTTGTTTATATACTGTTCAGTTCCAGTTGGCTCCTGAAGCTTTCTATTCATCCTTGGACTTTCTTGTCTGTCTAATGCCTGGCTGGTGTCAGTTCTGTTATTTCAGTTGTACATCTCTTGAGCATATTATTTACTCTCACTTTATCTAACTACTGTTCATTTGTTTTAAGAATGGACTGCAGCTTTGTAACAACACTGTGACAGCCATTTTCTTGAAATATCAGTGACTTTCTCTTTTTCAATGACTGATATCACTATTGCTACTCTCATCACTGTTGACAACAACTTTTATCTCTCTGCACTCTCCCTTGTCTTTGTGAGGGACAGGTTTGTAGAAGGTTGTTCTGGACAGACCAAGACACATTAAATTCTTCAAGAACTTCTGTGGAATCACCGGTCATTCCTAGGCCATATAGTAATTCCTCCAGTATTCTGGGTGTGTCCCTAGGTCTTCTCCAAGTATGTTGTGCTTGGTGTACCACCTCTGGTAGGCAGCAGAGGACACTTTATGACATGCACAAACCACCTCACATGGCTCTTCAAAATAAGAAGATGTCATGTTTTCATTCCAAAGATGAGGTCCTCACCCTGTTATGAAGAATGAGTGAGTGAGTGAGGGAATCAGGCCTACAAAAGAAAACAAAATCACATTTAGACTGTTTTTACCTGCAATCTCTTTGTTTTAGTCAATGTCCAGACCATGTAATTATAGGGGAGGAAAGGGATGCAGACTAACTAGTCAACTGAAAGTTTTGTCTAAGGACTTTGCTTAACTGGTGCAGCGTTAAAAAAAATGCACTAAACAATTGACTGCAGCTTCCTCTATAAAAAAAAATTAAAAATTGAATTATTATTTTGGAATTAACATAATCCGCTTCTCTTGATATGCTTCTGATTCTTTAGAGACATACACCCAATCAAGTTCTTTGATATTTCTCTTCAGCAGAGTCTCCCATGTTTCTAGGCTTGTGGTTTGGCCTAGTGGAATGGACTGTTGAGAAAAAGACTTTAATTCAGTTCTTACTGTGTGATCTCAAACAAGTTAATGTTCTTGTGCTCCAGATGGAGGAGTATTTTAATTATTTATTACCAGCCATCCCCCGCGGCTCCACCAGCGTAGTAGTGAAACAGGACAGTGAGGAGGGCCCTGCCCGACTCCTTACTCCTGACGTCACACTTCCCCCTCCTCTCAGCCAGCAGCCTCTGTCTCAGATTAGCGCGAATATATCGCTCCTGTAAGCGAACTATTATTCTTAGTGTGAGGGGAGAAGTTGTAAAATCAACCGGAATGTTCAAGCAAAATATAGAAAAAAAACCCGAACTAAATCCATTAAGTAGTCTTTTGTTCGCTAGATAAACTGAGGTAAGGAATGATCTGATCTTAACATTTATGTGTGTGTGAGTGAGGAAGTCCCAGCCCCCCTCCCCTTGGCCTGCTGCATCTCTCTTGGATTCATGCAAATAAATCGGTACCACGAGCGAACTATGATACATAGCACAATGAGGGATGTCGCAAAATCAACCGGAATGTTCAAGCAAATTATAGAAAAAAACAGATCTAAATCCATTAAGTAGTTCTCTCATGAAAAGTGGACATACATACAGACAGAGAGACTGACAGACGTTGGATTTTATCTAGAGAGAGATATACTGTGCCTAGGAGTGGATGTTCTCTATACAGATACACGTAACATACTATTTTTTTAAACCTGCTTTTATCATCTATATATTGCCTCCAAGATGCTTTATTCACCATAATAAACTTCATTCAACATCATGAAGTGATTGTGTTGTATTATTATTAGAGTAATGCATCAGATCATCTAAAACTAATAATCTAAACACTTTGAACACAGAACATCTTGTCAGATGTCCAAATCAAATCAAATTTAATCAAACGGGAAGGATTAAATCTGAGATCCTACCAACTTATGTCATTATATTCTGTGACCAGCCCTGGAATTATATTTACTGTTGTCAAATTGCTAGAGGCCTGCTCACATGAAAACACTTGTTTTTCATCTTTTGGTGTAGTCAGCAGGTGTACAAGCACATTTGGGAACTGAATAGCAACATGATGAGGAAATGAAAACACAGTTTGATGTCAAAGAGGGAGCTGAAAGTCAAAACCCGGAAAGACAAAGCCGATTTTCAAATACCAAAACGCAGTAACAAAAATTTACATTAGAAAAAACCAGTGGCATTTTTATATGTTCTTTCCATATTTAATGGGAACAAAAGAAAATTACAGATTCTTTGGCATTTTACCAGTAAACTTGGAAATCATTGTAATTGTGCCTCTATTTACAGACATCATGTGTAACAATGTAAGCAATACTCATACACCTGATGAAAAAATTGCATCATTTCTATCAAGAAAATGACCATGATCATGAGAAAATGTCCAAAAAATGTTGTCACAATGACATCATGAAAAAAAAATTAATTAACAATGTAAAAAATACAAGTAAATGATTCATAACAGTTGGTCTGTTTTGAGTTCATCTCTTCAATAATAAACTATCAGCAGCAGTTCAGACAATTCAGACAAAACTGGAGAAAAACTGAAATTCAAACATTGATTTGCAGGAAAGAAGCATAGAGTTAAAACACAAATTAGTGATACGTCAAAAACACGTCAAAAAAGACACAAAATCGACCTAGAAAAACCGTTTAAATTTCTATTTTCCAATGCTGTATGATGCTTTAACTTCAAAAGACAGGTGCTCCAATGTTAACAACAATAACAACATTTATTTATATAGCACATTTTCATACAAACAATGCTGCTCAAAGTGCTTTACATGATGAAGAAAGAGAAAAAAGGCAAAATAAATAAGAATTAAAATTAGGGAACACTAATTAACATAGAATAAAAGTAAGGTCCGATGGCCAGGGAGGACAAAAACAAAAAAAAACTGCAGATGGCTGGAGAAAAAAATAAAATCTGGAGGGGTTCCAGGCCATGAGACCGCCAAGCTCCCTATAGGCATTCTACCTAACATAAATTACCTCAATCAGTGTTGTATTCAGGGTTCTCATGGAAGAATTTGATGATCACGGTCATGTGGACTTCTGGCCTTTAATCCGTCAATGTAGGGACATCATGGTGCTTTGATTAGGGGGTGGTGGCGCAGATCGCCACCACAGAAAACCGGAAAAAGAACAGAAGAGAGAGTAGGGGTTATTATGGATTTTGGAGCCACCATGAATAGTAATGATAATTAATTGAATATACAGAGCATCAGGATTAAACTAAAATGAAGCTATGAGAAAGCCATGTTAAAGTAATGTTTTCAGCAGTGTTTTAAAGTACTCCACTGTATTAGCCTGGCAAATTCCTATTGGCACGCTTTTCCAGATTTTAGGTGCATAACAGCAGAAGGCCGCCTCACCGTTTCTTTTAAGTTTAGCTCTTGGAATTCTAAGCAGACACTCATTTGAAGATCTAAGGTTACAATTTGGAGTGTAAGGTGAAAGGCATTCTGAAATAAAGGATGGAGCGAAATTATTTAAGGCTTTGTAAACTATAAGCAGTATTTTAAAGTCAATTCTAAATGACACAGGTAACCAGTGTAGTGACATCAAAACTGGGGTGATGTGTTTGGATTTTCTTTTCAAAGTTAAGATTCTAGCAGCTGCATTCTGCACTAGTTGCAATCGATTGATGTCTTTTTTGGTAGTTCTGAGAGGAGTGATCTAGCCGACTGAAAACAAAGCGTGAACTAATTTTTTCAGCATCTTGCAATGATATAAGAGGTCTAACTTTTGCTTTATTTCTTAAGTGAAAAAATGCTGTCCTAGTAATCTGATTAATATGTGATTTAAAGTTCAGGTCATTGTCAATATTTACCCATAAATTCTTTACCTCCATCTTGACTTTTAATCCTAATGCATCAAGTTTATTTCTAATAACCTCATTATATCCATTATTGCCAATCACTAAAATTTCTGTTTTCTCTTTATTTAGTTTGAGAAAATTACTTCTCATCCATTCGGTAACACAAGTGAGACATTGTGTCAGTGAATCAAGAGTGTCGGGGTCATCAGGTGCTATTGATAAGTACAGCTGTGTGTCATCAGCATAGCTGTGGTAGCTCACGTTATGCCCCGAGATAATCTGACCTAACGGATATTCCTTATGAATACACACATTAGGGGAGTAGTTAGATGTATATTGTCAATCAAACACAGAATGCAGAGATGAAACATGATGATTGTTAGCCAAACCCAGGACTATAGTCATGCTAAGCATGAATGAGAATATAAAAGAAGACCATCTGGAATGAGTGATGCTACCTACAAGTGGTTCATGTATTATTGCAATTAATTCACACTTTAATCTAAAAGTTGTTTCTGCTGTTTATCAGGTATGGAATTATGTTTAAGCAACTATTGGTTTCTTTTTATCTACTGATAAAATAGCAAGTAATTGTAATGATGTTAAACACAGAATATTTGAAAGTACCCATTTTCATGGAATCCTAAGAGTTTTCTATCTGGAGACAAGATTTAATTAGTATCTACCATCCTGACAGTCCAAAATACAAACACAATGGATTTACCACGAGGCGGAATGGCCTGATGAAGGAATTGATCAAGAAAATATCAAAGTACCCAAGACACAGTAACTCTATACAAATTCAGTGGAGAGTGGCAAAAAAATCAAAAGAAAGGGAATGAATCAAAAAACCTTTCGACTGAAAAAGACATCCTAATTTAAAAACTCACAAACGCATAACCACAAATCTCAACTATACATAATCCATTCAGCAAACAAGTTGAGAAAAACAAAAAGTCAGAGCTACAAATTATTTTAAAAATTACATTACCTACTCAGGAAGAGAAAGGGGGCTCTCAGGCACCACATCATGCCAACTAAGGCCACAGTGGAGAGCTGAGGCAGGCAGGAGTCTTATATAGGCCTCACAGGTAACTGCAGCTGTAATGATCTGATAACTGCAAGACCCTAAAGTGTAAATACATATAGGGACACTTTAAATGTAAAGTCTGTCCATAATTGAGATGAAGAGCAGGGTTGGCGCCACCATTAAGGCAAATTAGGCATTTGTCTAGGGCACAGATCATGGGGGGGAGGTGGGTTGGGGATCCAACTGCACAGATTAGCTATTGAACAGTTGGTTGTCACACTAATAAGCTTGGCTAGGGCACAGTGCAGGGATGCAGTGGGAAAATGCAACATAAACAAGATAATGGTAATGGTTTGGTGAAAAAAAAATATAAATAAAAAAGGAAAAAAGAATGAGACACTGCTGTAACTCTAACATTAACAATACTTTTAGAGAGGTTCTAGGAATATTTGTTTTGTTATATATGCAATACATGATATTCTCATTTTTTCACCTGATATGCAGGCACACATTTGACTATACATGAAGTTCTGTCTCGATGAAGGAAAAATAATGTATTCATTAAGTTAAAAGAATATGGGTTTCATTAGTCCTCAGTTTTATTCTTAGTTTACCGGATTTGGTTCATTCAAAGTACAAGCAACCGAGAACACTCTCATGCTTAAAGGGCTTTGCTAAAATACATATAGAGACCTTTTAGAGAAACCTTTAGAGATTTTTCAAAAAGAACATTACCTATATTATCTATCCAATTAAAAGCATGTGCCGACTTACATTTCCATTTGGGACCAGCCCTTTGGCCGTATGTTGCTCACAAAGTGTACAGGTCATGTGTGGGCCACCTTGTGTGCGTAGCACAAACCAATCTTCGAGCATCATAACCCAGGCTGCCGTTGATGGGTTGCACTTTACTGTCGTTAGTTTGTGAGTGCGAATTGTTGGGTTGTGAGTGGCTTGCCTAAGCAATTGGCAGCACTGCACAGTATCTTTTCTCTTTTCTAAGTGAGCTTGTTTCATCCGATCTCACTTTTTGCAGTTGCTGCTAGAGGGTCATCAACAAAATTAAAATGACAAAAATGGGTCACAGGAGTCAGGATCATAAAGGTTGAGAAATGCTGGTATAGGAAAGGGCATTAGCCAAGTGGAATGGCGCCAAATTTTAATGCCAACTGGATTATTTACTCGTAGGGTTGCTAAAATCCTCTCTGAAGAAATTATCAGTTGTGTTTTTTGTTCATATTCGGTAGTGTCAAACTGAAAGAACATCAGCTTTTGCATTTTCCCCTCAAAATGCAAATGAAATTTCAAAACGAAATATGCTGGAAAAAGTGTCCATCTAAGCTATCTAGAATTGAGATATTAAGCAAATATCATTTTTGGTTTAGAATTTTATGATTATGGTTTGGTTAGATATTTTGAAATAAGCACACTCTTTTTAAACCTGGCAAATGATATACATATAGACCTTTTGTGTTTTGATTCTGGCTTTGCCTGACTGCCCTTCTGTAACATCCCTGAAAATTTTTGTCACTCAGTTATTTCATTCGGCACATCTTGAATTCTGTGCAAAGCTCCCGGCAGTCACGACACTGAGCAGTCTTTTAAATTGCAAGTTACAACACTCTCTTGGTTCTGCTTTATACAACTTACAAATACTTATGGTAAAATGAAAATGTTTTCTTGATATGTAAAAGTTAGTTCATTCATTTCTACTGAAACTCTTCACTTTTCAGACTACATTCCGGCTATTAAAATCAATCTGTTTTCACATTAGACTTAATTCAATTTTCTTTCTGCAAGGATGCCAACCAGAAGTAGGAAAAGCAACCACATTTCAACAACACTTAACTCACCACATTGGCTTCCTTGTAATTTATAATAGACTTCCAAATTATCCTGCTTAAAGATACAGATGTGAATGGCATTGCAGCAATTTAGTTTACTTGTCCTCTTAAACTTGAAAGGATAAATATGTAACACTACTGTAGGATGGAATGGAGCCCAAACTCTGAAATAATTTAACTGCCAACACAAACCAATTAGCCTCAGCATTTAAATCAAAATTGAAGACCCAATACTTTAGAAAACAATGCTCTTAAAGAGCAGCTGGCACACTCATTCATAATATGTGCCAACCATTGTGAATAGCTGTTAGTAATATTTTTCTAGGTATCTTAATGTGGAGATTAGGGATGTTAAACCCTGTACCAGACCATCATATTATTGCACCAAATTATTTCTTATTATCCAGAAACTGTATCTACTGGACAGTTTGTTTGCATCTTCTTCAATACTAACTGGCCTTATAATAACTACTGTATCTTTTACTTTATTCTGCCTTTCTTTTCAGCTTTAGGAGCATTAAACTTTAGTAAAATAGAAAAGTTTTAATATTTTTGTATATGTCTATATATGCTGTGTGGTGCTTTACATTTCTGTTGGTTCTTTCTGCAAATGTAAAACTGAATCTGCTCTGAGCCTCAAAACCTGACTGCACTATCTTTAAAAGATAATATTGTTGTAATATACTCAATGAGAATGCAATGAATATGAACAAGGAAATAGTGTCAGGTTGAAATAAACAAACTAACAGATGAAATATGTTAAAGAGCCGATGCTGGTAGTACTCATCTCTTCTGGAGATTATTTTAGTCAGCTAGTAGAAAATGCTGATTCCTAAAATATACACAAGAGTCCGGTTTTCTCATTTTCTTTAATCCAGTGTTTCTGTGTACTGAAGAACTTTCATGGTTGCTGACTTTATGCTTGCTGCTGCTCTAGCTTTTCAAATATGAATCCTCTGCTGAGTGTTCACCAGATGATACGGAATATAATCATGGCTACATCCTCCTATGCTGCCAGTCTGCTGTGTGTGTCAGTTATGCTGCTGATGTGGAAATGCTCAAAAAAGAAAGAAAGAAAGAAAATTATTTAACAAACAAAACAGTGATATTTCAACTGCCTGCGTAAGTTCTGACATTTTATATGGTAAATATTTAGAATTTACTACAGTGTGATTTGAAAATTATTTGGTGTCAAATGTGGTATATAAAAAAAGTGCTATAAATTGTAACAAATCCCAATACTGTATATGAACCACAGGGGCAGAAATACCTAGCAAGCCAAAACAGTGAATCATTAGGGTATCCATATATTACTTACAACAATTATTTAATCAATTGTATGAGTTTATGTGGCTGCTGCATTTGTTACCTCATTGTCTCAGACTTCTAAGCCCAGCACAACACATCACTGTCAATGTTATTATCATTTACCTGCCTGAATAAATGAAGATTAGTGGTCATTAATTGATTAACTAAAGAGTACTTCCACAATCAAACATTTTTTAAGCTTGTTATTTGTTAATGTAACTTTAATGATCTCTTAGTTCAGGTAGATGATTACAAACTATACATCCATCAGTTTTTGAACCCACTAATTTGTGTTGAGAATGGTGGGAAGCCAGAGTCTATTTGGGCAGCAGTGGCTGCAAGACAGGAATTAATCCTGGATGGGAAACCAACTCCGTTGACCATGGGGCAAACACACACAGCTAAACACACCCACATACATACTGTCAAACGTATGGGTGTAATTTAATGATAATTTAATGATGCCAGGGGTATATTTAACAGTTGCACTTAGGACATTTTTGGATATGACACAGTCTCTTGAATGTTTTCCTCTTCCGCCTTCAGTCAGGGAGACAATGACCCATAAGATGAACAGTGAACTCACTCTAGACAAATGTTAGTGTCTTTGGACCCATGGGGAGGTGGGACCCCGTTGCTGAGTCAAACACAATCGACATACCAGGGGGATGGTGGGGGGCTTTGGTGAAAAGAGCGTGTTAGATCTTATTATGGAAATATTTCATGCAGCAATATTGATTACGCACTCCAACCCATTACTATTATAAATAACAGGAGCTTGTGACTCAATGGCAGCAGCCCACAACCCAGTGGTTAGAAATACTACTCTAAACACTGTGTTTAGCCCCATCTCTTCTGATCACGGTGCATAAAGATCCTCTCAGGGTGACATTGGCATCATTTGTGGACCAACTGTGGAGGAAGGTACATCTGTGTGGCCAGAATCAACAATTTGTTTCTCCTCCTATTTTTACCAGTTCAGAAGCAAATTAAATGGGGTTACTTCTGGTACTCCAACTTATTATATGTTCTCAGTTTTCTTATTTTACAAAATACAGTGTAAAAGTTTGTTGTTGATTCCTCCTGTTCTCAATTTTGGGCATTTTGTACACTCATTTTTTTATACTTTTGAAATTTTTGTTCTGTTTTTAGGATGTTCATCACCATTTTGTGACTGTCCTTATATGGCAGTAGACATTTTGTTTAAGATTGTTATGCCCATTGTCAGTCACAAGACAAGGGGGTGACATATTGTGCTATGTTGGTCCAACTGAACCAACTCTTAACATTTATGCCTTGGATCTCTTTCTCAACTTTCAATCTTATCTTATTGGTATTAGTAGAAGTTAAAAGGTTCTTCTGAAAAGACAATGACGTTGGGACTTTTTCTTAATCTTATATGACTATGATTCTTGCATCCTGGGCTTTGACATGTGATTTTCTGAACACTTTTGGTATTCGCAGCTTTGACTGCGTATTACCAATTCTTTATGCCTAATTCTTTTGTCTGTTAACGTCCTGGACACTTTCTTTCTGTTACTTCTATCAAAACCTTAACATACTGTACTAATTTGGGATCACCAGACAATCTAACCTGGACAGAGCAAACAAAGATGTGAATCCAGTCTCCAGATGCTGCGAGGCAGCAGTGCTTGCCACTTTGTCACCTTATTTCAAAAACTAAATCAGGTTGTCAGGACATAGTGGGCAGAAATAATTTATAACTTCTTAAAATCTCTGATCAATATATTGTAAAAGCTTTTGTAGTTTACCACTGATCATACGGGTTGCTACCACTATGACTTTGGAAAAACATTAGAAATTCTGCAAGTAAAGTTAGGTTTTTAGGCTAACTATTGTAATTGTAAGCTCATTTTAGAGATTTGTTATGTAGATGAAAATGTTTGTCATTTGAATATGTGCATGGTAGCATAAAGTACAATGGAAGGAAAAAAAAGAGCAACTAGACATGCCAATTTAACAAGACATTTGCCAATGGGATCATGTCATGCATGGCATCCCAGGAGCTCAATGGGCAGGGACAACACTGCAGGAAAAAAGGAGTTTTAGTCTGGGTGGAAACACATAATGTTCTCCCAGGAGGCTAGTGGGCGGGCAGCCCAGCAGATGGCAGAGATATTGGAGTTCCTGCCTGAAGTTAAAGAGAGACCATGGAGGGTTAGCTCATCAGGGAATGTCTTTTTGGAATGTAACATACTACCAGCCTACATCATTTTATGGTGTCAACCTGCCACTGTTCTTCCAGAAAGACAACTATTTTGTCATCTCTTACTGTGTCCTCATAACTTCTGTCTGCTTTGGACATAATAAAACTTTACTTTATAGAATTTGGCCTGATAAACACTTTCAATAAAGTTTAAATTAATAAAATTAATAAAAACATTTAAGGGCAAATAAGAACAATTATGGGCTCTGATGTCCTATAAGGTCTAGGCAATAACACACATATGAAGTGCATGACTTAATGAAAAAATGCTTAACAAATTTATGATAGGCACAACAGTATGACCTCAGTCACCACTAAACACATCACATCTTGTTGTAGATTAAAGTACCATCAAATATAAATCATTTGTGGAAGAAGTCATTTAGAAGCATGTTATTTAAGAACAGAACGAATAAGTTGTGGCTGCAGCTACAGTGGTATGCATCACTGTAAAACACATACAAATATAAAATATAACAGTGCATTCAACATTACTCCGTCACAGTCAAGTGTATTACAATTACAAACATTCGGTGTACATATTCAAAAGAAGGAAAATGTACTGATTTGCTAAGAAAACACCTTCAAAAAACGGAGAAAGGTTCACCAAAACTAATAAATGAGAGCAGAGAAAATCATTTTGAGACTATGAGTGTACCTTTCAATGCAATTTCCACTTTCTTAATGCTAGTGCTACAAAGGTTACAATATAAAGAGAAAAATAAATAAATAGGCTGATGTAGCTAAACAAAGAAGCTACCATAGTATACAATGACTCGGCAATCTTAGGCAGGGCTTAAAGTACTGTACTTCAGCATAGCTAAATTCTATGGGCAATTAATTAAGGGCCAAAACAACAGCCTACACTTAAATCAGAACTGAAAGCCATTACAAATGTTTGAGCAAGTCAACCATTAAAAAAATCATGGTTACACTGATTCACGCTCACTGTTAACACAGTATCTAATTTATACATTCAAAAGGTTCTATATACGATATTTATAATTTATTATCATTGTCTCTACCTTTAGGCAATGACATAAAAGCACAATGTGTAGTTTTTCAGAAAATATCTACATACAGAATGTTCATTATACTGTGCACGTTTATTGCTTTCTACTTTGGTAATTCAGCTCTACAAAAATTACCTTTTTGTTCACATATAAAAGGGTATCACAGACAAACTAGTCCACATATCATCCCTTCAAAGTTTTGTTCACAATGATATGAAAAGGTGATGACCAACTTGTCGATATTTAAAGCATTTCCTTTATAAATATTTCAGTAACAACCTCCTCATGGAGGACCTGCTTCCAGGGCTGGTTGCAGTAATAAATAGCTGTCATCCTGATGAAAGATTGTTAAATGATTTGCTACAATTATATGGACACACTGAGTAAGAACACAAAAAACAATACATTGTGAACACAAGGCAAAAATTCTATAGTATGACAATATTCTAGAATAATTCTCATGATTTGATTTCTGACTGGAAGTAAGTTAAACTGAACATCAGATGCACTCGTAGGATATGAAGAATAAACTACATTACTATACAAGAAGAATCCTTGCTTATTAGATTGCTTAATGCACGTTTCTTGATATCTTTCATGTATTCTATACTACAATTTCATTCAGAATAAAACCTCTGTAAAGAGCTCACCAGTGAATTACTTATCAGTAATTTAGGATAAAGCTAGATGTGTACAGAATAGTGTTTCTTTTGGATAGTTTATGGTATAGTGAGCATGCAAAACCACCATCCTTATTAAATAAATATTTATGACAAAAATCACTTGTTCTTATATAACACTTCCACAGTGCTATGACTTATGAAGACACAATAATCAATTAAATAGATATACCTGTATAAGGATGTGAAGTTAATAAACTTGTTCTGGGCAAAAATATACTGAAAATAATTCTTCAAACTATGTGATATAAATATTAACAAAGGTAATTCTACTCTCCTGTGTTATTAAAAAAGTCAATATAATACAATTTGACATGAATGCTGACCAGTAAATGAAATTGCAATGAACTGTGATGACATCAGCTATTGTTGTATAAAACTCAATGAAGTGACCAGCTATACAATTTGAAGCATTTTGTAATTTATTCAGATTAGTTGAGTCTTTAATGTATGATTGTGCTATAGTAACTAGTGTAAAGAGGAGACAAAACAGCATCAAAGAGTTGGGGCACCATCCTGGTGACCCCGTGTAATTACAAGAGTCAAAAGTACAAAACAAAACACACAACTATTGTGCAAAAATTAAATAACTACTAAAATTGACTGAATAATTTAATGTATTTTGAAATGTTTAAAATTATTGAAATATTTATGATTATATCTTGCCTAAAGAAGGGGCCCAAGTTGCCTCGAAAGCTTGCATATTGTAATCTTTTTAGTTAGTCAATAAAAGGTGTCATTTTGCTGGACTTCTTATTACCATATATACTCGTGGATAAGTCGGGAGTTGATTTTACCGTATAATTTCTGGTATTTTATAATGTCTGTCATATAAGTTGAATGCGGAAAACTCACACTCTTTGTCCAAGAGATTATGATATGCTAACGCCCACCTGAGAAAGAAACCATGGAGCACACTGCCTTTTTTTTTATGTATTGTGCCTACATAACCACACAGTAATACCCGAACTATTCCGAAACAACGTTTGCACTGATTTGTATTTTTTTTGTATCTCACACCCTCATACACCTTTATTGTAAGAGCATCCCTTATCTACGATGGAGCGTTCAATCAGAAGAAAATATGAAGTTGGTTTTAAATTAAACGTTGTTGAAGTAGCAAAAGAAACTGGTAACTGTGCTGCTGCAACAAAATTCAATGCGTCTGAGAAACTGATGCGAGATTGGAGGAGGCAAGAAAAAGTAAAAAAAAAAAAAATTAAGTGTTGCCTTTTTGAATGCGCATATAAGTTGGGGTCTAATTTTATGATCGATTTTTCGGGTTTCAAGACCTGACTTTTAAGTGAGTATACAGTGGTGTGAAAAACTATTTGCCCCCTTCCTGATTTCTAATTCTTTTGCATGTTTGTCACACAAAATGTTTCTGATCATCAAACACATGTAACCATTAGTCAAATATAACACAAGTAAACACAAAATGCAGTTTTTAAATGTTGATTTTTATTATTTAGGGAGAAAAAAAATCCAAACCTACATGGCCCTGTGTGAAAAAATAATTGCCCCCTTGTTAAAAAATAACCTAACTGTGGTGTATCACACCTGAGTTCAATTTCTGTAGCCACCCCCAGGCCTGATTACTGCCACACCTGTTTCAATCAAGAAATCACTTAAATAGGAGCTGCCTGACACAGAGAAGTAGACCAAAAGCACCTCAAAAGCTAGACATCATGCCAAGATCCAAAGAAATTCAGGAACAAATGAGAACCGAAGTAATTGAGATCTATGTCTGGTAAAGGTTATAAAGCCATTTCTAAAGCTTTGGGACTCCAGCGAAACACAGTGAGAGCCATTATCCACAAATGGCAAAAACATGGAACAGTGGTGAACCTTCCCAGGAGTGGCCGGCCGACCAAAATTACCCCAAGAGCGCAGAGACGACTCATCCGAGAGGTCACAAAAGACCCCAGGACAACGTCTAAAGAACTGCAGGCCTCACTTGCCTCAATTAAGGTCAGTGTTCACGACTCCTCCATAAGAAAGAGACTGGGCAAAAACGGCCTGCATGGCAGATTTCCAAGACGCAAACCACTGTTAAGCAAAAAGAACATTAGGGCTCGTCTCAATTTTGCTAAGAAACATCTCAATAATTGCCAAGACTTTTGGGAAAATATCTTGTGGACTGATGAGACAAAAGTTGAACTTTTTGGAAGGCAAATGTCCCGGTACATCTGGCGTAAAAGGAACACAGCATTTCAGAAAAAGAACATCATACCAACAGTAAAATATGGTGGTGGTAGTGTGATGGTCTGGGGTTGTTTTGCTGCTTCAGGACCTGGAAGGCTTGCTGTGATAGATGGAACCATGAATTCTACTGTCTACCAAAAAATCCTGAAGGAGAATGTCCGGCCATCTGTTCGTCAACTCTTGGGTGCTGCAACAGGACAATGACCCAAAACACACCAGCAAATCCACCTCTGAATGGCTGAAGAAAAACAAAATGAAGACTTTGGAGTGGCCTAGTCAAAGTCCTGACCTGAATCCAATTGAGATGCTATGGCATGACCTTAAAAAGGCGGTTCATGCTAGAAAACCCTCAAATAAAGCTGAATTACAACAATTCTGCAAAGATGAGTGGGCCAAAATTCCTCCAGAGTGCTGTAAAAGACTCATTGCAAGTTATCGCAAACGCTTGATTGCAGTTATTGCTGCTAAGGGTGGCCCAACCAGTTATTAGGTTCAGGGGGCAATTACTTTTTCACACAGGGCCATGTAGGTTTGGATTTTTTTTTCTCCCTAAATAATAAAAACCATCATTTAAAAACTGCATTTTGTGTTTACTTGTGTTATATTTGACTAATGGTTAAATGTGTTTGATGATCAGAAACATTTTGTGTGACAAACATGCAAAAGAATAAGAAATCAGGAAGGGGGCAAATGGTTTTTCACACCACTGTATATGGTACATCCATAATAGCTAACATGGCACAACACCCTAGTACTACAGAAATGTTTACAGCAACTCTACTAAGTATTCATATTCAGATTTTTGTATGGTGTGCTCAATGCAATTTTCTTTCAGAAAAATATTTCCTCTTGGAGTATGTGAGTGTCTCTTCCTTGCTCCCTCACATGTGGTTTTTCCTTAGCCACACTTCAACACCTCTGCCATTGCTCTGATCTTCAACTGTTCTTTCCATGCAGCTCCAGTGATCTTTGATGTGCTGTGTCCCCAGCCTGCTTGTTCATGTTGCACCTCACACCATTCACCACCTTCATTCACTTTCCCCAACATTGTCAGCTGATCTAGACTAAGGCCTTCCTGAGATCTCCAGTGCCCACATGATCAGGCCAGTGGATTTAAGTACTGGAACGAGCCTCATATAGTAAATTCTGTCCTTTAACTGCTTGACCATCTGTCTGTCTCTTCTAACAAAATCTTTCTCTCAGGTCCTTGTGGCCTTACCAGAATTTTATTGCCAAGAAATGTCACTGCATCTATAGCTGTTTTGGATGGAATAAAACACTATCTATATATATAATTCACTAAGGGCACGCAAGACAGTGACCACAAGACAGAGAGCCCCGCCCACCAACTCTAAGACCATGGGATACGCACAACAGAGCCCCGCCTGCCAACTTTAACCCTCCTCCCGTGTCATGGGATACGCACGTCAGAGCCCCGCCCGCCAACTCTAACTCTCCTGCTGGATCCACCATGCATACTGCCTGCTCATGTGCCCGCACGGAACACCTCACCAAACACAGCCTCAGTCACTTTCGTCTCTGCTACAGTCCATATGAACCTCAGAGCCACGTTGACTTTTCATTGTTCTTTTCGATACCGGCTGCTTTTCTATATATATAATTGACGAAGTCGCCCGACCATGGGGTACGCACGACAGAGCCCCGCCCGCCCACTCTAACCCTCCTCTCGCGTCATGGTGAACGCACGACAGAGCCCCGCCCGCCATCTCTAATCCTCCTTCCGCGTCCACCGTTGTTCTCTAAGGCTAAAGAGAAGGCTAAATCAAACAGCAATAATTATCAAACAAACAAAGATAACTGGCAGTAACAGTGCAAAATTCACAATTGGTATGCCAGTTTGAAAAGATACATTTAGAGGATAGTTTTAAAATGTGTTATTGAATTGAGCTGATGTATATGAGAGAGAAGAGAATTCCCGAGTTTAGGAGTACTGTGAGAGACACTCATGCTCCCATAGCACAGAGTTTGATGTGTGGTACAGAAAGTACAGCTGCAGATGAGAATCAGTGTGAGTGAGACAAGTGTCAGACTGTAGGAGATCAGTGAGGTTGTGGAGAGCTTTAAATGTTAAGAGCGGTATTTACTATTGTATTCTGTAGTTAACAGGAAGCCAGTGAAGTTGACAGAGAAAAGGTGTAGTATGTTCAGTGGATTTAGAACAGCAGGTTATTATCCTGGCAGCAGAATTTTGAATAAATTGTAAGCGATGGATACGTTTTTGTGGGATGACAGATAGAATAGCATTACAGTAATCTATACGTGAGGTAACTCGGGCATTAACCAATACTTTAATACTGTGTTGTGTAAGAACAGGACGAAGTCTAGAAATGTTTCGGAGATGGAAGAAAGCAGTTTGAGAAATGTTACTTATACAGGAGGAATTATTTAATAACAATAGTTATAATAATAATTATTATTATTATTTAATAATTGCCATTATTAGTGTATAAATGGATATAAATAATTGCATGTAAATGATTCGTCAAAATCTGTTGTATGTAAACGATACTGTTTAAAACGTTATTTTTTTTTCATCAGAAAACCCAGTTTCCACGTCTACCTGTATTAGTTTAAATGGCACTTTTACCACTCGCAATAGTGCGGACGCACTGACTTATCGTGTTGACTGGGTAACACAGTGAATGCGGCGTCTATCTATATATGTCTATGTTTTCCGTAGCCCACTACAGGAAGGTACTCTCTCGACCATTGCCATTGGCTTCGCTCCTTGCTATTTTCGTTATACTGCGACGGTGGTTTCCTAAGCCTTTGTTATACTGAATTTCTTTCTCACCGTTTTCCATTCCTATTCTTACACCGCCGTATGCTACAGCGGGCTTCGGCTAGTTTCACTTAAAGTCTTTATTGGTGTGTCTGTATACGTGAACTATCTTTACAAATTAAGCTTTGGGAACAAAATAGATTTAATGACATTAGACAAATTGTTTTGAGTATCAGGATGCCTTCTTCAATTTTGATTTGTTGGGTTTTTATTTAAAAATGACAATATATGATTTATTTTCTTTAATAAGAAAGTAAATATAACCAGCATTGTCCTTCTAAACCATATCTAAACCATATCTCAAATGTGATTTGTGTTTACTGTTTTCTGCGAGAAGGAAAGTGATAAACTCAGGTCATACCATTCAGTTTATTATAAATGACTGACCTTTATTAATTTACTTATCTGTGTATTCATCCATCCATTTTCCAACCTGCTGAATCCGAACACAGGGTCACGGGGGTCTGCTGGAGCCAATCCCAGCCAACACAGGGCACAAGGCAGGAACCAATCCTGGGCAGGGTGCCAACCCACCGCAGGACACACACAAACACACCCACACACCAAGCACACACTAGGGCCAATTTAGAATCGGCAATCCACCTAACCTGCATGTCTTTGGACTGTGGGAGGAAACCGGAGCGCCCGGAGGAAACCCACGCAGACACGGGGCTGTGTATTCATTTATTCTTGAAATCATTCAACTCATATTTTATGTGTGTTTTCAAATGAACATTATTTTTAAAAGTAACTTTAAATATGGGAAATAAATCAACTTCTAATATTCATGAAGTCAAGAAATAATGATTCAGTATTATCTTAGCTGGGAACTATATATTTTGTTTTTTCTGCTATGTACATTTTCTCCAAGGTTGTATACAAGAGGTGCTTTTCATCTCAAAGAAATTTCAATCACTCAATGAAAAATAAAATCAAGACTCTTTATACCCGCATGCTTTTAGAAACCTCTTTAAGAAGATATGAAAAACTCAAGCAACTAATTACTATAAGAAGTACTACAGGGCTCACTGAAGTGATGAAGGTCATGTGCAAATTAATTGGAAATACTAGTTCTTACAAAAATACTGTATACACAACTAAACAATCAAATAAACAAGCAGAGCAACAGACAGTACAGTGCAAGCATACATCCAGTAAAACTTGATCAAACGTAGTAAGTTATAGAGGCTCATCCAGTGCAACATCACAGACAGCCTGTCAGTATGTCCAGATGTGCAGCTATTCAATCTTTTGTATGCAATATGTACTCAATAATGCCAAAAGCATCCACATTGTACTTTTTTTTTTCAATTTGGAGTTCAAAAAGCAGGCAAATTCCAGAAGAAATAAGATGAAATACAGAAATCAAAAAGGGAATAATTTTAAAAAATATATAAACAAGAATCCTGAAATCACACAGCTAGTCCAGAATCGAAACATTTAATATCTGAAAAAAAATATATATAGGAAAGGAAATAATAAAGCTGCTAAAGACCGGCAAAAGCTAAGTAAGAGCCAAAAAGAAACACACAGAACTGTTAGGTGATGCCACTGTGGTAATTAAATGTCTTTATAGCTCTCAGGTGCTGTAGTTTAACTTAATTTCAGCACATTTAGACATTTAAGCTTTTTCATGTTACAAAACCTAATTACATAGTCAACAGACATTATATTACAGTTTTTCTCGATTGGTTTGGCTCATTTCTTGAAACAGAAATTACATTCTTAAAACTATAAGATCATTTGGCCAAACAGTCTTACAGTTCTGCGCAACATTACAGCTCACTAGCAAAAGGTCATATCTTTCCCAAAACTGTTCATACATGCTTCAAAATAGATTCCTTTCCCATATAAAGAGTCAGTACCATCAAAATGTCAAAGATCTTTCTCAATTGCGTTGGCTCATTTGCATTCACTTAGTGCGTTTTTCCAAAATAACCTGGATGGTTTAGCACAACACCATGGATCACCTGCAAAAGCTCGTATCTCTCCCAAAATAGTTTACCCATGTGTCAAAACTAAATTCCTTTCCCATTTAAATAGTTAGTGCCCCCAAAATGCATCGTCCCTTTGGCATCGTGTAAGCACTGCAAGTCAAAATGCCTAGATGTTTTGTCACTATGGCAGAGGTCTAGCCAACAGAATACAATTATGTATAAAACTGAAAATAAAAGGATTTTACAGTAAGAGCAGCCTCCAAAGTTTGACATCAGACACACTGCACTCCTACTTCCAAGGAAATTGTAATCATTTTTATTGACACACATAAAGTAACTTCCATACATTAGAGTACATAAAAATGTATACAGTATTCTGTACATGTACGAAATATAAACACAAACAAAAAACAAGAAAAATGATATCTAGCCTACAGTAGGGCTTACAGTAAATAAAGTTTCACAACTAAGGTAACTTTCACTGGTTGTTGTCGTCACCGTCCCTCTCCTGGCCACCATCCTCATCCTCCTGGCCATCCACGCGCTGCTCTCTGTTTGGCCATAGATTCTCATCCACATCGCAGCGGATATTTTCCCTTGCGATGCAGCGAGGGAAGAAACGGCGCGAATGTCTCAACCATCCCCTACACTGATCCCCTGTAATGTCCTCACATGCAGCATCCATTGCATGGAGCAGGGATCTCTGGTCTTGAGCCTGATGTTCATAGACTTTCCACCTCCAAGCGGAAAAAAATTCCTCAATGGGATTAAGGAAAGGAGAGTATGGTGGTAGTAGCTCCATGAGCATCCTTGGATGGGTGGTGAACCAGGCCCTGATGAGCGGCCCACGGTGGAAATTTACATTGTCCCACACGATCACATAGTGTGGTAGGTGAGGCCCTTCGAGACCTCTCTCATTTTCTGGGACCAGATGTGTATAAAGACGGTCCAAGAAAATGAGGAGCTTTTGAGTGTTATATGGGCCTAAACTGGGGATGTGTGTGGCCACACCATTCTCAGATATGGCAGCACACATTGTTAAATTGCCCCCTCGCTGGCCTGGGACATCCACCGTGGCCCGCTGACCAATGATGTTACGGCCACGTCTGCGGCCCTTGGCCAGGTTGAAACCAGCCTCATCGACAAATACAAGGATGTGAGATGTTTCATTCCCTTCCAATGCCATTATTCTCTACAATAGAGTAAAAAAAATCAAATCAGTCATATAGAGGAGTCATACACAACAGAAATAGAAAATTACATGGGATTGTTCTATGTTCTCCTCCACAAGTTCAATATAGCCTGCTACTGGCCACTACTCCAGTGGTTCCAAACCTGGGGTACAGGCCTATGCAGAGGCACTGCAGGGAGTATTTGACACAAAGAGGGAGAAACACTGTTGCAGTTTTTAGGCAAAATGCTGTAGTCAGATAAAGCTGGATTCTAAAGGTAAAGAGGATACTGAAAACCAAACAAATTGGGAACCACTGCTTACTGTAATGTTACTATAATAGACAACCAATAACTGACTTACATGCACATACTGGTACCGCAGCTCTTTCACTCTGTCAGAATTCCTCTCAAATGGTACCCTGTAAATCTGCTTCATGGTCATCTGATGCTTCTTCAATACCCGGTCTATTGTGGAGATGCTGATAGAGTTGACATTTTGGAATATGGCATTGTCTTGAAGGATTGCATCACGGATCTGTCTCAAAGTGAGAGCATTATTTGCAATCACCATGTTACAGATCTCTTGTTCTTGTTGTTCATTGAGAAGTTTTCTTCTGCCACCCATGTGAGGTTGTCGTCCAATCCTAGACGTAGAAGTCAAAGGACAACACTGTATGACAATTCGTAATGTATGCCGTATTTGTTACAGAATGAGTTACTGTACTGTAACATCATATTGCAACATCACATTGAGGTAATATATTACAGTACTGTAGGCCTACACACACACACACGGAATGAAGAGTTTATACATGTCTTGCTTTACAGTATGCACAGTACTGTATACTGTAATGACTCCATCATTGACTGAGTACATACCTGTTTTCCCTGTGAAAGGTTTGGATGATGGAGGAGACAGTAGAGCGAGGCACATTAGGCTGCACTCGGCGCCCAGCCTCTGCCATTGTCAGGCGATGGTTAACCACATGGTCTACAATTGTGGCCCGAATCTCATCCGGGACAGCATGGTGTCTTCGTGCTC
>JANRMT010062833.1:38792412-38818706 GCA_026402145.1 Polypterus bichir lapradei
AGATAGATAGATAGATAGATAGATAGATAGATAGATAGATAGATAGAACTTTAATATCCCCAAGGGGAAACTTGGCTTTTTACACAAGCTCTTTAAATAAATAAACACATTCATAAATAGGTAGATATAAGTAAGTAAATAAAGAAATAAATATAAATACATGCTTTTGTCTGAACACATACCAGAATGACTATAAACCAAGAAAATTAAAAGGAAAGAAAACCTCTGACTTGGATGTCACAGTCACAGTAAGGCATTACGCAGACATATTACTGCTGGTATAAAGGAATCCCAGTAGTGTTTCTCGATGAAGATGAAGATGAAGATATTGAAATTATTCCTACTTTTCCATCAATGTTACTAAGAAAAATTAAAAAAAAAACATGACAGAGCCCATCACAGTTGCACATTCTTTTCTATAAGTTGAGGAAAAGGTATAATTCATTTTTTATTCGCTGATATGCAAGCACCAGAATATATGTAAAGAGTGGACTTTACAGCTTTCAGCACGCACTGGACTTTTTTGTTTAAACAATATTCCATTGGGGCTGACATCAACACCAAGGGCATTCTGATATACATGATATCTCATATACTTACTCCAAAGCAGTATGAAATTTGGCTTAAAAATTTTTTTACACCAACCTCATGCCAATTGCCAGTCTGTTTAAAACTTAACTCTGGCTCAGATCATACGACACCTTTCATGGACTCTCTTCCTTTTTACGACGCTTAACTCTGCATTCATTCTTATGTTTCAATGCTTTGTACTGAAAGTCAACAACAACAACAACGTTCATTTCTATAGCATATTTTCATACATAGGAGGCACCTTTAAGTGCTTTACAAGATGTCAAAGAAATAGACGCAAGAAAAGAAACATTATGTGCCTTATTTGTAAAAGTAAGCTAAGTTCAATAAAACTATCAATTTATAAGATACTTTCACTTGTCAATCACCTAACAACTACTATTTGTTTTTGCCTTAACTGCTATACTGTGATGACAGTATAGCAGAGGAGTATTGGCCCAGCCATTACTCAAAAACATGGTAACACTGAGAAAATAAGTTCATTTGCATCAAAAACTCTGAAAGGGAATGGTCAGCCTTTCAAAAAGAGGTCATCGATCAAACAAATGTATCCAGATCAATCCAGAAGTTTATACACTTTTCTGGAAATAATACTAAACTCAGTATCCTAACCTTAGTTCACTTACAACAATGTTCAGCACTAAGAGGGTAAAGGCAAATATAATTAGGAGGTCTGAAAGACAGGCTAAGAGCCAGGTCTGCCTTTGTGACAAGCCCCAAGCAACTGTGTATATCATCAGTGTCACCAGTAAGACATTGTCTTTTGAACAGCAAATTAAACAGGATCTACCCTTTTTTGTATAATAAGAAATGTGACAACAGGACAAAAGCTGTTCAAAATGTTCAGATGTCATTCAAAACATTTGTTAGTGTCTATACACTATGAATTACCCTCAAAGGCAACCTCAAATTTATATGAGCTCTTTAAATCATAGATAAGAGATCCTACTATGTCTGTCTAGCTTCTAATGTAAGGTTTAGAGCTTCACAATCCTCTCTCCTGCTAGCCCATTCAGCCTAAGCCAGATCTTCTGTAATGAGAATGCCTAAATACTGTACCCTCATCCTCTGCTCCTGTGGTGCTTGCTCCCCTCATTTTTCCTTGCAGACTTAGAATAATCTAAGCCATTGTGATGAGGACAATATTATAGGAGAGCAATGGTGAACAAAATGGTTGTTCAAAATATTAAATTGTCATTTGAATATATGATCCACATACAGTGTATGTCTCAGAATAATTTCAGTGTAAGTAAACAGGTGACAATAGGGACATCTAATTTCATTTGTTTTCAGCAACACTTTTACCTTTTTAAAAAATGCTTTACTGTTAGATCAATATCATGATATGGTATTGGTACATATTGAATGTATTTTATATTCCTCATGGATGATGTTATTGAAAAAAGACAAATATTTTACATATTGTAGTCCAATGCCAGCAGACGGCAGTAGAGGTTTGAAGAGAGAAGTTATAAAAAGAAACTGAACCCTGGATTCTGTCTTGCACCTTTTCCTTAACATACTGCTAGTAACATTTTTGTAACTTCAAACACCAAAATTCCCAGTTGAAAAACTGAGCAATAAAATGTATTATTTTAATTGACCCAAAGCATTAACCTTTTCATTTCTGTGGGAACCCTTGGGATATAATAAGTTTAGAATCTAAAAATAAATGAATTGCTTGAGCATGTTATGCTACAGTTTTAGTGAAATTAGTTTTATTTACATTTTTTAGATGAGGCTAATATCTAGTTAAATTACTGAGTACTGGAAACAAGGCAAGATTTGTGTGAAAACAAGATTGTGCAACTCTCGAAATGTGCAGGTTCTTATAGCTAGCATACATGAAATGTAAAATTATGATGGCAGTAAAAGTGATGAAAAGGAAAAATCAGCTTGGGTTTAGACATAGATGATCCTATTTTATTAATCAAGTATAATAGCAATTGTTGGAAAGCTTTGTAGTGTATCATAATGCTTTCAGTAACTAAAAAAATATTCAATTAAGGTACTTCATGAGCATCTAATTTTTATTGTAAAAGCTGCAGCAGTTCACAAGAAAGATTTGCATGGGTACAGAATTGTCTCAAACAAAAATACAAGTTAAGGCAGCAATTTTCAGATGTAGACTTTATTTCCATAATATTAGCAAGTAGGGAGCAGTTCTGGTATGCTCATGTGACCGCCTGTGGTGTAGTTTGACATTTTCAAGTCAAACATGCTTGTTTGTGACAGGCTTGATTTTGGCTTAACACTAGAATTCCTGAAGCCTACAAAAAAACTCATAATCCCGGCCCACCTTAAATCCCTTCGCACCTCTCCATCAGCGACTTTTGTTTTGTAAATGCGTCGATCAGGACAAGCAGCAAGCGGCCTTCTGTCCCATCTTCCGCCTTGACGGAGCTCTTCTTGAGCAAAAAGTTCTCCCAGCATAAGCCAAGGCTCCTTACCTTTTTGGCCACGAGATGAGCTCCGTCAAGGCGGGGGATGGGACAGCAGGCTGCTTGCGCTGATCAACGTGTTTACAAAATAAAAGATGCTGATGGAGAGGTGTGAAGGGATTTATGATGGGCTGGGATTACAAGTTTTTTCGTAGGCTTCACGAATTATAGTGTTAACTAATGAGAGTGCAACACCTGACATCTAATGAATTCTTTACCTGAAGTACTGTACAATATTTACGTGCACATAAGGAAAGAAGTAAAATTGATTTTTGGGCCCACACCTGTCTGTACCATGACAGAATGTGAAAAAAGGAAAAAGAAAATGTCAATGAGGTCATCATACTTTAAAAGCATTCAGTATCTGGCACTGTTAAGAGCACGTTGATTGGCTGCCAGAAAGTGGTAAGCACACACTAATTTGGAAGTTTGAAACTGTGCTGAAAAGTCATTAGGCAGGCAGTCAAGTAATCCATCCTTCCCTGTGATTCCTTCATGTATAATCTGACTTCAAGGTGACAATATTTAGCAACAGCAGTAATTAAAACATAAATTTGGTATTTTTTAAGTTATTTCTTCACAAACATATATACACTTGCCACATGAATTTGTGTTCTAAAGTTAAGCATTTTCTATAAATTTTAAAAAATATCTTGCCCTCACTGACATTTTACAGTAGAGGCTAATGGGACACCACTGGAAGATTAAAGGTTCAAAACTTACAAGACAGTCAAGTATTGATCCCTGTCTTGTGATTACAAACACATTATAAAATTTATGCATGTCATTTTTGAGCAAGAAAACACCAACATTATGAAATTCATGTTTGTGAAGAAATAATTTTGACTTGAAAAATAACAAACTTATCCTTTAAGTTTGAAATGTTCTTCGGCTAGAAGATGTGTAGTGGGCCACCATCTTTATAAGGCAAGTATCTTTTTCTAAATTGAAGCATGTTAAAAGTGGCTGGTATTGTATTATTATATTATATTATATTATATAATGATCCTGAGAAATATGTTACCTGAAATTTAGTTATATGAGAGAATGGCAATATAATACACATGCCACATTTATGCTTTGTAAATAACCAAAAGAAAACAAATTCATGGCAATGACTGGAGCCTCATTCAAAGCTGGGCATATGTATGGCAAATAAAATTTGAATAATACAGTATGAGTAATAAGGAAGATTGGCAATCCTAAATATTCTTAGGCTTTACAAATATAGTCTAAATGAAAATATGATTGACATGGATATAGTCTTGAAGGGAATATGCTGATTGAAGAAAAGAAAGAAAAACATTAGAAAATATTAACAATTTTGTGGAAGTTTAGTCATGCAGTGGTTTACAATTTTGCTTCTCGTCTTTGAGTTCCTGTCTCGGGTTGGTCATTGCCTCTCTGGAGTTTTACATATTGTTCCTGTGTATGCATGAGTTTCCTCTGGAGCCTGTGGTTTCCTTCTGCTTCCCAATCTGAGTAAGTGAGCTACATAAAATTAGCATTTGCTACATAAATACTCATATTATATCAAAGAAGACAGAGCAATTATTATGCTTCTGTACTGTTCTTTGATTTGTAAATTACTTTTTTGCATTGGACTGTTTTATATCATTTCTGTGTTCCTTTTATTTACAAAAACTCACCAATTTGTTTCAATCTAAGCAGAGCTTCATTTTTGTTATGGCAAGTGCTGCTGTATTGTTAAAACGTCTGCCTGTGTAATGCCAAAGCTTTTTATGGTAACATAATAAGTAATAGATTACTTAAATAAATCGATTTCCAAATTTTTCTTTTTTTTTTTTTTGAAGTTTTATTAGTTTAATTGCAATCCATACAAATCAATCAATTTTTTACATAAAGTAAAATTGAGTTAAGAACAAATCGTTCCCCACCCCTGAGAGACAGAGCAAGGCAAACAGCGTGAAATTTAAGGCTTGTAAACATACCTAAATTAATAAATTTGATGTGATGGATGCATAAGACAGAGAAATACGGAAATAATTGCTTCCTCTGTACTTTAAGAGCTTATTTTAAAATATTACTGATTAGATCCTGCCATGTTTTGAAAAAAGTCTGTACGGATCCTCTAACGGAGTATTTGATTTTTTCCAATTTCAAATAGTATAACACATCGGTTTCCCACTGACTTAAAAGAGGAGAGTTTGGGTTCTTCCAGTTTAGCAGAATAAGTCTGCGTGCCAAAAGTGTAGTGAATGCAATCACAGTTTGTTTGTCTTTCTCCACCTTAAACCCATCTGGAAGAACCCCAAACACAGCTGTTAATGGGTTAGAAGGGATTGTGAGACCAAGGCTGTCTTAATAATTAAAAATTTTGGTCCAGAATAATGTTAATTTGGTGCAGGCCCAGAACATGTGACCCAGTGAGGCTGGGACTTGGTTGCAGCATTCGCAGGTTGGATCATGCCCTGGAAACATTTTGGAGAGTTTTAGACTAGACAGATGTGCTCGATATATAATTTTGAGTTGTATAATTGTATGCTTTGCGCATATGGAGCTCGATTTCCAAATTTTTAATTTATTTCTTATTATGTAAGTTTAAAGATTTACCAAATGTAGCCATTTCAAGTCATTCAAGAACCAATATTTCACTTGTTGAATCAAGAAAGCATTTTGACTGTGTTTTGCAGCCTTTAGCCCTATTCAGATGGGACTAGTTTTACAGAAGAAGGCCAGGTAAAGTCAATTCAGTGGGCTGTGTGTGCACCAGTACTCCATATCAACATTTCCTTTTACAGGGTGGTCCAGATCTAATTATGCAGATCCAGATCGTCTGGATGGCTTTGATTTTATGTGGGGACGATTCCAGTTCAGCGTAAAGACGATTCTTCATGTCGTCAGTTCGCACACTTCTCGATGGTCTGGGATTTTTCGGGAGATTTTCTATGTAATAAATGTAATACGTTATAGCGTAATGAAAATTGTATAATTAGATGTGGACCACCCTATAGTTAATGAATGTTCAGAATACATTAGCAACCCTTATTTATAACAACAATGTGTTCATTTGTATCTCCAAGGGGGACCCCACAACTCGCTTGTTTGCACTGTGCTGATGAACACAAAAATTAGGCCTGCTGGGGAAGGAAAACATGGCCTGATTTTATCAGTCTGGATTCTTGATCATACACAGTGAGCTGAAGATGAAGGTGTGGTCAAAATGTCTAATTCTAACATAAATTGAACAATAATGAAAGCCGGTACTGTTCTGATGACCTTTTAAGTCTGGCAGCTCAATGGTCAACTGAGAAACAATATTACTGATGAATCAAGAGTACATGAACACCAGGGCACTTCTCAAGTGCTGTAGTCTGGTGTTCTTGCAGATAAAGAGAGCTCACTGTGATCTTACGTAAATGTTCAGTAGATGGGGGTTTAAAAGTGCATTTGCTAAAATCTAAACTGAGCCTGGAGATCATAATTGATCTTCTCAACTTCACTTTAATAATTTTGTTCTATTTTTTCTACATTTTGGTTTTCACAAAAGTGATGTCATCTGCTGTGCTATTTTGAGTTTTTCTCAATATGATATCACAAGTCAATAGGATGTGTCTTACATGCCTTTGCATGTATAGTATATTATGGTGGTCGTCTTGTTTAAGAGCAAGTTGCAAGTTCAGTTATTGTTCTTTTAACAAAGGAAATTCCTTTTTACTTGCAACATCTTTTTAAAGATGTTTTGGCTTTTTTTATCCTTGTTTTATTTATGACTTTGAGTCTGTCTTTTACCATGGATTTAGTAGTTGATCTTTTCACCTATCAGTAATTTGTCTTAAATACCAATTTTACCCTGAGATAGACCAATAAGAGGTGAAACAAATCAATGCCCTGCAATACTTGATAGGTGGGGAAAAGGGATGAGCCATCCCAGTAGAACAATGGAACACTGACACTACCATGAACAAATGGAGTGACCCTAAAATATATAAGTTATATGTGCTTTTTAGATACAATATTTAGATATTAAATAGTAAAATACCACCCATACTATAAAACGATTGAAACTTTATCATGAACATTATTCGCTAGGAGAAAATACAATCCTGAAATTTTCTTTATATGAGTAAATCAGACTAAATATTATGTAGCAAACGACCAGGGATCCTGTCCCACTGGGATGCCTGGAGCAGAGAAGGGCCGGGAGAGGGGCAATATATTTCACTGGGCGCAAGAGGGCAGTCCCTGCTGGATTCCATCAGGGCCACGAATAACCCTGTGGGGGTCTGTGGCAACCACCAAGGGGCTCCTGGATGATCCTGGAGCCCTGGAGGACAGCACTTCCGCCACACCAGGAAGTTTAACATTAAGACAAGATCCTTGTTTTTAGATGCATATCACAAGGTTAGCATATATAAAATGATTAGGTGGGGTAACAATAAAAAAAAAAGATGACCCTTAATGTTTTATGCCTATAAACAAGCAAAGAATCTTGCAATAAACCCAAAGTCTGTCCAGTTGTTATTTCAAATGATCTACTTTCTCTTTAAAATTCCAGTATTTTCATTTTCTGGCCTGAAATATAATAATGTGAACATAATTCACATACATAATATTAAAGCCAGCTTGTGTGTTTGCTTGCCGTAAGCAATTAAGAAACTTTCATTTGTACTTGACTGTGTGAAAAGTGTGTGCATTCACATTTGTTTATTTGTTTACATTGAAAAATATGGCCTTGAATGGTTCTCGGATTTTTTAAATATTGTTTCTCTTGCCGTGCAAGGTCCAATGTAATACATTAGGTCTTTGTAAAAAAAGAAAAGCATAGTTTAAATAAAGAAGCTTCTCTCTATCTTTGCAGAGTAACTATCTGGACAAATTCAAACCAGTAATTCAGGATCATTATCCTTAGCTTACTACCGGACAACTGAATGTTTATTACTCCTTCTTGTAGAAAGCAGCATAGTTAATTAACTCAAAAAATTCTCTTTGTCATTGTCAATGTCAATGTCAATGTCACTTTATTTATATAGCACATTTAAAACAACATAGTAATGCTGCGGCCAAAGTGCTTTACAATAATAGAATAAAAGAAAAAACAATAAACAATAAAACATAAATAGTAATAAAATATATAAACATAAAATAAGATAGATAATAAATAGGAATGATGTTATATGATCACAAAGAGGAAAACCATCAGTATTACTGAAGGTCACTGAATGCAAGTGAAAAGAAGTGAGTTTTTAATCTTGTTTTGAACTGTTCAATTGTAGATGACTCCTTAATTTGATGAGGTAGAGAGTTCCACAGACGAGGGGCAGCAGCTGCAAAGGCCCTGTCCCCCTTGGTTTTACATTTGGTACGAGGGACAACAAGAGACAACTGACCAGAAGATCTAAGCACTCTAGATGGCTGGTGTAAAACACACAATTCAGATAAATAGGCAGGAGTGAGTCCATGTAACGATTTAAAAACTAGCAGCAAGATTTTAAAATCAATTCGAAAACTGACAAGCAGCCAGTGTAACGAAGCTAAAATAGGAGAAACAGAGTCATACTTCCTTGCCCCAACCAGAGAGCGAGCAGCAGCATTTTGGACCAGCTGTAACCTGTGTATCAGAGATTTGTTAATCCCAGAATACAGCGAATTGCAATAATCGAGGCGAGAAAAAATAAAAGCATGAGTAGCTTTCTCAAGATCTTTAGAAGATAAAAAAGGCTTTATCTTACCTAATAGACGAAGTTGGAAAAAGCAACTCTTGACAACAGAATTTACTTGTTTCTCAAAAGAGAGGTTGCTATCAAAGGTAACACCAAGATTGCGGACTTGGGGTTTGGAAAAGGCAGAGAAAGAGCCGAGAAGTCCAAGACCAATTTGGGCTTTAGCTGGTGGACCCATTATAAGCACCTCCGTTTTATTTTGATTTAGATCAAGAAAATTATTGGCCATCCAGGATCTTAGTTCAGACAGACAGTTGTGGAGTTGATTTGTTGCAGAGTTGCAGACGGGAATATAAACCTGAGTATCATCAGCATAGCAGTGAAAAGAAATGTTAAATTTCCTATGCTTTTCATATTGGTTACTGGTCCATTAAAACAAGCTTTCAGGCATTACCAGTATGTGTGCTCATTTCAAGGTTTATTTTGTTTTCAGTTTTGAAAAGTGAGTGCCTCCTAGAATGATAAAGGATTTCATGCGAGTAAGTTATGTCAGTATGGATGGCTAAGGCTTGCAAAATATGAGTATACAAAATTAATTACTATAAACTACACTACCCAGTAAATTTTCACCTCTTGTTCTCATCTTGTTTAAAGTGAAAATATTCAAGTCTGTAAGTCTTTCTTTATAGCTTATGTCTCTCAGTCATGGAACAGGTGTAGGAGATGTCTTTGGATTCCCTATTTCATTATTAGCTCATTGTTATGGTGACCAGATCTGGATATAATATTCTAAAGGTGTTGCTACAACTGTGTTATGCATGTTAAATACAATCTAGGATGACTTTTACTCTTAATTTTAATCATATTAAATCAAAAGAAAATGTCACCTTCTTCTTACCAAACTAAAATGATAATCAGAGCAGCATGTCTACTCAGTGACAAAGAAAATGTAAATCTTACGAACAAATGCTAACATAACATAAATGCATTTTAAAACATTTTAAGTGTTCACTAAATGCATTCTACAAACAAATAAAGTTGGCATTAAGAATTTAGAATGTAGTCAAAACCAGCCGATCAAAGGATCCTCTTCACTCAAGCAATGACCCTGCGCTGGACAACTCCAAAGTCCTTTCGTTCTGAAATTAAAAAATATTCTTCTTAATGATCATCGTATCCATAAGACGATTTAAGTGTTTTGCCATTATCCATTATTCTCATCTGGATGATACTTCAACACCTCTGATGACTGTCTTTGTAAATGTGGACATGTTGGTTCATTATTCATTCAAATCTTTTTTCACTTCTTTATGCTATTGCAACATATCATTTTCAAATTCCAGAATCAGCCCTGAACCAGATTCTACTCACAAATATTTACATTCTCCGAAGGCCAATTTGGAACTAACAAATAATCTAATAGGCATGTTGTTGAAAACGTTGTTGGAAAAGGCACAGACACAGAAGAGGAAAAGTACGAATTTCAGACAGACAACATATGGCTGCAGGATTCAAACTCTTGATGCACAATCCATGAAGATGTAAGTGTACTTACGGCTGCATTGTGTTGCCCCTCTTCTTTGTGCTGAACTACAAAATAACTTTTGATTTCTACTAATGTATTGTTTTGATGTCTATTTAAGTTTTTCTGTCTGTTTCATTTTTTCATCAATCTTTGCTACAGAATACAGTAAAATTACTGCCTCTGATTTTTTAGATGTCTTGACTGGATGTCACTTTTCAATCATGCTGGTAATCTTCAAGTAAAAAATACCTTGGTCTATAGTAATCAGGAGCCGAGCCAAATGAGATTTGTTTGCCTTGGACATCCAGGTCATAGATCATCTAAAATGATTCTTCTTCCCTCAACCCATACAGTCTTTCAGTAGAAGCTATTTAGACGTGTCTGCTTAGGATGAATGAATGGTCTTGTCTTTTCGATAAGTTTATTATGTTTACATTTGACAAAAAATGTGGAAGTGCCAAAAAATGTAATATGAGTAAGAACTGAAGACAAAGAGTGTATATTATTCTAGGGAGGGACAAATGTCAAGAGTACTGAGGCATAAAAAAAGGAAAACTAGCAATAGCTAAAGCAAAGAGCTCAATTTAATTGAGCTGCTTAAATAATAATCAGTGCAACAGCACTGTGAAGGGTTTTCTTTCCTTTTTGTCTACTGCTAGTTCAGAGCCCTATATTTATTTTTGTTACTCATAATTTCAGAACACAATATTATTAGTTTTTGTTTCTATGCAACCCCTTGTATTCGATCAGCTGTATTGAGAAAATAGATGAATCACAACTATTGTGTGAAACTCCTTTTGTTTGGGAATTCATTATTTTTCCCTGTCTATGACAAAGTCAGTTTAACCAGTATCATATTGAGCTTATTCAAGTTATTGTTATTTTTTTATTTTAAACATTTCCATCTTTACAAAGGGATCACAACAAACTTCAGAAATTGAGTGCCTCTTATTATTATTATGATTATTTTGTTAAAAAATGTCCATCTACTGTTATACACATACTTCATGATAATAATTTGAAGAGTTACAAAACTGTCTTAGTACATTGCCCCTGCACTGTAATTTCCTCTACTCCTTGTAGTCTTTGAAATAACGTGATTGTGCCAGTGATATAAAGAAAGTGGAAGATTATGTTTGATTGGGTCGTTTGCTTTATAGATAACTCATTTTAGGTGCTGACCATTACCGAGAGAGAGGACACATAGAAAGATACCCACCACTTGGAATAGGAAAAAAAAAACCTACTAAGTGAATAAAACCAAAAAGAAAAATAAGGACCCACAAAAATAAATAAGAAAACAAAATAGAAAGCAAGCTAAGACAGATAAATACTAAGGAACCAAAAATCCTTTCTAACAAAATCCCTAATAAGAAATTCACAACGAAACACAAAAATGGATAATCCTACTAATACAGTTCAAATGAATAATCTCTCTTAAAGGAGATTATGCAAAACACAATCTTCAACAAAAAACTAAAATTCAAACTAAGACAAATACTTTAACTTTTAATTGATTATAAAGTAACTGGACTGTCCAAATGAATGCACTTTTAGGGATGTCGAAGACATGCAGCAAGAAAACCTAATATTAAGCATTACTTTAAAAAAAGAATTGTAGGCACACAGAGATTTTTAAATCGCAGTGACTCAGGTGAGTTTTGCAAAAGCAGTGCTCCTGAAAAATGAAGTGCAAATATAGCTCCTGTGGCTGAAAAGAAAGAAAACAAACAACTAGCAAACAGAAACAACAAAAAATCAAAGCCAATCGGTAAAGCCTTATTGAAAACATAACAACCAGATTAATAAGGATTTATTTTTGTGGAGAAAAATGAAAAGATATTTGCAGATAGCTGATTACAATAATTAGACAGAAATTTGAGAGGGGGCAGAGGAATTCAGTGCCCAGGAACCTCCATATACTTGCAGAGTCCAAATCCTCCAGTTCCTTAATAGTGGGAATCTAACAAAGATTATTCTCGGTTAGCCTGAGGAGGATAATTCCTTATAAAAAGTAATTAAATTATGAGAGTATTTCGGAGTAGTGCAGTGTATCTGGTTTGTTTGTTGATACGCTGCTCTGATTTGTTTTGGACAGGTTAAAGTAAACAAGTATCTAAACCCTAAACGCCAAAACAATTTGCCTGTTTTAGCCCCAGACACAAACATGACTGCACGTGCTTTATCTCAAAGTCAATGAATTGAAGTTACAAGGAACTTAGTTTCTTTCTGTTTTGAGTAATTAATAATTCATATGCAAGGTACACCACATGGGGGCATATGCTTTCTAAAGACAAGGAACCTCAATCAGGTTCTAAAATATTTTGCCATTGCTTGCATGACAAATTGCTAATAAATCCAAAAGCAAAGTCATATGCAGCACACTAACAGCCAACCAAACAAACACAAGATCATAAATAAGAAAAATGAATTCCTTCATACTACAAGTAAATTTAAAATAATCTATGTTATAAAGAAGTGGTAAATTGAACCTCAAATTCCAAAAGCCCCCGTTACTGATGGTATTAAACTAAAGTACCATAACAGTGTAAAGGGTGAACAGGCCCCCAAATAACACAAACCAGGCTAGGACTTAACAAAGCCTGAGGGCCAGAAACTGACCTCACCCCAGGCAGCCTAGTCCCAAAATCAAAAGGCTGACTTTTTTGGCCTAAACAAAATGAAATACATTAAATTAACTAAAATTTCCTTTAAAGGAGAGGACAACGTCCAACCTCTGACTTAAATGGACAACACAAAACAAAGCTCTCTAAAACTAAAAGGATTAATGACAACAATAATAATAATTCTTTATATTTATATAGCATGTTTCTCACTATTCAAAGTGCTCTCCACGCAGGGAGGACCAGGAAAAAAACTGGTGATTACCTTACTGTGAGTCAGCTAAGTAAACATGAAAGAAGCAAAAATGGCAAGGCACAGAGGAAAAAGGACAAAAAATATAACAAAAAGTCTAACAGTCCCAATTGACTGTCCACTGTCTTTTGAGTGCCAGTCTCTTAAACTAATAATGGAAACAGGTCTTGTCTCACTCATTGTTCTTTATCGTCCCCCAAAATACAATGCATCCTTCTTATCTGATCTGATTGAACTTTTAACCCACCTAACCTCTTACTCTCAGAGAATTATCCTTCTTGGTGATTTCAACATCCATATTGACACTACTACATCTAAACTGAGAAATGAATTCCTTTCCTTACTGGACTGTTTTGACTTGACACAACATGTTGATTTTCCCACCCATTCTGGTGGTCATTTACTGGATCTGATCTGCACTTCTGGACTATCTGTTGCCAATATTTACAGCACTGATTTGGGACTCTCTGACCATAAAGCAGTATTTTTCACTGTCTCACTGCCTTTACCTCCTCTTACCTGTAAACGACAAATCTCTTACAGAAACCTTAAAAATATCTGTCCCTCTATCCTTTCTGGATCCATTTCTGATCTTTTACTGTCTGCACCTATTCCTTCAACACTAGATAGTCTTGTTGACCACTATAACTCAGCCCTTCATTCAGCATTAGATAAAACAGCTCCTTTAAAACATAAGGAGGTTTCCTTTAAACGTTCAGCTCCTTGGTATAACTCAGAATTGTGATCTATGAAAGCAGCTGGCCGACGCCTTGAGAGAATGTCACGTAAGACTGGCCTCACCGTGCACATCCAGGCGTTCTCTGACCACCAAAGAGCTTGCAGAGAAGCACTAACTGCTGCTAAGAACACCCACTATGGCAGAATAATAGAAAGTGGCCACAATAACCCAAGGGTTTTGTTTTCTGTAGTTAATAAACTACTCGAACCTGCATCTGGCCCAACTACCTCTTCTACTGAAGTCTGTGAGGATTTCCTCCACTTTTTCCGTAACAAAATTAAAGATCTAAATAATTCAACTAACATAAATGCATCATCTGTTTATATCTCTCCCTGTTTTCCCACTCCATCCAGCTCCTTCTCTAAGTTCTCACCAGTCACATCTGCTTTTGTTAATGACCTGCTTTGTAAGATGAGGCCGACTACTTGTGTACTGGACCCCATCCCCAGCACACTACTTAAATCCTGCCTTCATGCCATAATCCCGACTGCTACAACAATAATAAACTCATCCCTTGACACTGGCTCTGTGCCGCTCACTTTTAAAATTGCTTCTGTAACCCCAATGTTAAAAAAGTCTGGTCTTGATGCTGACAGTCTTAACAATTTCCGGCCTATTTCCCACTTACCTTTCCTGTTTAAAGCTCTTGAGCGTGTTGTAGCCTCCCAACTCACCAATTACTTAATCTCTAATAACTTGATGGAACCCTTTCAGTCTGGTTTCAGGGTGCAGCACAGCTGTGAAACTGCTCTGCTACAGGTAACCAATGATTTGCTTATGGCAGCAGACTCTGGACAAACCAGCATATTAATTCTGTTAGACCTCAGTGCAGCACTTGACACTGTCAGACATGACATTCTACTGTCCAGAATGGAGAACATGCTGGGTATCTCTGGCACTGCCCTCCAGTGGTTCAAGTCCTATCTGACTGATAGGCAAGAGTTTGTTAGTCTTGGCAACAGCAGATCCAGCTTGGCGCCAGTCACACAAGGATTCCCTCAGGGCTCTGTCCTCGGCCCTCTTCTCTTCTGTATTTATATGCTTCCCCTTGGCCATATTATTCGTAGCTATGGACTGGGCTATCATTTTTATTCAGATGATACTCAACTCTACTTCAATGTTAAAAGTGGAACTTAATCAGAGCTTTCTCAGCTCACAACCTGCCTTAGTGAAATTAAAACCTGGATGGAGCAGAACTCTTTAAAATTAAACTGCAACAAAACTGAACTCCTGCAAATTGGGACTAAAATGCAACTTAATAAAATGAGCTCCTTCCCAGTCCATCTTGGCAGAGATCTCATCAGACCTGCCTCCACTGCAAAGAATCTCGGTGTCATTTTTGATTCCTCCCTTTCTTACTCCACCCACATAAATCACATTAAGAAACTTTCTTACTTTGTCCTCCGTAACATATCCCGTGTTCGCTCCTTCCTCTCCTTTTCTAATGCTGAGAAACTTGTTCATGCTTTTATCACATCCCACATTGATTATTGTAATTCGCTACTGGCAGGTGTCCCTTCTAATCTTATATCACAGCTCCAGCTTATTCAAAACTCGGCTGCAAGAGTCCTTACTCGAACCAGCAGCAGCGAGCACATTACACCCATCCTAGTCCGTCTATACTGGCTCCCTGTGTCTTACAGAATCGAATATAAAATCGTACTAATAACCTACAAAGCCTTAAATAACCTCGCACCAAACTACATCAGTGACCTTCTTCATCACTATGTGCCTGCCCACCCACTAAGGTCCTCTGATTCTGGCAATCTTGTTGTGCCCCACACTAATCTACACTCCATGGGTGACAGGGCCTTCAGCTGTATAGCGCCCAGACTCTGGAATGACCTACCGAAATTAATCAGGTCAGCTGACTCCATGAATTCTTTTAAAAAACAACTCAAAACTCATCTGTTCAGGAAGGCTTTTAGCTCTACTTGACTTCATTCCCCTTCTCTCAGTTTACCTCTCTGTCAAAATGCTTATGTAACCTGTATGTGTGTGTGCTAGACCATCAATTCTGTTGTCTGTTAGGCTTTCTCTGAATTTATTGTCTTAATATTCTTTATTTATTTATTTGGTTTGTACAATGCTATACGCTGTATACCCTGCTGTTTTCTCTTATTTTCTGTAAGTGCCTTGAGCATGGGAAAGGCGCTATATAAATAAAATGTATTATTATTATTATTATTATTTAACAATTATAATTTGCTAACCAGTACTCAGAAACCAAAAACAAAGCAATACATTTTTCTATAACCAGAAAACAAAGAGATATATTTACAAAAAACCACAATCCACAATACCCAGCAATGACACCATGATAGACCTAATCATCTCAGCCTCAGTTTAAAGGGTGAGGGTGGTCCCCCAACAGTGATGTCAAGGTGGCCCTACCTTCTGATGTTGCTCCCACAAAACATAAGAAATATAGTTTAGAAGCACATATAAATCAGTTATAATTATTAAACTAGATTTTAAATATAGTTAAAAGAATATAAACAAAAAATACAATAAAAAACATGAAGAATAATACTTCAAAATTAACATTATGTGAAGTTGCCATTATAAACAGAATAATTTGCAGTAAAGAATAATAGCCTGCAAATTGTGAATAACCTTAAGTTCATCCTAAATCACATTTTTACTGAGGCATGAGTTAGCTTGAGATGAGCTGGGTTCAGAAATTAGCTGAAACATAACTTTGCAAGCTCTTCTTACTACAAGTGTCAGCCTACATGGTTTTGACTGTTGCTGGGCTAAAATCAGGAAGGTAGTATGCTTGAGACACTATTAGTCAAACCCATGATCATCCCTACCCCTACTTGTTAATAGACCCTGATGTGCATGAGTGACCTCAATTGGGTTTGCTAATCACTCCTTACCTCAAGAGACAAGTCAGAAGAGGACTGTAACCACAGATATGGAGGTGCTGATTCTCATTCAGACCACTTCAGACTTGGTTGAGAACTGTCCAAATGCACACTGGAGATCACATTCTGATAAAGCCAAGAAGACAACATCATGTGCAGACAGACAGGCTGAGGTGCAGTTCTTATGTTCTGAAACTGGTTACTCTCAAAGCCTTGATGCCCTGTCCATGAAAGTGATGAACAAGAGTGGAAACAAAACTCACCCTTGGCAGAATAAAAAAAAACGGCCTTAATGCAAGTATGTGACCAAAACTCCTAATATGAAAATGTAGAGGCTGAACAGCATACAACAGTGACCGTAGAACCCCAGAAGACCTGCAAAGAAGAGAACTAAAACTCAACTTAGTTCCATTATAAATAGAAATTATAAATTAAAATTATTATTATAATTTAAATTAAATTATAAAACATCCCCTCTCTGACACACTAACACTGAGTACTTTCAGCCAATGAATTATTTAGCAGAAGTGTGTCAAAAATGGTAAAGGAGCTCCTTCATACCAACAGCAATATGCCTGTGTAATGCCTCACTGTGACTGTGATTGCCAAGTCAGAAGTGTTCTCTTCTTTCTTTTTAGTCTTCAGATGTACTGTGTGTTCAGACCATAAGTGTATGTGTGTATATTTATTTACTCATTTAATTATTTATTATTTAATGGGCTTCTGTAAAAAGCCAAATGTCGTCCTTGGGGAAAAATACAGTTACATCTATCTATCTATAATGCTGTAGAAGGTAAGCAAAGGCTATTTTAATATTATCAACCAGAGAAAAAAATTGAATGAAAAGATAAAATGTGTATCAAATGAACATCAAATGGAACTATTTTATAGACTCTAACCAGACAAAGCAATCTATAAGGAGAACTGTACTCCGTTGAGTCCTATGCAAGTCCACCTTCCACTTTTCTTTTATCTTGACAATTTGTGCAAAAACTGAAATGTTGGCAGTTGTATTTTTATTACACTATCTTAGTATAAGTTAATTGCGTTTAAAGCAATTTTAAAATTTATTTGGTAATATAGTAAATACCATGAACAATAAATAATCAAGCAACTATTAAAGTACAAGTTACATTCTGCTTCCCTGCATAAATCTACTTAGTGAGAACTGTTAAAATTGCTAAATTGTTAAAAATTGTTAAAAATACTGGAAAAATGACACTTTTTTGCTGTTGGCTGTATTTACTATTTTAGTGACTCAATAAAGGACAGCATGTTATCTTATACTGTCAGATTCTTGCCAGGTTTTTTCACTTCTTTCTAGAAACCTGATCGAGTGAGAATCTCATACTGGTGTAATGATGCCACTCCTGAATCAGAGAATTAGACCAAAGCAGCAAAGAGCAGAGGAGCTCAATGGAGAGTAACACATAAAAGAAAATTTAATAACACTGGTGTGAAACATATGAATAAATCATTCAAAAAAAAAAAAACCTACTTTATTCAATTGTTATTATGCAATCTAACTGTAGATGCGTTACTCACATTTATGGAGCCAGTCATCTCTCAATTCCCCACACAACCGTCAACTGTGGGAGCCATTTCATTTTGTCCCCAACTGAGGAACACTCTTCTTCAATTTCTCCACAATTGCACGTGCTTTTCCTCTGTTACATCCAACTTCAATATCTGCTCACCCAATAATAATAAATGTAATAAATAATAATTAATAAATAAATAATAATACTATATCTTTATTAAGATGTAACCATTTTATATTAAATATATATACGAGGGATGTTCAAAATGTTTCCGCACTTTTGTATTTTTGTAGAAAATGGTGAAGGTGAGAGGAGTAGTAACTGGGCATTAAAAAGTTGGCATGACAATAGAAAAATTGCATCACAAACGAAAGTGACTATGTAGAAAGTGATGTCATTTGTTTTTGAAATTCTTAATAAACAGAGTTAAAAAAAAAGTGCAGAAAGTTTTGGAACGTGATTTGTATAGCTTGTCCCCCATGGCCCTGTCCGGGTAGTAGTGAAACAGGAGAGTGAGGAGGGTCCTGCCTGGCTCCCTACTCCTGACGTCACACTTCCCCCTCCCCTCAGCCCACAGCCTCTGTCTCGGATTACTGTGAATATATCGTTCCTGCAAACAAACTGTGATTCTCAGCGCGATGAGAGAAGTCGCAGAATAAACTGGAAAGCTCTAGCAAATTATAGACAAAAACCCGATCTAAATCTGTTAAGTAGTTCTCTCATTCACTAGCTAAGCAAAGGTATGGAACGGCCAGAGGCTAACGCGTGAGTGATGAGGGCCCCGCCCCCTCCCCTCAGCCGACTGCGTGTCTCTCGGATTCCTGCAAATAAATTAGTACAGCAAGCGAACTATGATACATAGCGCAATGAGATAAGTAAAATCAACTGGAATGTTCAAGCAAATTATAGAGACATACAGACGTTGGATTTTATATAGCAATACATCACATAATGTTTCACTGGGACTGCAACAGCCAAGTCAGAACTTTTCTTTCTTTTGAATTGTCTTACTTTATTGTCATTCTAGTTTGTGTTCAGACCAAAGTGTGTGTGGTGTATTTATTTATTTACTTACTTGTCTATCTATTTATATATCTTTTTATTTAAAGAGCTCCTCTAAAAAGACAAATTTCCCCCAGACGATAAATAATGTTCTAGCTATATTATGTTTCATGTTTTTCTGTCTTTTTCATCCATGCTTACATCAGTTGAGGTTTATGGAGAGTCAAAACATCCCAGCAAATGCATGGAGAGTTAGCCCATCTCGGGGCACACTCACACATATAGAGTACCAATCCAATTTAATTGATCTTAAACAAATTGGCAATGTGCAAAACCAACATATCCACAGGAAATGCTAATGCATTGTTTGACAGAATGAAGAATAGAGAAAAGTGACTGTGCAGACTGACTGAGGTCTTTAATAATACTTCATACTGCTTTCTTCTATACGGACATGTCTTTAATATGCTCAACCATAACAGAAAATACACTGCCCTATCAAGGTGGTGAAAAGATATGCAAATTGTCATGTATAACAAGTTTAAGAAAAGCCAGTTAATCCAGCTCAATCTCGCTAGTTAAAACCATTCTCACTAGTGTAATAGAGCAACATATCATGGAAACACTCAATTCTTTATCTTGTTGATGAGACATTTCCATTCAATTTCAATTCAGGTTATTTATTTACGACTAGAAATGCTCCGTATACATCACTAGATTTTTGTGGTGAGGAGGGTTGAAAATGTATAGCTAAACCGATTTACTGCACAAATGCAGTGATGATTGTATTTTGTAGATGTGTGTACGTGTTTGTACTCTTAAAAAATGCAGCAGTGTCTGAACTGACTTGCATGCACTAATACTAAATATACTGTAAATGCTGGAGCACTGTCCATGCCCTGTTCAAGCTCTTTTGGACCTGATGGCTGTTTTGAATTTCTGTTTTTGATAGTCAACAGCTCTTTTTGGTTATTTATCATTTTACATATCTGGCTTATCAAATTAATTTAGATTAAACTGTACATAGATATATTTTTATATTATTAGTGTGCTATTAGAAATCTTGAACACTTAGTATGTTTGCCTTTGCCTTAATGGTTGTTACTATTGAAAAATCTTTATACAAACATCTTTTGGGGAAAACATTTTCCTGTGAGCGGCATCATTGAAGTCATAGTGTTACCCTATGTGGTGTTCAGTTAAGTCTAATGAGTCAATAAATCAGAGTGTAACGTTACTTGGACTGCAAGGAATCCTTGTGTTTGCCTATTTTCTTTCTTCCTTTAAAACTCTTTTTCATCTAGCTACTCCATTATTGCATCCCAACTGCTCTGTATATAATTATTCTCTAGGCTGAAATGCAGCTTTTTATGCTCCACATTTACATGGAAGGTGAAACATGATAACCCTCTGTGCGGATTTTGGCTACTGTTCTGTTGTGAGTTGTGTTATGAGGTGGAGAACATTTGCGCTTTGTCTTGCGCATTTTTTTTTCTTTTCCTTTTATTTTATATTGTTTCATCTGATTGGCAATCCCACATTACCCCATAGAGATGGGCATACCAAAGAGGGTTGGTGTGTGATGTCACTGCCTCAATTTTCCCCCACTCTAAAAGTAGGCCTTGGGCAATGCAAGAGCTTTCAACTCTTTTGATCTTTTTGGAATTGTCAAACTTTGACCTTTTCATTCTCATTCAAGTATGACAAACTTTTTTCCTCTCTGCTTGTGCATTTTGCACATTATATTTCCTGAATGTGCAATCTTTTTTTGCTCTTGATTGTTTTACTTTTTATTGACTTTTTTCGTGCATATCAGGAGATAATTTTGTTAGGTATGCGCTCATTTTTGTCAGAGCTGGGATAGATGGTAATACATGTGGATTCATCCATAATGTCTTCATTATAAGTTTCCTTTTTCAGACTAGCCACAGGGTTTTCATGGCTTTATTCATGATTTTCTGTTTTTCTTTGTATCTTCCTGTAACTGTACAATTCCTTTGCAATTCAGTAGCATAATCAAGAACAGGTAAACTATTGTTTATATTTGTTTAATCATTTATGTCCAGTTTTACATTTATGGCTATGAGTGATAATTTAATGCCCTTTTGGTACAATCATTTTTTGTTGGGCACTATTTATTCTGTTTATTTGTATGGTCAACCCCATCTGTGATTCTGTTTTCACAGGGCCTGCCATTTTATGTGTCTGGTCACAATAATGCTATGTGGCTAATTAGACATGTGAGGCACATCCTATCTGACTGGTGACATTATGCCAGTTATAATATATAACCAATACAATTAAAGCAGTGTCCAAACCTGGTTGTAAAAAAAAATATATTTTTTTTTTTCAAAAGATTATTGGGTACAATTTTGGTATTGTTTTACCATTTACAGTTTAGCAAACTCTTTGAACCCTGACAAATGTTCTCTGACAGTTCAACCTAATAATCTTGGTTGCATGTGACAATTCCCTTACTTGAACCCCTAAACATCTTAATTTCTACTTCATTAATTAAAATAGTCTTCCTGGATATTGGTCAAAAATTCTTGGTGAGCACAGCAGGTATATTTTGTGCATTTAGACATGTTTTGATGGTGACAGCCATCACTAAACACAAATAAACAAAAAGGAAGGTATTTATGAATTTCATATACAGCAAGTACTCAATACAAAATACAGAAATTCGGGAGTCTTTAAACCTGCTCAAGTGTCAATGTCAATGCAATAAACTTGAGATCTTGCTATCTTTCTCTCTCTCTTTCCCTCTCTCTCTCTGCATTTAGAGCAAATCTTTAAGTACACTCACATTTACTCCAAGATACAAATTCACTCCTAGGGTTTCAGGGAAGTTAATCCTTATCCTATTGTAAGTATTTATAGGGTTACCTCCCCATAAGGATTCACCAGACCTTAAGCCACAGAGTGAGGATGCATGCCTTTTCCTGCCTTCAGTTCCTTTTTTTCGTGTAGTATGGGATATCTACTCCTGAAACTGTCAAACACTTCTTAGTGCTGTCACATTATTCTGTAGCATCCTCGGTACACAATAACACCAAAATGCCTCTTTCACACATGATAATTCATTCATCTAAAACTTTTTAGATTTTTAAAGTTTTTAATTTTTGGATCCTAAGTCAAGTGTTAATTTATTGCCATGTTATAAAATATCCTGTTTGTTAAAGAGCACAGAACACAGACTTTCAGCTTTCATTTAGACTTTCTATAGCAACAAAGGAACTAACTGTAGAAAGCCTAAAAAAATTTTTAAAAAAAACAAAACATTTTTATGACAAGATGAAAAGGAGCAGTTTTGAATTTCACCTGAGAGCATTTTTGTCTTTCTTTTTCACACAGATTTACTGTTTCACTGATCCAGTGGAATCTCCTATGTGAGCAACACAGTACTGGCCATTCTCTGATTTCTGTTCTAAAGTATCATTCTAACTAAGAACTAAATGCCAAAGACAAATTTGTGTCTTAACTAGTAAACATGACCATGTAGCATTTACTATAACCTAAATAACATAAATTTTGATATTTTCGATGGATTCTACAAATAAGAACTAGCATCTATAAGAAAAAAAATGTATTTTAGCTAGCGCATATTATAATTACAAAACTCTGAATTTTAAGTATACATTTTTTTTTTAAAATGAAACACTATAATTAAAGTAGAGCTAACAATTAAAAGCTGAATTTGACATTAATTTCCATTTAATGTATGTACTCTGCAAAAATATAACCATATCAAATAGACAGATAGATAGATAGATTCATCAGTGTTCATCCCAAGCAACACCAAGCAAAAGACAAGAAGCACCCATGAAGCAGCAGTCCATCGCACTCACACTGGACCAATACAGATTGTAAATTTACCCTAACAGACAACCGTTTAGGAAGTGAGTTAAGAAACAGAGTACCTGGAGAAGATACTGAAACAAAAATTGAAAATTGTGCTCAGGTTATAATGGAGCTGGGATGTTTTTAAGATGATTGTGCAAAAATTCAAGTTAAGTTATACTGTACCGCTTTGCAATTTACTGAACATGACTTAAAGTGTTCCAATTAATGCTAAACCTTGTACAGTGATAAAGAGGATTCTGCCATAGGAAACACCTACTCATTTACCCTAATTGGCTCAATATTTGTATGCTCTGTATCTTTATCTCAAAGTCCACCCTTCACTATTATTGCACTTCTTTATTCTAGACACTCAGTGTCATAATTGGAACTGCACAGTGTGACCTATTGGCTAAGGTTCTGGATGTTAAATCCCCCGATCCTACTGGCTCTCATTCACTGTGTCATTTATATCACTGTATGTACATTACACATATAGGTATATATACAATTATACAAAGTCTTTGAGTGATTTTCATTACTGAAAGGCACATTGTGTTAGGGCAACTATCTGTTTTATACCAAGAGATGTACAATTCTACAAAGAAATCTTGCCATTCAGCAATTTGTGATTTTATTCCTATTTCACACAAAATTATTGCCTTATGAAACCAGCTCTTATTTTTACATTATATAAGACTGGCACAGTATATGCAATAAGGAAACATTTTTTGTGAAATGATCAGGAAATGGTCATTTTTTGGAAGAGAAAGAAAAAGGGCTCACAATATCTACTTATAATGGTCTCGTAATTTGAAAGCATCTATTCTATTTTATTCTACTGAGGCATTGGGCTTTAACTGTTTAGTGGCGTAAAAAATGGTATACAAATGTCAATTACATACCATGTAAAATGTTAGCTTCTTCTGAATATTTGTAAAATGCTGGAAGAAAGTACAATTGTATACCTATAAATTCAATGGTTTGCATGTACCGCTACTGGAAATACAAAGTATTCATTCAAAAATGAAAGATATAAAATATAGTTGGACTGATTGACTGAAAGTTTAATCATTATATTAAACACTGTTCTTTGTTTAATATACTACTATTCAACATTACATTTAAGATGGAGCTTTGCTATTCTGAGCTATAAATTCATCTTCATCCTCACTTCAGTTGAATCGTTCAGTTAAATGACTTAGCACACAGATTATGAATATCATTGTTACGTAGTAACACTTTATTTTAGGTGAGATCAGGATGTGTTTGTCTGTCTGTGCTTGATGAAAGCCAATACAATATAGCCTTAGAGTTCATGGCTATGGGAAAAGCAGCAACGGTCATAAATGTTAAGATTTTTACCACACTAACACTTCAAACTTGATATGCAAGCAGTGACCTTTAATGCTTGGTTTATTATATATATATATATTAAACATGTTAATGAAATACTGTCTTAATACATGCATAGCAGTTTAAACAATAAGAATATAGTATGCTTAAAATAAAAACAAACACACATAAGTATGCTTCTCTTTTATGAATTTTCCAGCACATTTTTGAAAGGACTGCAACTTAGATTCAATAAAACAGTCCTTTAGTTTTAGCCTAGGGCTTTTCTTAGTTTACTAGAGAGCTGTATATCCATTTGGTCATTTACTGGATTAATCACCGTTACACATGTATGCTGATATTTTATGCTAATTTGCCTAATCTCACTGCAGCAAATGTCTTACAGCCACCTAAAAGGTTTAACAACAGACAATAATGACACTGGGGATTCAGAGAGTTTATTGAAATTTTAAAGCATGAACACTTTTGAAAACCTAGGAATAAAAAATACTGACCGTATCGAATGTCACTGATGTGTTTCATATCATTTTTAATGTGTTTGCTTACAAGTGTTAACATGAAAGTGTGCCAGTTGCTTTTATTGATTTCTATAGAATCTCATAGCCACTGCAGTGAAGGTGACTGTTATGTGGAGTATCATTTTGTTATTCAGTACGAAATTACAAGACGTTCAAAAATAAATATGTTCACATTTGATCTGTCCACTGACCTCCCTTATATAACTCAATCACACCAAACATCTGCTGGTGCTGGTGGTCTACAAGGAAACATACATATAAACTTCTGTGAAAATAATTTGTCACACAAATACTTTAAGTAGATGCCAGTTCTATAATAGTATAATGCCTTTAAAAAAAAGATGAAACCAACACAAGCACATTTGCACTTTATGTTTGGGAAGCACATGGTGTTCGATGGAGAAACAGTGCAGACACCGACCTTCCTTGTTTAGTGTTTGGCAGTACAACCAAAATCCCTAACAAAAAGATTAAACATAAACTATGAATTGGTGTAAATTGCATGAAGCAGACATCAAAATGGATTTGCATAGAAGTTTATGAGTTACAAGGACATTTATCTTCTTCCACCCTAAAGGGATCCCTCCTATTCTCCATGTTTTCAGTTTCACCAAAGATAACATGATTACATTAGGACCCTTCGAATGAGTTTTTCCAGACAAGTCTGTAATACAGAAGCATACATTTAACAAAAAAAAAAAAAATAAATAAAAATCAATGTATTATATTATAGTTTCATCCTGTATTTGATCCCTTGCTTCTTTAAACAGTGACTTACATATTTGTTCAAAATTAAAACCAAGCTTGCTTTTTAATATATAGAGGAAAGAAACATTTTCTCCAAAAATATTTGCAACGTATGAATCAAATTTTAAGGGACAGCCTAGGGGTTGAGTGGGGTAGAATTGCTGAACATACAACGCTTTATTCCCGAAGAGCCCTCTGTGTGCAGTTTATATGTTACCTTGTATCTGCTTTCTACAAGGATTTCGGTTTTCTCTCGTTCATTAAAGATTTGCTATTTGTAAGAGTGGTTGAAAATTACTCAGTTGATCCAGAATGAATGAATGCAAGGGTGCCCAAGAATGTGGCCTGACACCCTGTCCAGGGCTGCTGCTTATCTTTTACAAGTTACTGATGCCAATCTGCTGTGTACTACAAAAAAGAAGATCTAAAAAAAGAGTGGATGGATGGATGTTCTTATGCAAGATATTAATTAACACAAATAATTATTTTATGACAGAAGTAGTGTGTATATTTAATTTCTAAGTTGTGAGATAGATAGATAGATAGATAGATAGATAGATAGATAGATAGATAGATAGATAGATAGATAGATAGATAGATAGATAGATAGATAGATAGAT